>WNGS01000411.1:2027809-2037846 GCA_020271785.1 Procambarus virginalis
TTTCCATCTTTCACTACAGATATTGAAATGGATTCAGAGTTTACCATGGAATTGAAGATATTAGAAACATCTGTTATTCAAAACTTTAGGCACCTTTGTGATTCTGAACTAAATCTCCTTCAATTTCAAGTTCAGGTCCTAAAAAAAGCAAACTCAGTGCTTAAACAAGATAATGAATATTCAAGATATATAATGGAAAAAGTCAGATTTGTTGTGCATCAAGTCTTTAGGCAGCAACTCCGCATTTCATCACAAAGAATGGAAGAAGTTACTTGTGAACTTCAGCGCCTCTCAGTTTTGCCCGCCTTCTGGAAGCTGACTGAGAAATATGCTGGGTGTCGAAATGTGGCCTTAATGAATATATACAGAGAATTATCAGGGCTGCTGAGTACGACAGTTAAGTTTGACAAAAAAAGAGAAAGTAAAGCAAGAAACCTCTTGAAAGAGAGTCAAAAATTCGTTGGTGGACTTGGAATCAGCAATGAAGAGAGATTGGAGATACTCAGTGCTATGGGGTTCAAGCAAGGCCATTGGTACAAGTGTCCGAATGGTCACATATATTGCATATCTGAATGTGGAGGAGCTATGGTAGAGAGTAAATGTCCTGAATGTGATGCAACCATTGGCGGTGAAAGGCATCATCTTAGAGGTGACAATGCCATTGCTTCAGAAATGGATGGTGCCCGTTACAGTGCATGGTCAGAACAAAATAACATGGCAAATTATGATGTTGCTGACTTTGTCTAGTTTCTAGGATGAGTTATATAAATTTGTACTTTTTTATATAAATGATTTGCTTTGAGGTATATTATATTTTATGATTTGGTGTTGTTTTCAGATAATGTAGCTAAACAGTTGTGAATGTTCTGTGTGGTAATGAGACGTGATAATGGCTATGGTAGATTTAAAATACAATACCTGCGTTGTTTTTTGTGTCGGTCTCTCTGTTTTAATCTTTTCTAAGTGTATAACAAATGAATAGTATGAAACCTGCACTGTCACTCTATTTCCTTCTGTTTCAAGGGTATATCAGGCAATACGTACAATATATAACAGGTAATTCTTATTCCAAAGGTTTGACAGATGTATGGCCTGCACTGCTAATCGTCATAACATAAAAGGTATTTTATCCACCACAGCTTGTTTAACAATATGGGTCAACCCATTTCCTTGATGCACCGGACTAGTTACAGGTGATTCAGTGATTCTGTTTAGTAAAGTTCTTTTGGGCACCGATTGCAGCCCAAGGGTTATTATATGTTACTAAATGATTAACACAGCAATCCAAACAACAAACATGTATATCAAGTGTATGTTGATTTTTTTATCATATAAAATATTTACTATATGAAAGTTACAAAAGTAATATATGAAGAGAGAATATTGTAGGAAATTTGGCTCTTGTGAAACAACACCAATTTATACTCAACCCTGCCCACTCACATTTGTGTTTATACTCAACCCCACCCAGTCACATATATGTTTATACTCAATCCCACCCACTCACATATGTGTTTATACTTTGCTTGAAACAGTGGAGTGAACCAATTTATGTCGCTAGATACCTACAAGTCTACTTAATTAATTTACATACCTATTTCTAAACCAGAATTTACATAATTCATATCAATATCTGAATTGATTCTTTTACTGTATGTAAAATATTGCACAGATCCCATCTGCAGACTCTAACACCCCAATATCCGCCATTATATAATAACACACTGTCATCCAACTCTACACCTCATTGTGAAACAGTGGCATCTCAATGCTGTGTTACTCTAAGCTTTCCTCGACATGGACCAGAAAATAAGCTGACTAACTTCTGAGTACCTACTTACTGCTAGGTGAACAGCAAAATTAGGTGAAAGGAAATGTGCCCAATCATTTCTGTCTCGCCCGGAATTCGAACCTGGAATTCTCGATTATGCGTCGAAAGCGAACCCGACTGAACAAGCGGGACCCTCCTAAGTGGGTTAAGACGCTATATAATTAATACGCTACGTCTAGGTTAGAGTAAGAACTGAGGCAGCCAGTTCGAGGAATCAATGAGGTTGTTTCCACACCAGTAAGGCATCTTCTGCTTCAATACGTCCCAAATATGGCGCACAAAGGGACTCTGTGTTAAACATGATGGAATCTCTTCAGTAGACACTGCACAATTAGCATTAGGACGGCAAATACCGGCTTGTCAGATAATTCTCAGCTACTCAGGCAGTTATAAAATCAAGTAATAATAACTCTTTAGTTATTAAAGTCAACAAGTCTGAAGAGTAGTGTGCTTCAGGATTTAGCCAGGATGTCTAGTAATGTTGCCAATGTCTTTGTCAAAGAAGAATTCCAAGCAATCATAGGGGCTTAAATATGTAAGGAAAATTATATGTCTTGTTCACGATGACATGGGAGTTCTGGTAACGGATGTCACCTCAGTGGACCGTTGTGGTGAGACTCACTGAACTGTGTTTGTAGTCAATAGTGAATGTGTGGAGCAGAATCCTTATGACAGTGATGCTACTGCACTATAGTACGAAGGAGCACGGTCCCTAAATGTTAGATAATATCATAAAAATGTGTCTCATCCCGAATGAGGCACATTTGTATGGACAA
Source organism: Procambarus virginalis (assembly GCA_020271785.1). NCBI lineage: Eukaryota > Metazoa > Arthropoda > Malacostraca > Decapoda > Cambaridae > Procambarus > Procambarus virginalis. Next base: position 2,030,417 of record WNGS01000411.1, read on the forward strand.
GGAATACATAAGTGGGTAAGAACAATTCAGGCCAGTACGGTGGAGTAGTAGAAAATTTATTAATTATTGTCTTGTTCATGGAAGGGGATTATTTTGTTATGGTAAACTTGCAGGTTCGTGAATGGTAGCTATTAGAGCAACCCGTTCTTGCACTTTCTTTAAGTCAATATTGACTTATTAAATAAGTGCATTAGTGACATGATAATTTTTGTGAATATTTTAGTTTACCTTGAAAGGCTTCATAGAAAACACGGACCTTACCTAACCTTCTTAGTATGTTAAGATAAGCATCTTATTGCTTCGTAATTACAATTATTACTTAACCATTTATAGGTATAGGTTAAGTAATAATTGTAATTTCGAAGAAATAAGATGCTTATCTTAACATACTAAGAAGGTTAGGTAAGGTCGGTGTTTTCTGTGAAGCTCTTCAAGGTAAACTAAAATATTCACAATAAATTAGTATGTCACATATGCACTTATTTAATAAGTCAATATTGACTATAAGAAAGTGCGAGAACGGGTTGCAACGAGTTCACATCCATTCGAGGACCAGTTGATTGATGGTTCTACAGTTGGTTTGCAGGAGGATAAATCGACAGGAAAGAAGTTTAATTGATTATATGGAGGATTAATCCATTGGGTTCATAGGACATCTTTGTTTCTTTATATGAATTCATTGTATCAGTATACTAGATGCAGTGAACAGAGGTGAGAGTGTTGACTCGTTTTTATTGATTTACCTGCCAAAGCCTGTTTGATGATGACTATGTAACCTAGGCCCAGCAAGATTGATGAAGAGAAGAGTAGCCCAGTGAGGCACAATATGATGTACAGAGCATATTGAAGAATAACAATTATTGAAACAGTGATCTGTGACACTAACTCTGTACTATATTCTTAAGTATTGCTTGTGTATTGATTTATAGTATTATGTATGTTCCTGATGAATAGTGATTATAACAAGTTTATTGTACTGTTAACGAATTTGCATTGATACGATATATTAATATATATATATACGTACTTGCCATAATATCCTAAGCTGTTGAGTAGTGTCGGGGTTTCACGGTGTTCACGTTAGAGAAGGGTTAAAGCAACAGTAGACTGGATCTCCTTTCCAGGTGGTTGCTCCAACAATAACCCTTACTCACCGTCGTTCGGCGGGTCTTCCCTCAATCCTCTAGGCTCCACTGCTGGCCTCGGAGAGTACCCCAGTCGATCTCACAACCGGCCTTTAGATTGTAAGATGAGTGGGAGCACAGATCGTTCCCTCAATCTGTGGCCCTCCCGACACCGAACTCTTACACAGCCTTCAAGGTCGCCAACTGGTTTTTTTTTAGGTGGCCAGTAACACTGCAGTGGTCAGGTGTAATTGTGGCAAGAGCAAAATCCAGTAATATAGTATCAGGCAGGTCACTCTACTTTACATCATAACACGGTCACAAGATAAATGGAGGGGATGATATCAAACACCAAAGAGTTTTGGTATTTTACTTAAAAGAACAACGAGTAATATATATGCATCAATGTAAATATATGACAATTGCTCCATTCATAGCATAATAATTTGAAACGCACCGATATGGTAACATCGGCCGCGCCACGCGTCACCTGTCAGACTCAGCTGACCGGGACCCTCGCGATCGTGGGAACAGACTAGTACTTGTTTCTTATTCTGTCACGATCCCCGTTTATTTAACTTTTTCCAAAACACTATTCAACATTCACATGGCTTACTTATGATATCACTGGCCTCACGATCAACATCTATATTCACAATACTCTCACAGTGACTTTTCACCGTACCAAAAGATTACTCTATTCTTAATAATATTTACTGTGAATGCACTCACTTGATCACTGAACTTTTCTTTATATTTATACTTCCTCTCATAGAGATATCACTGGCAATCACTTCACGTATATGATGTTATTCTGTACACAATCATGTCATATATAAATCAGTAATCAAACTTCAGGCATATATATCAATAGATCATAGAGATCAACACACAGGCATTTATATCGATAGATTATGAGATCAACACACGGGCACTTATATCAATAGATTATAGAGATCAATCCACAGGCATTTATATCAATAGATTATAGAGATCAATCCACAGGCATTTATATCAATAGATTATAGAGATCAATACACCAATATCTGGTTTACTACCAATATATATATAATAATAATACTCACTGTAGATTAATAATAGTCACAGTAAATTCTCTGATGAATCTTGGTGCTTGCACACACCCACACATAGATATATATGTAAACTGATACTGTGAGCGCTCTGGGCAGCCTCACCACATACTGTGCTCTCTGTGACTTAAACTCAAGTGAGACTTGCTCACGACATATAAAATATCCTGACAAGAATATATATATAGCTAACTAAAGGGGAAATGGGAGGGAACTGTAAACACCTACTTCACCTATCCTAGGATGACAGTTGGGTTGTAGCTCCTGGTCCAGGCTCTCGCCTCGTTCATCCAGAAACACAAGCCCACGCCTTAGGATGTCGCGTCTCGCCGCTTCTGTACACAGCAGGTCCGTGCTCCTTCCTCTACAGTACGTCGCAGGGTTGAAGTCGGTCTCCTGGCCGTCAACTTTCCTCCCAACTACGGCAGCCAGCCTACGTCTCGGCGGTCGTCGTACGTTTCCCAATTAGTTCTTGTCACTGTACTCCCAGAGTAACTGCCTCTCACCACTACGAAGTCACTGAAGTTATCAGCCGTCCCGGACGACACACGCACAGCACCCGACTTCAGAGCACTTGAAGCTCACAACACTGTCAATTCCCTCGTCGTCTAGATATATCGCTAGGTATTTGGGAAGACTTCTCGACGTGCTTGCATCCAACTGTTGACTCGTAGGGTTCCACGAAGGTGGGGTTACTGTCAAACTTGACAGGATCGTCGATCACACGTTCAACCTGGTTGACAAGGCTGTCAACCCGGTTCACTCACGGTGGGTGGCCCGGCCACTAAGCTGTCTCTTATACTGGTGAACTGCCAACGACGACACACGTCGATGCCCGGCCCACTTCTTGCAACGCACCTGTCCCTGAGCACTTGTTGCTCAATATTCTGTCAATTCCTTATCTGAGCCACTTCTGGGTTGCAGGAAGACCTCACAGAGTGCGTGCCAACAACTGGAGACGCTTAAATCCACCGGAGTTCGGTAAATCCGTCACTCTGACAGGATGACCGATCGCGCGTCCTACCTCTCGGACGTGTCGTGAAAGACTGATGTCGCCTGGCGCCAACACGGGCGGACCCCCTATGCCTATGTGACGTCACTTTTCCCAAAGTTGGTTTTCATTGGCTCCCAGTGCCATGTCGCTGACGGTGACCAATCTGGCGCCACTGACGTCACACAGTTTTGGCGGGAGAACAGACTTGCCAGCGCCATATTGGCTCCCTAAAGGGCCTATCCCACAGGCCAAAATACTACATTTTCGCAAATTTCTCGGCTCTTCGAGAATACTGTTCTCTCCCACATATGTTCAATTGTTGCCTGCAATGTAGAGAACGCTCGGGAATAGTGGACATGACTCTTACAGCAGGCGTGGGAGAATTAGAAGGGGGGAACACCGTCACATACCCCTCCCCTTAAAATAAGAGTCATGTCTGGTTAGTGCATGCGGGACAACGCATCTGCGACTACGCTGTCCTTTCCACTAAAAATCTTGGCTTCCAGCCAGTATTGCAGCCGCCAATGTGTGACACTCCTCATGTGTCTGCAGACCGTCTTCAAGGTCATCCTGGGCGTCCACTGCTTACCTATTACGGACCGAGGGCTCCACACCTCACGTCCGTTCACCAGCTGGAACTGTGAGAAGTTAACGGTTCTGCCACTGCTTTGCAAATGGCCAACAAAACAGGGCCCGCTGTCTCTTCCCACTCGTCTTCCTGCTCTACGCAGAACATTCTCAGAGCTGTCTCTGAGGTGGAGTGGAATCTTCCGACCGCCCCCTTCGACTGCGATCGGTAGGGCGACGACCGAATCTGCATCACTCCCCAATTTATCACTGTTCGTCTGACACACTCAGACCGGAACATATTTCCACTGTCAGCCTGATTTTCCCTGGGCCTCCTCACCCAAGAGAAAAGATGTTGTAGTTGCCCAGCCACTTCTCTCGACGTTGAACGTCGCATCGTGGTCACCCCTAGGTGACCCGCAGAGTCAACAGCGTGCAACGGACTCAACACTGCCGCTCTGCACTTGGCTGGCAACGCTACTTGGTCTCTCGTACCTGGAGAGGCTTTTCCGACCTCCATCCTTACAGGTTTACACTGTCTTATTGATATGCCTTCTTGCCTGGTAAAGTGAGTAGCTTTCTCGGGACCAATACGTCCTCCTTTGACCTTACAAATCAACTTGGGGGATTCTGCCTGCTGCATCTCCTCGAGACTAGTGCGGTCCATCCCTGGAGAACCTGTGAGGGTCACCTGTACCTCACCATCTGGGCTGCCTTCGCCCTCCACTCGCTCTCCGGGTTCCATAACGAGGTGATCATTCCCAGGCCGGCGGACGTCTCCTCGTCGGCCTTATCAGATCCACGCCCTCCTCGTCTGTCGCACTGCCTCGGAACTACGGCACATACAGGGAACGCCTCCATGGCGATTCCTTTCTCGTCCCCACGGGCGTCGAACACTTCGCCTTTCTTCTCTAAGTGCTCCAAGCACTCCTCGTCCTTCAAGAGGTTCGGTAGGACACGTCCTCCACATGCGTCATTTCCCAAAATGACCTGTGCCTCCATCTTGGGCATCGTCGCACAGACCCCCACTACTAGGGTTTGGCATCCATAAACCGAACTCAGGGTTACCTGGTGTAGGGGCATCTGCACTGGGCCTCCCACAGTGGTCACACTTGCCTCACCTACACAGGTATTCTCGTGACACTCAGGGAAAAGGGTTCTGCTCACTAGGGTAAATTCCGCCCCAGTATCTCTCAGCATCATTACCGGGATGGGGTCTGCGTCCCCCACCCTTACAGTTCCCTCACGCACGAATGGGTTAGCCTCCTTCTTCCTACGTACGGGTCCATCCCGCACTCCTTCGGCTAACTGGTCCTCTACCCGCACAAAAGCAACGTAACCCCGCTGCTTAGGACGTCTGCATTCGCGCGCCATGTGTCCTATTAACCCGCAGTTGAAACAACGGATCCTTCTTCTTCCGCGGACTCCTCTTGCGCCTTCCAAAGACTCATGCTCAGCTTCTCCGGCCGTGACGATAACAAGATCTCTTGAGCTCTCCCTCGGTGACTTCTTCGGCGGTTCCACAGCACTCTTCTGTCCTCTGCTGTCTCCATTCGAGGGGTAGGACCTGGGAGAACTCGGTCCCGTCCTCCATCCGTCCGACCTTCTCTTCTGAGTTTTAGGGCACTTACGTTTATCCGCCCATTTATTAAAACTCTTCAATCTGTTCTCCCTTCGTGCCGTCTTAATTCTCTCTTGTTCTGCTTTAGCGGCCTCCATCTTTATCCTAGCCAGTTCAGCCTTGGCCGTTTCTTGTTCGGCCTTGGCTCTCTCTTGTTCAACTTTAAATTTTTCCTGTTCAGCTTTAGCCTTTTCTTGTTCGGCTTTAGCTTTCTCTTGCTCAGCTTTAGCTCGCTCCTGCTCGGCTTTGGCTTTCTCTTGCTCAAGCCGAGCCTGCCTCTCTTCACGTTGCAGCTGCACCTCATTGTCTCCTGGTTCCAATTTTGGTTTCACCTCGCGCCTCTCAAGGCTGCTTTCCCTGCTGCTACTTGAGTTTACATTAATTCCTTCGTCACTTGGCGCATCATCGGTTTCCACTGAAATTTCTTCCAACCTATCGGATTCTTCTCTACGCAGCTGTGCTTCTTCGCGCTTCAGCTGAGCTTCTCGTTCTTCTCTGCGCAGCTGTGCCTCTCTTTCTGCTTCCTCGCGCTTCAGCTGCGCTTCTCTCTCTGCTTCCTCGCGCCTCAGCTGTGCTTCTCTCTCTGCTCTGCGCAGCTGTGCTTCTCGCTCTGCTTCCTCGCGCTTCAGCTGTGCCTGTACTTCTCTTTCTGCTTCTTGTTTCCTTAACCAAGTCCGCAGTGCGTCGCGTCTATCCTCTATCTTACCATGCCTACCCTTTAGGCCGAAATGGTCTTCCAACATACTTATCTGCCTCACAGTGCACGTGTCTAGAATCTTCTCGTCTTGAGTTTTGCAGAACATGCTTACTCTGTCTATTTGTGTTATTGCCCTGATTTCCTTTCGTTTACCAGACGCCCTATCTGACTTCAACCTAACACCATACATTTTAGCGATCAACCAAAGTTGTTCCTGGGTACACTCTTGCAAGATTTCATCATCCCCTGTATCAATGTACTTCTGGGCTCCAGCAAGGTCTCTCTCCGAACTTCTAAAACTCATGACCGCTGTCATCCTGTCCTCCAACTTGTGACAATGAGTGAAAACCTAGGCCTGATATTTAATACCACTATTACCACCTTGATCTTGCTCTTTATCCTGGCAAGGTCGCCAATGTCGGGGTTTCACGGTGTTCACGTTAGAGAAGGGTTAAAGCAACAGTAGACTGGATCTCCTTTCCAGGTGGTTGCTCCAACAATAACCCTTACTCACCGTCGTTCGGCGGGTCTTCCCTCAATCCTCTAGGCTCCACTGCTGGCCTCGGAGAGTACCCCAGTCGGTCTCACAACCGGCCTTTAGATTGTAAGATGAGTGGGAGCACAGATCGTTCCCTCAATCTGTGGCCCTCCCGACACCGAACTCTTACACAGCCTTCAAGGTCGCCAACTGGTTTTTTTTTTAGGTGGCCAGTAACACTGCACGGACGAAGGAACCAGGGTTAATTCAAGTGAGCACCGCCGAGTGTCCAGTGTCTTCTGAAGAGGACAACGTTGTACATAGACTTGTGTAATAATACTTCCCGTGTGTGTCTTTATACGTGTGGTGGTGGGAATATATATTTAAGTTTATAAGTGTATTTGTGTATCCTCCCCGTGCTTTTAAATTGCATTACGGAACACACCCCTTGAAAGCCTCTACTGACTTGGGGCCGGATTCCCAAACTCTACTACCATCAGAGAAGAACCCGGTTGCGTCCCATTAGGGCCGTAACAATGGTATCTTGGGCATAGCATTTTATCAAATCACCTCATTTTTTGGGGCAACACGTGAGGAACACAAATGCAAACACGCCTGAATGGTCCCCATGACTAGATACAACTGAAAACTCACACCCCAGAAGTGACTCGAACCCATACTCCCATACTTTCAGTTGTATCTAGTCCTGGGGACCATTCAGGCGTGTTTGCATTTGTGTTCCTCACGTGTTGCCCCAAAAATGAGGTGATTTGATAAAATGCTATGCCCAAGATTACCATCCGAGTGCCGGCGGGAAGTGGTTCATATAGCCTCGGCTATCACTTCCTTATGTCCGTC
>WNGS01000411.1:2038846-2050546 GCA_020271785.1 Procambarus virginalis
GAGATCAACACAAGGCATTTATATCGATAAATCATGGAGATCAACACACAGGCATTTATATCAATAGATCAGGGAGATCATCACACAGGCATGTATATCAATAAATCTTGGAGATCAATACACAGGCATTTATATCAATAAATTCTAGGCTCATAGCCTAACACCAAATCTGGTTTACTACTAATTATATAATAATAATAATCACAGGAAATGAATTACAGTCACAGTAAATTCCTTAATGAATCCTGGTGCTTGCACACACCCACACATAGATATATATGTAAACTAATACTGTGAGCGCTCTGGGTAGCTCACCACACACTGTGCTCTCTGTGACTTAGACTCAAGTGAGACTTGCTCACGACATATAAAATATTCTGACAAGTATCTATATAGCTGACTAAAGGGGAAATGGGAGGGTAACTGTAAACACCTACTTTACCTATCCTAGGATGACAGTTGGGTTGTAGCTCCTGGTCCAGGCTCTCGCCTCGTACACCCTCCAGAAACACAAGCAACGCCTTAGGATTTTCGCGTCTCGCCGCTTTCTGTACACAGCAGGTCCGTGCTTCCCCTACAGTACGTCGCCGGGTTGAAGTCGGTCTCCAGGCCGTCAACTTTCCTCCCAACTACGGCAGCCAGCCTACGTCTCGGCGGTCGTCGCACGTTTCCCAATAGTCCCTTTCACTGTACCCAGAGGAACTGCCTCTCACCACAACGAAGTCACTGTGAAGTTATCAGCCGTCCCAGACGATATTGCTTAAGCTCCACACGCACAGCACCCGACTTCAGAGCACTTGAAGCTCACCTCACTGTCTATTCCCTCGTCGTCTAGGCATGTCACTAGGTATTTGGGAAGACTCCTCGACGTGCTTGCATCTAACTGTTGACTCGTAGGGTTCCACGAAGGTGGGGTTACTGTCAAACTTGACAGGATCGTCGATCACACGTTCAACCAAGTTGACAAGGTGGTCAACTCGATTCACTCACGGTGGATTGGCCCGGCCACTAAGCTGTCTCTTATACTGGTGGACTGCCATGGACGTCACACGCGACGATGCCTGGCCCACTTCTTGCAACACACCTGTTCTGGAGCACTTGTTGCTCAATATTCTGTCAATTCCTTATCTGAGCCACATCTGGGTTGCAGGAAGACCTCACAGAGTGCGCGCTAACAACAGGAGACGCTTACATCCACCGGAGCTCGGTAATCCGTCGCTCAAACAGGATGACCGGTCGCACGTCCTGCCTCTCGGACGCGTCGTGTGAGACTGATTGCGCCAAGGCGCCGCTACGGCTGGACCCCCCAGCCTATGTGACGTCACATTTTCCAAAGTTGGTTTTCATTGGCTCCCAGTGCCATGTCGCTGACGGTGACCAATCTGGCGACACTGACGTCACAAAGTTTTGGTGGGAGAACAGACTCGCCAGCGCCATTTTGGCTCCCTAAAGGGCCTATCCCACAGGCCAAAATGTTCTTCTTTCACGAATTTCTCGGCTCATCGAGAATACTGCTCTCTCCCACATATGTTCAATTGATGCCTGCAACGTAGAGAACGCTCGGGAATAGTGGACATGACTCTTACAGCAGGCGTGGGAGAATTAGAAGAGGGGGAACACCGTCACAATATATATATATATATATATATATATATATATATATATATATATATATATATATATATATATATATATATATATATATATATAATATATATATATATATATATATATATATATATATATATATATGTATATTATACACGGACCCATAATCTCGGAGAATGAAGAGTATCCTGAGATGACCTTGTGGATTCTCACTGAGCACTCACATAACAATCACTGTTCGAAGATCTCAGCCAGCGTATCCAGTGCTAAACCAACTAGACCATACTGAATGTACAAAAAAAAGGTTAGAAGTCGTGAGACCTTTAACCCACTGAGGCATTGAACTGGTTGATGTGGTATGTTTGCCGATGACCAACATGGTAGGTGTACAGTTGATTTAAAATCGTCGTGTTGTGGTGAAATTTGATCGACCGGAGATGTTCTTGCAGTTCATTGATAGGTGTGAGGGTTGCACGTTCCCTATGCCGGATGGTGCAGGTTCGGTGCGTGTTGTGAACTTGAGTGTGAAATTCACATACGTGGCGGTGCACTATTTGAAATGTCGTATAAGTTGTTAACCCAGCTATTTGGGTGGTATGTGAAGGTGCTAAGCGTGAGGCGGAATGAAGTTTCCACCGGTAACTGTACAGGACTGCATGCACCAGGACACTGACGGTGTCCCTGGCACGGGACATCCCATCATTATTATCACTATTGCGGTTTACACTCTGCTGCGTGTACTCAGGTCAACCCCGAAACTGGTATCGGTATGGTCTACCAGGTCATCTGGCAGCGGCTTGCGACGTGAAAGCAAATGCTCAGGTAAATCTTTTCCGGGAGAGTGATATTCCGCCCCTCTGTGTCCAAGGTGATTCTATGGACGTGATGGATGATGGTGACGTTCCGCCTGCCTGTCTGCCTGCTTTTGCTCCTGTGAAGCCTGTCTCGATGGATTCCGTGGAGCCGGTCGCGTGCCCTGTGATTCCGGGGGCTGCCGTCAAGCTGGTAGGTGGGGTTGAGGCTCCATCTTTTGGGCTGGGTGTGGTGCCGTTAGTATTTGTGAAGGTTCACAGTGTGCCGCCTGCTGTGCTGGTGGTTCCGGTTCCCTGGGTTGAGTGGAGTCTGCTGTGATGATCGTTTCTGGGGCACTTGCTCCGCGAATTCTTTCACTGCATATATTATTATAATATGTATCATATTATAATAATATATGCAGTGAAAGAATTCGCCCAAAGAATGTGTTATGTTTACCATATTTCTCTGGGTTTGAGAATATTGTCAAGGCCTAGAAACTTTTTAATATACATGTATTGTTTAGCTACGAAAATACTCTTGGTAAGCTATTAGTTAGGAACAGCCCTCGTAGTGATAATTGTGTCATTTATAAAATACCTTGTAAGGACTGTAATAAGTTCTATGTTGGGGAAACATCTAAAGATTTGAAATGTAGAATTTCGCAACATAAATACTCTGTAAGACATGGCCAATTGTCTAATGCTTTGTTTGTTCATCTGTCAGAAGATGCTCACCAAATTGATTGGGAGATGGCTTCTTCAATAGCGAATTGTAAAAGTACCTATAACAGAAACATAATTGAATCTGCTTTGATACATATCACAAAAGAAAGTAATTTGAACATTAGCAATGGTCTATATAACTTAGATCCATTTTTAATCGATCAATTAAAGGGCAATTTAAGTAGGATCATTGGAACACATTTGTCTCACTAATTCATTGTAAATATTTACTATTTTATGCTATAATTATCTATGTGTGGGCCTGTGTGTGGTTGCTGCATCGGATGGGCCAACAGGCCCTCTGCAGTGAACACGTATTGTACCTCACCTCACTCCACCATTCTCTCCTGCCTATTCAAGTCCAGTACTCGACCTGTAAAACCACTCCTTATGAAGATGTATTAATATACGAAAGTACTTAAGGAAATTCCTGTTTCAATTTTCAGTGGTCTGACACTGTCTCATCTGGTCTGACATATATATATATAAATATATATATATATATATATATATATATATATATATATATAATATATATATATATATATATATATATATATATATATATATATATATATATCACTGAAAACTCACACCCCAGAAGTGACTCGAACCCATACTCCCAGGAGCAACGCAACTGGTATGTACAGGGACGCCTTAAACCACTTGACCATCACGACCGGACAAAAGGAAGTGATAGATAGTGATTGAGCTCTGGCTCTTTGGTCCTGCCTGTTAACCGTCAATCAACAGGTGTACAGGTTCCTGAGCCTATTGGGCTCTATCATATCTACACTTGAAACTGTGTATGGAGTCAGCCTCCACCACATTACTTCCTAATGCATTCCATTTTTCAACAACTCTGACACTAAAAAAGTTCTTTCTAATATCTCTGTGGCTCATTTGGGCACTCAGTTTCCACCTGTGTCCCCTAGTGCGTGTGCCCCTTGTGTTAAATAGCCTGTCTTTATCAACCCTGTCGATTCCCTTAAGAATCTTGAATGTGGTGATCATGTCCCCCTAACTCTTCTGTCTTCCAACGAAGTGAGGTTTAATTCCCGTAGTCTCTCCTCGTAGCTGATACCTCTCAACTCGGGTACTAGTCTGGTGGCCAACCTTTGAACCTTTTTCAGTTTAGTCTTATGCTTGACTAGATATGGACTCCACGCTGGCGCCGCATACTCCAGGATTGGTCTGACATATGTGGTATATAATGTTCTGAAAGATTCCTTACACAAGTTTCTAAAGGCCATTCTTATGTTAGCCAACCTGGCATATGCTGCTGATGTTATCCTCTTGATATGAGTTTCAGGGGACAGGTCTGGCGTGATATCAACCCCCAGGTCTTTCTCTCTCTCTGACTCTTGAAGTATTTCATCTCCCAAATGATACCTTGTATCTGGTCTCCTGCGTGTGTGTGTGTGTATGTATATGTGTGTTTGTGTGTGTCTGTGGCTCAGCAATGCTTCCCCCCTCGCCTGTCACCTCGGCCTCCCAACCATTCCCCACTCCACCGTCCCCTCGTCCTCTCCATCATTCTCCACCCCACCATCCCCTCTTCCTTCCCACCAAGCCCCGCTCCCCTGTCCCTTTGTCTGCCCCACCATTCTCCATTCCCCCATCCCCTCGTCCCCACCATCCCAAACTCCCCGTCCCCTCGTCCTTCCCCACCATTACCCCCTCTCTTGTCCCCTCATCCTCCCCACCATCTCTCACTTCCGTCCCCTCGTCATCCCCACAATTCCCCACTTCCTCGTCCGATGCCTTCCCAAATGGTCTGATGTTTCCATCAGAAAAATGGGAACATCAAGTGACCTGATGATCCCATCACTGAAATATAATAAAAACAGTTAAACAATAAAATGAAAATATGAAAAAATAAAAAAATAAACTATACTCAAGAAATGAACGGTATGGTAAACAACACAACTCAATTCAAATGCAATTCACACAAAATAATTAAATCAAAATGGAAATAAATGAAAATTCAATTTATCATTGCAATCAGAATCATTGAAATGGAATTGTAACATATTTAGTATAGCATGTGTGTTGCTCTTATATGCAACAGATGGCTCTGTTTTTCAAGAAAAGCATAGTTTTACCTGACACAGGTGTGGCATCTATACTTATACTTACGAAATAAACGGTATAGTAAACAACACAGCTCAATTCCAACACAATGTCACACAAAATAATTCAATAAAAAATAAAACAAATCGAAATCTCTGAAAATCAAATTTATCAGTGCAATCGGAAACATTGAAATGGAATTCGTGAAATATTTAGTATAGTGTGCATGTTGCTAGTGCATCAGATGGCGCTATTTTTCAAAAACGCATGTTTTTACCTGTCAGAGAGGTGCCATCAATATAATAGGTATATAAAAAGATGCGCCTATTCGAATGCAACGTTGTGACAAAATTTCATAGCAATCGGTGAAGAACTTTCGGAGATTATAGTGTGTGATACTCTTACGTCCATCAGATGGTGCTGTTTAACAAAAAAAACATGTTTTTCCTGTCACAGGTGAGGCATGTATAAACTAGATATATAAAAAAATGCGCCTGTTCGAGTGCAACGTTGTGTCAAAATTTCAAAGCAATCGGTGAAGAGGTTTCGAAGATTTCCCTCACATGAAAACACAGTTTTTCAGGAAAAGCATGTTTTTTCTTTTACTGTCACAGACGTGACATCTATATTGTATGTATATAAAAGCCTGTTCGGATGCGAATGAAACGTTGTGTGAAACTTTCAAAGCAATCGGTGAAGAACTTTCGGAGATTAGCAGTTATGCACAAACGAACATTTCCATTTTATATATATATATATATATATATATATATATATATATATATATATATATATATATATATATATATATATATATATATATATATATATATATATATATATATAGGGGGGTACCACCTCTGGTGCAATTATAGGGACCCACAGCCTCAGAGAAGGGAACACAGAGCATTCAGGGAAAAACTTGCCATTTAACTCTGAATACATGAGGGTGTTCGCTTCTCCTACCACCCCCCTTTTTTATGGTGTACACTTTATTAAGCAAGGTTATACAGTTACATATCTGATTGTATACAAAAAAATGAGCATTAAGAGGACACAAAAATAGTTCGCTTCCTAGAGGCTGTAGATTTCCTCGAACTCCTCCGACGTTGGGCAGGAACCGAGGATGCAGCGAGCATTCCCCCTCTGGATCGCGACACTGAGGCGCTGAAAGAGAAAACTTGCCGCTCTAGGGTCTCTTGTGGTGTCAATGAGCTTGGAACCAAGATCCTTTAGAAACCTTCTTGCACTCTCTCCCCATGGGCCTAGGGTCTCAGACCCTATTGGAACGAAGTTGTACCGATGATCTAATTGCCTATACTTGGCTGACTTGTCTCTTTCTCTGTGTGTCGCCGCGGCTCCTGCTGTGCCGGCAGAGAGGTTGATGTATGTGGCTGCCAGGGTGGATACGCAAGTATAGTCCCATGCCAACTGTCTGCCACCCTTCCACGGACGCAGTGTGATTCCGTCTGGTCGGCCGGCAAAGCTAACAGAGTCACGGTTCAGAAGGTTGCGGGGCTCTCTCTCCGCTGGACACTGGGCAGAGGCAAGGCTTCTTTTAATGAAGTCGTTTACTTCGTCGTGTCTAGTGTGCCAACCACCAGATTTTCCACAGTGCAGGCCATGCAATCCATATTCGTCAGCATCTGCCTCGCCGCAAATACACCTATGAACAGTGTGGATAGGGGCAGCAAGACGGAGAGCGACTGCAATACGGAGCTCCTGCGGATCAAGACGTGTGCCTGTCGCAGACATAGGGACTGCCAAAAGGAAGTCCCCTGCATGGGGAGCCTGCACAGCTGTGAGGCGTGCACGATCACTGGGGGTTGTTGCTGCCTCCAGCAAAGCTGTGGCTTCTTTGTCTGCAATGGGGCTGTCCCAACTGGATTGTTTCTTGGCTTTCGGCATGGCTGGTCTGAGTGCTGGGTCTGCCATGGCACCCCATTTCGTGTCGCATTCCGTGTAGTGGTGGTCCTGTATCCCCGCTACATCACTGAGGGTGTCAGGTAGAATTTCCTTAACCAGGTCATCTGATGCTGAGGAGGAAGACAGGAAGGCTGGGACAGCAATTTGGGTGGCAGTGCGGACACCCAAGCCACCGAGCCTAACAGGAAGAGTGGCTTGTTTCCACTGGCACTCGTTGAGGGAGAGATTAACAACTTTTTCCAGCATGGTCTTCAGTAAGAGGTCATACTCTTCAAGCTTTCGGTTGTCGTAAGATGGGGCGCACCTCAGAAATATATATATATATATATATATATATATATATATATATATATATATATATATATATATATATATATATATATATATATATATATATATATAGATAGTGCTTCAGTGCTGCACACTGAGGAAGACTTCAGTCTTCAGTCAATATAGAGACTTCAGTGCTGCAAAGGCAGGAGGTGCTGCAAATCACCAGGAAGCAGCCAATTTACGTAAATACAGAGACCTTGATCACCACTTTCGAATGCCGGTCGGGATGCATTCGAACCGGTCGGCCGAGCGGACAGCACACTGGACTTGTGATCCTGTGGTCCTGGGTTCGATCCCAGGCGCCGGCAAGAAACAATGGGCAGAGTTTCTTTCACCCTATGCCCCTGTTACCTAGCAGTAAAATAGGTACCTGGGTGTTAGTCAGCTGTCACGGTTTGCTTCCTGGCGGTGGAGGCCTGGTCAAGGACCGGGCCGCGGGGACACTAAAGCCCCGAAATCATCTCAAGATAACCTCAAGATAAGATAACCACTACAATTTTGTCCCCATTGCCTCAGAGACACTTGGTGCCTGGGGTAAAAGTGCTGCTAGTTTTTTAAGGAGCTGGGGTCCAAGCTAATTGAAACAACTAGAGACCCTAGAGCCGCCAGTTTTTTTTTCAGCGCCTTTGTGTGGCGATCTAGAGAGGAAATGCTTACTGCATCCATGGTTCCTGCCCGCCATCTGAGGAGCTGGAGGAGCACTACATCTTCCTGACAAGCAGCCTTGTACCCTGCATGTAACCAATGTTGTAACCCTTTTTGTGTAATGAAATTTTAAAACAAAGTTAGATATGTTTCTTACTTGTTTTAGACATGTTAAAGTCAGCACGTGCTTCATTTCATTAATGTCATTTTATATCCTCCATTTATGTGTCTCCTATCTATTGTTGATGATCAATGCTTGTATTGCATCTTAATGCAATACATTTTTATCTTTATTTAATAATATGCAATATAAATCATATATACATAAATTTTACAAGAAATACTACATTACATATACAATAGTATAATTCTCAGCAAACAAGTGTTTCATATTATCACAGAGCATGGACTTTAAACCCCTAAATGTTATACTTTTTTTCCTTAAATGATTTACGGTTTTGGAGATTATATTTACATCAATTTACAGGTGGGAATTATTATATTTATATGTATTATATATAATTCTCAGTAAACAAATTTGCCATATCATTCCCGAGCATGAGCCGTAAACCCCAAATGATATACTTGATCATGCCTCGCAAGAACGTCAATATTTTGTCTACTGAGTAACCCTCCTGCCTGCCTATCCACACACAGAGAAGTAATCAGAAAGTAGCATAATTACGGTATTCTTAATTTTCTTGCATCTTATGTCAATATGAAACATTAAAACCTAATTAACTCCTAATTAAGTTTACAAGACATTAAGTTTACATAAACATTAACCTAATTAAGTTTACAAGAACAACTTTCTGCTTACAGAAATAAAATATATGCATATAATTCTCAATTTCCGTACATTGGTCACACCTATTGTCCTTAATTCTCAACATCAACAACCTATCATTAGTAGGAAGGGTCTCATGAAAATAGCAATAATATAACTCACGTTGTTTTGGGTCAATAAATTTAACATGAAGGTTTGTCCATATTACTTGCCAGCTAAAGAGTGGATATGCCTCCTCTACTCTAGGAACTATATTTGGGAGTAGAAGATCATACACTTGTTTACTGTTCATTATTAAAAAAAACCTTCATTATTACAAATCCGCTTGAGAACATCAATTGAGGTGAAATATTGGCAAGCTCAGTATACTTTGGCATATGTATCAAGTAGCTAACACGTATTTTACAAAAATAATGTCCTAGCGCATTTAGACTATTCCTCTGCATTATCTCCTTTTTAAAGGTAACAAATACTATAGCCAGTGACTTATGGTGCACATTCAGTATTCCTATTCCACCTTTTTTCTTACCTTTACATAGAGTAGTCAATTTATTATACATATCTAAAAATAGTTTTGACAATCTCCATTGCACTTTTTCTTGTCAATTGGAAAATTGTATGACAAATTCCACACTTTAGACAAAATTTTGCAATTGATTATTACAGTCTTTTGAAACAGGGTTAATTTCCTATTTGACAACATATTGTAGCTACTATTATATTTCTACATAGTACTTGCCAATTCGTTACCTATGTTGTTCCATATGTTTTACAACAGCAAATCCCAAGAGCTTTATAAGACTCCACTACCTTGAACCATGAACCTGTCCTGGTAACTTTATTACACCAACTGCCAAGCCCCATCATACACGTTTTGTTCTTGTTAATGACAGCACCTGTTGCTCCTTCAAAGTTGTCTAACTCGTCCTGAACATTCTCCACTGAGTCTCTTGTCGACACAAAAATAGTTGTTTCGTCTGCATAACCAACAACAGGAAGTGTCATAGCATTAAAACGACAAGGTGGAACAATAAAGTCACTGATTTTTATTGCCAAGTACAGTGGCTCTTGAAAAAATAACACACAAAGTCATTGAAAGGTGACACCCCTGACGTACCGATCGTTCAATTGAAAATGGTTTACTCAAGACACCATTGATGCACACGCTGCTCCAACACTGTTTGTAAAGCATACGGATCGAATCAATAAATTCTTGTGCTACTCATACTCTATCCAATATTTATAATACAAACTGAACATCAACATGGTCAAAAGCTTTCAACCAGTCGAGGTTTTTCATGGAGGAAGAAACATTATTCTCAGACACATAATACACAACATCCCTAATTACACTATTACAGTTGATTATAGATCTTCCAGGCACACCACAGAACTGTTCGTTGATATAATTTTATCCATTGCAATTCTAAGCCTAATTGCCAACAATTTCGATATTATTTTATAATCCTGGTTTTAGCAAGGAAAACCATAATTCACCTGCTTTTATATTAGTCACAAGTGCTGTACCCTTGTTATTCTTGACTTTACTTAACAAATATGGAGAGAATTTTTCAACATACATCCTATCATTAATCTGGGGGTGAACATTGACTCCTTCAGTTATTTTATCTCGCATTTTGTTAATTCTTTCCTTTAAAAGTATAATTTCATCATACTTCTGCAATCCCATATTGACCTTTGCACAAAGTTGTTTTAGTCTGTGTTGGAATAAGGTTAAAAGGCCATATTTTTCAACCGCCTTTCTTTTGAACACTTTCACGAAGAAACTTTTGCATGCAAATTTACTCATGTCCCACCACTCCA
Organism: Procambarus virginalis; assembly: GCA_020271785.1. Classification (NCBI taxonomy): domain Eukaryota; kingdom Metazoa; phylum Arthropoda; class Malacostraca; order Decapoda; family Cambaridae; genus Procambarus; species Procambarus virginalis. Next base: position 2,049,560 of record WNGS01000411.1, read on the forward strand.
ACAGACATCTGAACTTTTGTTTTTGCCAAACCAGGTGTTCCCACAATACTTTAAAATTATCAATTACATCTCTACTCTGCAACAGACTGCGATTGAGCTTCCATGACACTGTCCCCACTTTAACCTGATCGTCAGTATCAAGCTTCACCACAATCAAAAAATGATCTGAACAGCTGACCGAAACAGTACTGCAGGAGCTAATTTTATCATGTAATGTGTACATATATATTCTATCTAGCCTAGAACCATAATTCTGGCGAACATATGTGTTCTCATAGACACCCTCGTTAATGCTATTCGCATCTTTGAGACCAATACATTTCAAAAGTGTGATTAAAGAAGGAGATACACACATATGTGTTTGACTGAATGCTACAATCTCTCACAGAAGTGACACAATTAAAGTCGCCATCAAAAATAATATTACGTGTATCATTCCTGAAAAAATGTAATAACTCTCTAGAGAACAATTTCTCCCTCTCTTTCTTCCTGCGGGTGCCAGAGGGAGCATTCACATTAAGCAGAGGAATTATGGTGCCAAGAAAGGAAATCGTCGCATATAAAACATTACCGTTATTATCCATTTCGGTATTAAAAACCTTTATGTGGGCTTGTTTAGCAATCAATATCATCGTACCAATTTTCAACAGGTTCGTAGGATTTATTAGGATTTCAGAGTAATCAAGCAACATACCAAGTTTTTTAAAATCTTGTACATTGTGTTCTTGCTCTAAAAGCAAATCCAATTTATGATATTTAAACATGAATATTAGCTGCAACTGTTTACTTTACAGTTGAGCCCATTAATGTTTAAAGTAGCACAATTAAAATTAATAGGCTTCCCAAATGTAATTTTGAGAGGTAAAAATTACTCTATCCACTCGACACTACCAGGTGTCACCTTCCTTTTCGAAATCTAAGAGTAATATTTTCCCTCCCGGCTCGATTCTGTTCATGTTCCACAATACTGTGAAATTTTGTTAAGAG
>WNGS01000411.1:2071326-2093019 GCA_020271785.1 Procambarus virginalis
CACGAGGCTAGTGTTGGAGCCACATCCCCTAAATATGTGACGCTGAGCCCCTCTCCAAGTGCCAGGAGCCCACAGGGTGATCTCCTGATAAAGTGTAAGCACTCTCCAAGTTTTTGGTGGGTTGTCCGGAAGGGACAATCCATCGACTTAATACAACATAATATTGTGTAACATATAGGAACCTACATACACAACAACATCAGTGCCCGTGTAACACACAGGGAACTGCACACACAACAACATCAGTGTTTGTGTAACACACAGTGACTTGCACACACAACAAGCTGTTCAGGTCGCACTCTTCGTCGCCACTGTACGAGGCACACCCCACCAATCGTCCTCCCACTACTCACAACACTTGTTTCTCTCGAAGATTCCTGTAGATTCTTCTCAAAAAACGACACAATATCCTCTTTCATCTGGAGCGACAACGGAATATATGTTGGGATAACTCAATTAAAAAAAATACTCATACATAATGAGATGGATAGCTTATATCATTTCATAAGAAAAAATGTGAAAAATATATAGATTCAGGAAGACTTGGCATATTAGGCAAATCGGGCCTTTCATATTAGGCCGAGTACTACTATTCCAAGATTGACAAGTTCCACATCTCTTCCTCAGGAGACTCCCTCAAACGCCAAGCCAACACTGTGCTTGCCGGGGTAGAGCCAACACTGTGCTTGCTGGGGTGGAGCCAAAACTCTGCGTGCCTGCGTGGAGCCAACACTGCTTGCCGGGGTGGAAAACTTTTTAGACCGTTTACATCTCTGGACAGCAAGCCTTGCCCTTGATGTTACCGTCGCTGGACTGAGTGGAGTACTGACTACGCCCAAATTTATTGGTGTGCTTATAGTCTCGGTCGGCGACTGTGACTGGCACTCATTTCTCGACACCAGACGTACAGTTCTGGTCCAAATTACACCAATAGTCGGCGGCCTAGTTTCCTTCTGCAATGTTTAACACGTTACAATATTAAAAATTACAATTTGTATCTTAATTTTGGGGCGCTAAATACACACAGGCACTGATGGCTCTCTGTAAACACTTCCTCCCTCTTATTTGAGTGTTGTTTCAGACCAGAAAAAAATGTCATCACCAAAATTCATTTTCCCTCTTGGCAGGGGTGAGACCTGCCTTCACCCCTGCAGGTCTCACCAATGTCACCACCTCGGCCGGTCTCACCCCTGCCGCAACCCTGGGGCAGGTCTCACCCCTGCCGCAACCCGGGGCAGGTCTCACCCCTGCCACAACTCGGGGCAGGTCTCACACCAGCCACAACCCCAGCAGGTCTCACCCCTGCCACAACCCCGGCAGGTCTCTGCCACAAGCCCGGCAGGTCTCACCCCTGCCACAACCCTGGCAGGTCTCACCCCCTGCCACAACCCAGGCAGTTCTCTGCCACAACCCAGGCAGGTCTCTGCAACAAACCCGGCAGGTCTCACCCCTGCCACAACCCTGGCAGGTCTCATCCCTGCCACAACCCCGGCAGGTCTCACACCTCCCACAACCCCGGCAGGTCTCACCCCTGCCACAACCCTCCGCAGGTCTCACCCCTGCCACAACCCTCTGCAGGTCTCACCCCTGCCACAACCCCAGCAGGTCTCACCCCTGCCACAACCCTCCGCAGGTCTCACCCCTGCCATAACCCCGGCAGGTCTCACCCCTGCCATAACCCCGGCAGGTCTTACCCCTGCCACAACCCCGGCAGATCTCACCCCTGCCACAACCCCGGCAGATCTCACCCCTGCCACAACCCTCCGCAGGTCTCACCCCTGCCACAACCCCGGCAGGTCTCACCCCTGTCACAACCCCGGCAGATCTCACCCCTGCCACAACCCCGGCAAGTCTCACCCCTGCCACAACCCCGGTAGGTCTCACCCCTGCCACAACCCCGGTAGGTCTCACCCCTGCCACAACCCCGGCAGGTCTCACCCCTGCCACAAACTCGGCAGGTCTCAACCGTGCCACATCCCCGGCAGGTCTCAACCGTGCCACAACCCCGGCAGGTCTCACCCCTGCCACAACCCCGGCAGGTCTCACCCCTGCCACAACCCGGCAGGTCTCACCCTGCCACAACCCCGGCAGGTTTCACCCCTGCCACAACCCCGGCAGGTCTCAACCCTGCCACAACCCCGGCAGGTCTCAACCCTGCCACAACCCCCGGCAGGTCTCAACCCTGCCACAACCCCCGGCAGGTCTCACCCCTGCCACAACCCCGGCAGGTCTCACCTTGCCACAACCCCGACAGGTCTCACCTTGCCACAATCCTTGCAGGTCTCACCCCTGCCTGGTCAGCAGGGTGGGGCCATGAGGGCAGGGGGGTCAGTGTCAGCCAGCCACCACAGGAGACGCCTGACCTGACTCACCCGGCAGACAAGGCTGGCCACGAGGTTGACCACCGGCAGCCTGTTCACCCAACCGGTTGGCTCCTGCAGGAGGCGGGGGTCCACCCCCAGGGGTCCATGGTAACCTAGCCCCATCCCCTCGTCCCTGACCTGCCTCAGGAAGTTCAGTTGGGTCACCTGGGCTTGTCGCAGGAGGTGGGCCCGGTAGGCCACCAAACCCGTGTTAGTGGCACTCAGCCCGAGCCAGCCCATCACGACCAACACCACAACTCCCCCGCCGCAAGTAACACACGTTCCGTAGCTGTTCCGTGAGAACCTAAACAAGGTCCACAGTAGCAGCCCCAGTAGCAGGTGGTAACTCACCAACCCGGAGCAACACACCAGCAGGGAGGTGAGGGAGTCCCACACCAGTCTCAGGTGTGGTGGGTCATCCCCCAGCACCCACCTCCTCAGGCGCCGGACCTGCCCCACCCTGAGGGTAAGGGTGGCGAGGGACCTCACCCCTGGCACCCACGACACCCAGCCAGTTGGGTCCTGGGTCAGGAGAGGGTCGATCACCACTTGGGGGTCAGGGACAAGTCGTCCCAACAGGGGCACACACCTCAAGTGAGAGACCAGCCCGCTGCCCCCGGTGTAGCCCTCCAGGGCCTGGCCCACCAGGTAGTCCCGGTAGACTCTGAGGCCCACGTTGAGAGCGGCCAGCCCGAACCAGCCCACTGAACCCACCACTGCGGACCCGATCATCCTGAAGCCCACCTGAGCCTCAAGCCACTCCACCTCCAAGACCCATTTAATGGGTTTCCACTTCTCGACCCACCTCAACAAACCAAGCTTATCTAAGACGGCCAGGGGGAAGCCAATGGCCATCATGATCCACCACACGTACCTCCGGCCCACGCAGTGCACCACACGAGATCCACCGTTCTCCCACATCTTTCTCAAGTACTTTAGTTTATTTGTGAAATTTATTTATGGAATTGTATAAAAAGTTTATATTTTATTTGCCAGCAGTTAATTAATACTTTTTTATATGGGAAAAGAGAGATTCTGATTGATGCCTTACTGGTGAAGGCGCCAGGTGTGGTGACTGACTGGTGAAGGCGCCAGGTGTAGTGACTGGCTGGAGAGGGCGCCAGGTGTAGTGACTGGCTGGTGAAGGCGCCAGGTGTAGTGACTGGCTGGTGAGGGCGCCAGGTGTAGTGACTGGCTGGTGAGGGCGCCAGGTGTAGTGACTGGCTGGTGAGGGCGCCAGGTGTAGTGACTGGCTGGTGAGGGCGCCAGGTGTAGTGACTGACTGGTGAGGGCACCAGGTGTAGTGACTGGCTGGTGAGGGCACCAGGTGTAGTGACTGGCTGGTGAGGGCACCAGGTGTGGTGACTGGCTGGTGAGGGCACCAGGTGTAGTGACTGGCTGGTGAGGGCGCCAGGTGTAGTTACTGGCTGGTGAGGGCGCCAGGTGTTGTTACTGGCTGGTGAGGGCGCCAGGTGTAGTGACTGGCTGGTGAGGGCGCCAGGTGTTGTTACTGGCTGGAGAGGGCGCCAGGTGTTGTTACTGGCTGGAGAGGGCGCCAGGTGTAGTGACTGGCTGGTGTGGGCGCCAGGTGTTGTTACTGGCTGGAGAGGGCGCCAGGTGTGGTGACTGGCTGGTGAGGGCGCCAGGTGTTGTTACTGGCTGGAGAGGGCGCCAGGTGTAGTGACTGGCTGGTGAGGGCGCCAGGTGTTGTTACTGGCTGGTGAAGGCGCCCCAGGTCTAGTGACTGGCTGGTGAGGGCGCCAGGTGTAGTTACTGGCTGGTGAGGGCGCCAGGTGTGGTGACTGGCTGGTGAGGGCGCCAGGTGTGGTGACTGGCTGGTGAGGGCGCCAGGTGTGGTGACTGGCTGGTGAGGGCGCCAGGTGTGGTGACTGGCTGGTGATGGCGCCAGGTGTTGTGACTGGCTGGTGATGGCGCCAGGTGTTGTGACTGGCTGGTGATGGCGCCAGGTGTTGTTACTGGCTGGTGAGGGCACCAGGTGTAGTGACTGGCTGGTGAGGGCGCCCCAGGTGTAGTTACTGGCTGGTGAGGGCACCAGGTGTAGTGACTGGCTGGTGAGGGCGCCAGGTGTAGTGACTGGCTGGTGAGGGCGCCAGGTGTAGTGACTGGCTGGTGAGGGCGCCAGGTGTGGTGACTGGCTGGTGAGGGCGCCAGGTGTAGTGACTGGCTGGTGAGGGCGCCAGGTGTGGTGACTGGCTGGTGAGGGCGCCAGGTGTAGTGACTGGCTGGTGACGGCGCCAGGTGTAGTTACTGGCTGGTGACGGCGCCAGGTGTAGTGACTGGCTGGTGAGGGCGCCAGGTGTAGTTACTGGCTGGTGAGGGCGCCAGGTGTAGTTACTGGCTGGTGAGGGCGCCAGGTGTAGTGACTGGCTGGTGAGGGCGCCAGGTGTGGTGACTGGCTGGTGAGGGCGCCAGGTGTAGTTACTGGCTGGTGAAGGCGCCAGGTGTAGTGACTGGCTGGTGAGGGCGCCAGGTGTGGTGACTGGCTGGTGAAGGCGCCAGGTGTAAGTTAGGTAATTATCAAAAGAAGGCACCAAGCCAGGAATATTATGTAGCACCATCAAATGTGTGGAATAATCAGATGGGGCTAAAAATCACTAAGGATGCCAATATGAGAACAGAAACGCACAAGGTGAACGACATCTAAGGTATCTGACTCACCAAGGATACTATCGAGGGGACAATTAAGTGACCGTGGGAGACGGCGTGAAGCAAGACACTCAAGCATCCTGGAAGTCAGGACATTCAACAAGGATATGCACGACTGTAAGAGGGGCAATGCAGTTAGGACAATAAGGAGCAGGGTGGCGCCCCATAAAGTTTCCGTGAGTTAAAAGTGTTTGGCCAATACACAACCTTGCCAGAGCCGTTTCCCACCCTCGGTTACGGTGGTAGGAGGAACTATACAACTTGACACTGTTGAAGCTGCAGGTGACAGTGTTGAAGCTGCAGGTGACAGTGTTGAAGCTGCAGGTGACAGTGTTGAAGCTGCAGGTGACAGTGTTGAAGCTGCAGGTGACAGTGTTGAAGCTGCAGGTGACGGTGTTGAAGCTGCAGGTGACAGTGTTGAAGCTGCAGGTGACAGTGTTGAAGCTGCAGGTGACAGTGTTGAAGCTGCAGGTGACAGTGTTGAAGCTGCAGGTGACAGTGTTGAAGCTGCAGGTGACAGTGTTGAAGCTGCAGGTGACAGTGTTGAAGCTGCAGGTGACAGTGTTGAAGCTGCAGGTGACGGTGTTGAAGCTGCAGGTGACAGTGTTGAAGCTGCAGGTGACAGTGTTGAAGCTGCAGGTGACAGTGTTGAAGCTGCAGGTGACAGTGTTGAAGCTGCAGGTGACGGTGTTGAAGCTGCAGGTGACAGTGTTGAAGCTGCAGGTGACAGTGTTGAAGCTGCAGGTGACAGTGTTGAAGCTGCAGGTGACAGTGTTGAAGCTGCAGGTGACAGTGTTGAAGCTGCAGGTGACAGTGTTACCTGCAGGTGACAGTGTTGAAGCTGCAGGTGACAGTGTTGAAGCTGCAGGTGACGGTGTTGAAGCTGCAGGTGACAGTGTTGAAGCTGCAGGTGACAGTGTTGAAGCTGCAGGTGACAGTGTTGAAGCTGCAGGTGACAGTGTTGAAGCTGCAGGTGACAGTGTTGAAGCTGCAGGTGACAGTGTTGAAGCTGCAGGTGACAGTGTTGAAGCTGCAGGTGAGTGTTGAAGCTGCAGGTGACAGTGTTGAAGCTGCAGGTGACAGTGTTGAAGCTGCAGGTGACAGTGTTGAAGCTGCAGGTGACAGTGTTGAAGCTGCAGGTGACAGTGTTGAAGCTGCAGGTGACGGTGTTGAAGCTGCAGGTGAGTGTTGAAGCTGCAGGTGACAGCCACTTACCTAAACAACTTGACAGTGTTGAAGCTGTAGGTGACAGTGTTGAAGCTGCAGGTGACAGTGTTGAAGCTGCAGGTGACGGTGTTGAAGCTGCAGGTGACAGTGTTGAAGCTGCAGGTGACAGTGTTGAAGCTGCAGGTGACAGTGTTGAAGCTGCAGGTGACGGTGTTGAAGCTGCAGGTGAGTGTTGAAGCTGCAGGTGACAGTGTTGAAGCTGCAGGTGACAGTGTTGAAGCTGCAGGTGACAGTGTTGAAGCTGCAGGTGACAGCCACTTACCTGCAGGTTGACAGTGTTGAAGCTGCAGGTGACAGTGTTGAAGCTGCAGGTGACAGTGTTGAAGCTGCAGGTGACGGTGTTGAAGCTGCAGGTGAGTGTTGAAGCTGCAGGTGACAGTGTTGAAGCTGCAGGTGACAGTGTTGAAGCTGCAGGTGACAGTGTTGAAGCTGCAGGTGACAGTGTTGAAGCTGCAGGTGACAGTGTTGAAGCTGCAGGTGACAGTGTTGAAGCTGCAGGTGACACTGTTGAAGCTGCAGGTGACACTGTTGAAGCTGCAGGTGACAGTGTTGAAGCTGCAGGTGACAGTGTTGAAGCTGCAGGTGACAGTGTTGAAGCTGCAGGTGACGGTGTTGAAGCTGCAGGTGAGTGTTGAAGCTGCAGGTGAGTGTTGAAGCTGCAGGTGACAGTGTTGAAGCTGCAGGTGACAGTGTTGAAGCTGCAGGTGACGGTGTTGAAGCTGCAGGTGAGTGTTGAAGCTGCAGGTGAGTGTTGAAGCTGCAGGTGACACTGTTGAAGCTGCAGGTGACAGTGCTGAAGCTGCAGGTGACAGTGTTGAAGCTGCAGGTGACAGTGTTGAAGCTGCAGGTGACGGTGTTGAAGCTGCAGGTGACGGTGTTGAAGCTGCAGGTGAGTGTTGAAGCTGCAGGTGACGGTGTTGAAGCTGCAGGTGACAGTGTTGAAGCTGCAGGTGACAGTGTTGAAGCTGCAGGTGACAGTGTTGAAGCTGCAGGTGACAGTGTTGAAGCTGCAGGTGACAGTGTTGAAGCTGCAGGTGACACTGTTGAAGCTGCAGGTGACAGTGTTGAAGCTGCAGGTGACAGTGTTGAAGCTGCAGGTGACAGTGTTGAAGCTGCAGGTGACGGTGTTGAAGCTGCAGGTGAGTGTTGAAGCTGCAGGTGAGTGTTGAAGCTGCAGGTGACAGTGTTGAAGCTGCAGGTGACAGTGTTGAAGCTGCAGGTGACAGTGTTGAAGCTGCAGGTGAGGTGTTGAAGCTGCAGGTGAGTGTTGAAGCTGCAGGTGACAGTTGAAGCTGCAGGTGACAGTGTTGAAGCTGCAGGTGACAGTGTTGAAGCTGCAGGTGACAGTGTTGAAGCTGCAGGTGACAGTGTTGAAGCTGCAGGTGACGGTGTTGAAGCTGCAGGTGACAGTGTTGAAGCTGCAGGTGACGGTGTTGAAGCTGCAGGTGACAGTGTTGAAGCTGCAGGTGACGGTGTTGAAGCTGCAGGTGACAGTGTTGAAGCTGCAGGTGACAGTGTTGAAGCTGCAGGTGAGTGTTGAAGCTGCAGGTGACGGTGTTGAAGCTGCAGTGACAGTGTTGAAGCTGCAGGTGACAGTGTTGAAGCTGCAGGTGACGGTGTTGAAGCTGCAGGTGAGTGTTGAAGCTGCAGGTGACGGTGTTTAAGCTGCAGGTGACAGTGTTGAAGCTGCAGGTGACAGTGTTGAAGCTGCAGGTGAGTGTTGAAGCTGCAGGTGACGGTGTTTAAGCTGCAGGTGACAGTGTTGAAGCTGCAGGTGACAGTGTTGAAGCTGCAGGTGACAGTGTTGATGCTGCAGGTGACGGTGTTGAAGCTGCAGGTGACACTGTTGAAGCTGCAGGTGAGTGTTGAAGATGCAGGTGACGGTGTTGAAGCTGCAGGTGACGGTGTTGAAGCTGCAGGTGACAGTGTTGAAGCTGCAGGTGACAGTGTTGAAGATGCAGGTGACAGTGTTGAAGCTGCAGGTGACAGTGTTGAAGATGCAGGTGACGGTGTTGAAGCTGCAGGTGACAGTGTTGAAGCTGCAGGTGACGGTGTTGAAGCTGCAGGTGACAGTGTTGAAGCTGCAGGTGACAGTGTTGAAGCTGCAGGTGACAGTGTTGAAGCTGCAGGTGACGGTGTTGAAGCTGCAGGTGACAGTGTTGAAGCTGCAGGTGACAGTGTTGAAGCTGCAGGTGACAGTGTTGAAGCTGCAGGTGACAGTGTTGAAGCTGCAGGTGACGGTGTTGAAGCTGCAGGTGACAGTGTTGAAGCTGCAGGTGACAGTGTTGAAGCTGCAGGTGACGATGTTGAAGCTGCAGGTGACAGTGTTGAAGCTGCAGGTGACAGTGTTGAAGCTGCAGGTGACGGTGTTGAAGCTGCAGGTGAGTGTTGAAGCTGCAGGTGACAGTGTTGAAGCTGCAGGTGACAGTGTTGAAGCTGCAGGTGACACTGTTGAAGCTGCAGGTGACACTGTTGAAGCTGCAGGTGACAGTGTTGAAGCTGCAGGTGACAGTGTTGAAGCTGCAGGTGACAGTGTTGAAGCTGCAGGTGACGTGTTGAAGCTGCAGGTGACAGTGTTGAAGCTGCAGGTGACAGTGTTGAAGCTGCAGGTGACAGTGTTGAAGCTGCAGGTGACACTGTTGAAGCTGCAGGTGACACTGTTGAAGCTGCAGGTGACACTGTTGAAGCTGCAGGTGACAGTGTTGAAGCTGCAGGTGACAGTGTTGAAGCTGCAGGTGACAGTGTTGAAGCTGCAGGTGACAGTGTTGAAGCTGCAGGTGACGGTGTTGAAGCTGCAGGTGACAGTGTTGAAGCTGCAGGTGACAGTGTTGAAGCTGCAGGTGACGGTGTTGAAGCTGCAGGTGACAGTGTTGAAGCTGCAGGTGACAGTGTTGAAGCTGCAGGTGACGGTGTTGAAGCTGCAGGTGAGTGTTGAAGCTGCAGGTGACAGTGTTGAAGCTGCAGGTGACAGTGTTGAAGCTGCAGGTGACACTGTTGAAGCTGCAGGTGACACTGTTGAAGCTGCAGGTGACAGTGTTGAAGCTGCAGGTGACAGTGTTGAAGCTGCAGGTGACAGTGTTGAAGCTGCAGGTGACGCTGTTGAAGCTGCAGGTGACACTGTTGAAGCTGCAGGTGACAGTGTTGAAGCTGCAGGTGACACTGTTGAAGCTGCAGGTGACACTGTTGAAGCTGAAGGTGACACTGTTGAAGCTGCAGGTGACAGTGTTGAAGCTGCAGGTGACGGTGTTGAAGCTGCAGATGACAGTGTTGAAGCTGCAGGTGACACTGTTGAAGCTGCAGGTGACACTGTTGAAGCTGCAGGTGACAGTGTTGAAGCTGCAGGTGACAGTGTTGAAGCTGCAGGTGACACTGTTGAAGCTGCAGGTGACAGCCACTTACCTAAACAACTTGACAGTGTTGAAGCTGCAGGTGACACTGTTGAAGCTGCAGGTGACGCTGTTGAAGCTGCAGGTGACACTGTTGAAGCTGCAGGTGACACTGTTAAAGCTGCAGGTGACACTGTTGAAGCTGCAGGTGACACTGTTGAAGCTGCAGGTGACAGTGTTGAAGCTGCAGGTGACACTGTTGAAGCTGCAGGTGACACTGTTGAAGCTGCAGGTGACAGTGTTGAAGCTGCAGGTGACACTGTTGAAGCTGCAGGTGACAGTGTTGAAGCTGCAGGTGACATTGTTGAAGCTGCAGGTGACACTGTTGAAGCTGCAGGTGACACTGTTGAAGCTGCAGGTGACACTGTTGAAGCTGCAGGTGACGCTGTTGAAGCTGCAGGTGACACTGTTGAAGCTGCAGGTGACAGTGTTGAAGCTGCAGGTGACACTGTTGAAGCTGCAGGTGACACTGTTGAAGCTGAAGGTGACACTGTTGAAGCTGCAGGTGACAGTGTTGAAGCTGCAGGTGACGGTGTTGAAGCTGCAGATGACAGTGTTGAAGCTGCAGGTGACACTGTTGAAGCTGCAGGTGACACTGTTGAAGCTGCAGGTGACAGTGTTGAAGCTGCAGGTGACAGTGTTGAAGCTGCAGGTGACACTGTTGAAGCTGCAGGTGACAGCCACTTACCTAAACAACTTGACAGTGTTGAAGCTGCAGGTGACACTGTTGAAGCTGCAGGTGACGCTGTTGAAGCTGCAGGTGACACTGTTGAAGCTGCAGGTGACACTGTTAAAGCTGCAGGTGACACTGTTGAAGCTGCAGGTGACACTGTTGAAGCTGCAGGTGACAGTGTTGAAGCTGCAGGTGACACTGTTGAAGCTGCAGGTGACACTGTTGAAGCTGCAGGTGACAGTGTTGAAGCTGCAGGTGACACTGTTGAAGCTGCAGGTGACAGTGTTGAAGCTGCAGGTGACATTGTTGAAGCTGCAGGTGACTCTGTTGAAGCTGCAGGTGACACTGTTGAAGCTGCAGGTGACACTGTTGAAGCTGCAGGTGACACTGTTGAAGCTGCAGGTGACACTGTTGAAGCTGCAGGTGACAGTGTTGAAGCTGCAGGTGACACTGTTGAAGCTGCAGTTGACAGTGTTGAAGCTGCAGGTGACAGCCACTTACCTAGACAACTTGACAGTGTTGAAGTTGTAGATGATAGCTAAACTCTGATTGAGAGCTCTAAAAGCTGATAGTAAACTCGATAGAGTGCTAGACCCTCTCACTCAGTTAGGTCAGTAGTACTGGTTATCCCAGGGTCGTCAGTCCATTAAGGACATAATCAAGAAATGCATAAGCGGCAGGAAATACAACACTTTTGTATCTGTATCCTTGAACACCATCATTCCAGAATAGAGAGTCTTACTTCTGTGGCCTTTCGAAACCACAGCGTGACTTTTACTGGTGCTCTAAGTGACAAGTGCACAACATAAGAGGCCAGTGAAGGCATGCATCTGCACATCTTTTCTACAGTAACATGTGATAAAATATCCACAGTTGGTGAGGGTAATTGATAATTTCCGAAAATAAACACTCTATAATTTCAACTTTTCATGAGAAACAAATTTCTCTTTTTTCTCAAATAAACAAATATGATTATATGTATCTATCTAATTATAAGCATAATACATAAATAAGACCACTATTAACTGCATTGAAGAGGCGAAGGTGCGATTAGTTCTTGATGAACTAGTTGTTCATATTATTTGCGACTTGAATTCGAAAAAATCATGCCCTGACAACAGAAAACAAATATTAATTAATGTAGACACTTTCGAAGGAGAGAGTCAAATTATAAGAAGAAAGAAGAATGGGTCACTCTGGAGGAGTCACTCTGGAAGAAAGAGTCACTCTGGAAGAAAGAGTCACTCTGGAAGAAAGAGTCACTCTGGAAGAAAGAGTTACTCTGAAAGCCAGAGCCATCTTGCGCGGATGCTGTCACCGTTTCGCCCTCCTTTTCCTTCCCTATGCAGGTAGGGTTATTCCCGCGGGTCTTCGCCCCCTTGTACCTGGGCGCCATTGCTCGCCCTGGGGCCCAGGCACAGCAATGCTTGGAGTCAAGTCCACTGACAGACTGAGGAGAGGACAATGAACCAGACTGCAAGTTGTCTACAGTGCCAGTATGGGAGGAAGAAGGCGACGTGCTCAGGGACCTGTCCCCAGTACCACGAGAGGAAAAGGAGGAGGACCTGCCTGCAGAATGTGAGAACGGCGAGGACGCGCATCCACAAGTCGACTGAGTACCTTGTGTGTGGGACCTGGGGCCAGATTCAGGAAGGTACTTACGAAGGTTTTTCTTCTTAGCTAAGAATTTTTTCCTTCTTAGCGCCTTCGTGGCGGCTACGTCGGTATTCAGGTAGCTACACTAAGTGGAAAAACCTTCGTAAGTTTGGTCCGGGATCTAAGTGTGGTTTCGACCACTCGTAGCTTTATGTAAACTGGATATAACTAAATTTTTCTCTACTACATAACACTGGGATCGATTTTAAGATTTTGGAACATAAACAAAAGATTATAAAATTGAATCTCGTGAAGAGGAGTCCTTCGTGTTAGTTATATATGCATTCTCTGCTTGAAACTTTGAGTAAATATGTCTTTTATGATATTAGAATTAGTTTTATAATAGCAAGATATTATACCCGTAGTTATTAAGTAAATATACACTGGTGAACATGAAATATGAGAGAAGGTGATGAGCCCTGCCTGATGGGATCATTTACTATCACCAAATAGCCTGTTCACCTAATAGTAAGGGTGTACCTTAGCTATTCATACCCATTTCTAATTTATTTAGTTTGGTTTTATTTTTAAATTAAATCTGGGTGAGACATAAAATAAAAATATGCTGCACAAATGATGTTAGGTAAGGAGAAGGGTTAAAATGTCAAAAACTTTATTCATTGAATACTTAAAGCTGTAATTATGACTATATGGACTATTAAAAAAGAGAGAGGGAAGTAGGGGTCCAAGACCTCTTCCTCTTATACAACTTGGGTGTGGAACAAGTAATTATCAAAAGAAGGCACCATGCCGGGAAGGCTATGTAGCAGTAAGGCAGTGAGGTGAGGCAGCTACTTATTTGAGAAATGCTTATTTTATTTACCCTATAAGCTGAGGCAACTTATTTTATTTGAGGAATACTCAGCTGATTCCTCTACATTTAGCATGGAACAAATTTGTGTCCAAGACCTATTCCTGTTACACAATTTGGCTGTGTGTAACCAAACTAGAAGTGCTCTACAAATCAAGGGACCCAGAATGTGGAATGACCTCCCGAATCATGTCAAAGGCTGTACCCCTCTCAACCAGTTTAAGAGTAAAACCAAGTACTATCTAATTAACTCCATGTAACCTAACTTACCCCCTAAATGTCAACCCATGTCTTGCTATTTTTTAAACAATGCTGTTCACCAATGTGTACAAATGCTGATTTGTGCTGTTACCCCCCTTTTTGTGTTTTTTATTCCATCTTTCAACACAATTTATACCTAATCCCGTTTACTATTAAGTTTTAGTCTAAGTGTTTTTTTTCCCCCACACCTTGCCCGAAATGCTATGAGTATTAGTGGCTTTAGGTAGTGTATGTACTAGCTCTGTCTATAAATCCAACATTATGTTTGAAAATCAACTGTATGTACTTTTCCTGAATAAAATTGATTTATTATTTATTTTTTAATCAGTAAGTATTAAAAGAAGGCACCAAGCTGCGAAGGCTATGTAGCACCATTGTATGTAACAATAAACCAATTTTTTTTTAACAAATAATGCACCTGTATGGTAAAACAAGTCCTGTCAGCTGTAAAAATAATGATGCAGTTATTTAAATAAAAAATATAATGAAAGAAATATTACTGGTTTATTTTTATCCTATCTTTTTGTACTGTACACTATATCCAAGGAAGTGAAAAACTGAGACACAATGCACAATTTAATGAATGATTAGCATGGATTAACAGTTCAAGAGAAATATGACTATTACATATTAACATGAGATCTTAATGATCCATGGTCAACATGATATAATAAGGATAATACAGTACTGTATTTGTAATAATACAAACTATAATTTAAAGTCTTTATTACTGATTTTTTTTATTAAGAAGATTAGGTATACACAGCAATGTGCTGCTACTCTATTAATACTATATGGAATATTACACAGTGTAGATAAAAAACTAGCTATAAGTTTATCTAATACTCCCATCTCACAGGATGCTTAGACATACATGGAATCAATTTAGAAAATACCAGCCTCAATACAAAAAACAAATTAACTCTGACTAAGCAATTCTTCGCGATTTTCACAAGAGGTAAGCACTGAATCATGGAAACATTATATTATAATTACTCTTACCAGTTTCTACAAGACTCCTCTCAAACAATGTATTTTTTAACATGTTTGGGTATACACATCAATGTGCTGCTTCCCTATTCTGTATGAAGGATCACACAGTGTAGATCAAAAACCAGCTACAAGCTCATCCAACATCCTCACCTCACAGGATGGCCAGTCATACATGTAATCAGGAGAGAACAAAATACTTAAGGCTGATCTATTAGCCTCCACTGGCAAAATCTGGGTGCAGCACAAGAATATCTTCCAATATTCCTGAGTGTATGAAGTAATTACAGAGCTCAAAGTACCTCATACCATTTGGTATGAAGTCACTGATAACAGGGCAATCACAGATATAGTGTTGGAGAGTATGTTCTCTCAAGTAGGACTGAAAACAAATGTTTTTTCCACCAAGAGGGCTATAAACCCATGGAACCGCTACCCGCTGAAGCCGTAAATGTCAAATTCCAGCTAAAAAATATCATTAAGACAATTGGTGGGCCCTTTAACAAGCCGCCGGCTTTCTGTCCTCGTCGAGGCCACTAGATAGTTAGTGGCCCTTGGGTAAATTCAGTAAATATATACAATAATTGTCAGCGCATCTTCCGAGCAACAAGAACAACTACACAGTATCTCTTAGAATTACGTAGGTAAACAACAAATGTAACATATTTGTTTACTACAATGTCGGTGATGACTGTAGAAGTTGAAAAAACATTGTTTTATTTCGAATATCTAATTTTATAAGAAATTCGACGTAAATAGGAAGCAGTAGAGTCCGATAAGCCAGCGCTAAATCTTCAATATGAAGAATGTTGCTAATAACTTATATATATATATATAAATAATCTATTAGACATTATATAATTATATATAATAATAATGTATAACCGTATCAGTGCTAGTTGCAATATATATATATATTGTCACGGTGTTCCCCCCCTTCTATTCCTCCCAAGCCCTTCTGTAAGAGTCATGTCCTCTATTCCCGATCGTTATCTATATTGCAGGCCACAATTGAACATATGTGGAGAGCGTAGTCACATATCTCGAGCCAGCGAGACAAATTTGCGTAAATGTAGTATTTTGGCCTGTGGATAGGCCCTTTAGGGAGAAAATATGGCGCTGGCTAGTCTGTCCTCCCGACAAAACGTGTGTGACGTCAAGGGCACAAGAATGGTCACCGTCAGCGATGTGGCACTTGGGGCCAATGAAAACCAACTTTGAAAAAAGTGACTACTAACTTAGCAGGGAGAGCCACCTATGATTGGCGCCACACGATATTCTATTCTTTCACGACACGTCCATACGAGGCGTAGGACACAAAACGACGATCGCTTCATCTGTCAGAAGTTACTAGATTTACCCACGAACGCCGGTGATTTAATCTCGTCTCCAGTTTGTTTCGCACGCACTCTGTAGAAACTTCTTCCTGTACCCGAATGTTGCTTAGATAAGGAATTGACAGAAGTATGGAGCAACAAGATGCCTCCAAGGGTACCAGGTTGCTTTGCAACTAAGTGGGCCGTAGGCATCGATGTGATGTCTTCGTTGAGTCAGTTCACCAGTATAAGAGGCGCTTCATAAGTGAGACGGCGCCACCCACCGCTGAGGGAACCAACGTTTGACAGACAGTCTCGTCAACCAGGTTGAACGTGTGATAGACGACTCTGTCAAGTTTCACAGTAACCCCACCTTCGTGGAACCAGACGAGTCAACAGTTGGATGAAAGAACGTCGAGAAGTCTTCACAAATTAACAGGCTTACATATCATTATACAAACTCTACAGCACGAATTGAAACAGTGTTGTGAGCGATCAGAGCTCATGGAAAGTCGGTGTGCTTATGCAGTGGGTCTTCCGGGACGGCATGATTAAACTTCAGATGACTCCGTAGTGTTGTGAAAGCGCAGTGTTCTAACAATTAAAACTCACGCCATCATGGGAAGTAACAGATGATCAAGGACTTGAGGATTTGGGTAAAACTACGTACGTCCTACGCGCCGGAGAGCTAGGCCGAGCAGCCCGTATTGGGGAGTGGGGGCAAAGTTGACTTTGGATACCCTCCCACTAGAATATTAAATTCATTCACACACGGACACACACATAGATATAACAGAAAAGCACCACAATCACAGTTTGATTACAACAGCAAACAATTTACCCCAATTAAAACCACAGACAGTACACCACAGCCACACACCAGTAACAACAACCACACACCTACCACAAACCACACACAGTACCCACAACCACAGACCAGTACCCAAAACCAACACACCAGATTATATTCCCTGCAGGCGTGGTAACACAATTATTATCAACAAGAACACACTTACAACCCATACACAAGCCACTAACACAACACATAATCTCACCATCCAGAACACAACACAACACTTGTAATGAATATCGTTTTAGCAAAGATAATATTTCAGGGTTAATAGAGTATTTTGGTAGAAATGGGCCAAACAATTAGCTTCGCCATAATATATCTACCTGTGGAACTGTAAACAGATACATTGCCTTTATGAGGGTCCCCCCGGTGAGAAAGCATCGCTTGGCAGCTAGTAAGTTCGAGATATCGTTAATAATAGCTCGAGTAGGGTGGAAAATAGAAGCGTAGAATCAAGATACCGTGTCGTAAGAGAATAATTTGGGAGAAGAATTTATAGAATACTAAATGATACGGAAAATTGTTTTTTTGGGGTAAAAAGCAGGAAGAAATTAGGAATGCAGAGGGGTAGATATAAGGAGAAAAAATGGGACGATAACTAGGGAATAATGATTAAAGAAGCTGAGATAATAGGTGGAATCAGTTAAACGAAGGAATTGTGAGAGGGGGAGAAACTAAAACTTTGCAGAAGGAAAATGAATATATAAACATAAGAATGTGTGATTTAGCATTGTAGAGGAAGTAAGGGTGAATTAGAACATGGAAAATAGAAAAAGTGTCAAAACTGACCATTTTACCTCCCCCCCCCCCCCTCCCTTCCGACTCATGACCAAGGTGTCATTAACCTCTCTTGTGTTGTTCCCTAGTAGACTTCACTTCCTTTCTCTGTTCAAATTGTATAAATGAATGTGTTGTAATCGTTAATCTATTCTTGCTCGACACCTATTTTAAACAAGACAATGTCACTCTTAGACCGGGATTGCTTTAACATAATCCATTGATGCCCAACCAGCATAATTATTCAGACGTAAGTGGCGTGACCAATATAAGTTATTTTAAGCCATTTAGTGCCCAATTGTTCCGGCAGAGCAACTGGATTGTACAATTCCCTATTGATCTGAGAAAATGCCAAGTTGACATCGTCAGCCTTTGAACTTATTTGTCTCCTTTTAACTGTGGCGATAGATTTTTGTCAGTTTGCATTAAGTCGGAATCTTTTTTTTTACCTACCTACCTACCTCATCCTTATCTCTCTCTTGCTCTCTCTCTCTCTCGCTCGTCACTCTCTCTTTCTCTCTCGTCTCTCTCTCTCTCATCTCTTATCTCTTCTCTATAATACTCTCTAGCGAACCACTTTCCTACTCCATACAACATGCTATCCAATCGAAAGGAATATTCTTTCTTAACTTTCGCTTCCTTCAACTTGGGCGAAACTTTCCTGAGTAAAAGTTGAACGAGGCTTCAACTCTGGGGTGATAGCAAGCGACGATGCTGATAATCTTCCCCTACGTTGGATCCTGTATTGTCGGGATGGATGGTTTGAATCGCAGCCTCTAGTTGCGGGGCTGAACGATCCTAAGTGAATTATATTGATGTGGATACAGGGGGGGCGGGATGGTGAGCGATGGTAGTAATGATGGTAAGGTGGATATGGTAGTGATTGTATGTGTACTGTGGTAGTGATTGATGTATAGGGTTAAATAGATGTTTTGGGGAGGGGGAAATTGTTGTTGGATAATAGGTGAGCTTGTTGGCATGATAATTATGATTATGTATAGTATGGGTGTTGGAGGATAGGGATAAAAACACACACTAACTGTATCACCTACTGACATCCTATACTCCCAAATGGACAGAGAGACAGTCAAATAAACAGTGGGAAATTGACCTGAAATAGAGAACAAAATCGTAGTGACAGAAGACATTCACACCAACAAGAACAAGCTACGCAGTCAGGGATCTCATACAATAAGAAAGACAGTCCAAATTATGTGGGAAAGGTTGTAGATATATACATGGTATATACAGATTAATGCTTGTGAAGCGAACATTAGTTCTCAAAGCTCTAAACTCCGGCAAGAACCGTGACGTATACAGGCTGTTGCCGACAACTCATTAACACTCCCAATCTCATGTCCTCCACCCAGTGTCAGTCACCTACACCGTTCACCAGTTCGGTCACTATGCAGATCGGGCAAGCACTGTAGCCGATCCTGTTCTCATCCAATACCCGGGTCAACATCAAACAAACGAACACACAGCAAAGTACACTCTCCCGCTAGTCGTATTCCTCGTCTTACACACACACACACACACACAGCATATCACTCTACACAGCACACATCACAACAACACACACACAGGCCACACACTAGCACACGTGGCTCTCCCTCTTCGTTTCTCTTTCTGTACACACCACACAAACCACAACCCTACACACACACTTAACGACACGCGAAAATCACAATCCCACACACCTCACATCATCACACAACCAAAACAATCACTCTCCCTCTCGTTCTCTTTCTTTACCACACACACATAACGACGACACCCACCACACACACAACACACAACACACAAAACACCCACACACACACACACCACACACACACCCCCGACACATGCAGTGATTTAAAACCGCACTGGTTCGTGGGAATACAGAAGAGTTAGGGGGGGTTTTTCCTTTGTTTTCGTTTTCATCACAACGCCCTTCCCTCATCTTTTTTTTTCCAGGTCCTTCCGCCCCCATGGAACACTGGGAGCATGCATCACTGATAGAAGAAAATTAAGTATCACTAGAACACAAGTGTAAGAATTTCTGATCAAGTGTCTTCTTTTCTTTACCCTTTTTTTTGCCCCCCCCTTTCCCTTTCCCTTCCCCGTTCTCCTTTTACTTGGGTGTTTCTGGCGGTACTTGTGTATTCCTCTGTCCGGATGTCGGCCGTACTGGGCATCGTTCGGTCCCGTGGAGCATACTGGTGAGATTTGGGGCTTTGTTCCTCGCAGTGTTTTTCTCCTTCCCTTTCTTTTCCTACTTTCCCCCTATCCACTTCGCCCATTTTTCTCTTCTCCCCCCCCGTCCCTGTCTTTTGTCGTCCTCGTTTGGTGCTCCCCTCCTGCGGGGCTAGGCTGAAATCTTGTTAGTTCGAGGCGCCTGTGCCGTCCTCTTCTCCTTTGTGTATGCTCCCCCTCGGTTTACACACGCACCGTGCTCCGTTGGAAACTTGGTTCACGTTAGCGGACTTCGACAAACCCCACCTTTCTGGTTCTTCTCTTCCCGTTCATGATTCGATCCCTTTTGCATTTTGTGGCCTAGTCGGCCGCGTCCTGGTTCACCCTTCATCCCATTCCATCGGGCCTCTCTTTTTTCGTCCTCTACCCCTTATACCTTCCTCCTATCGTGGGTTCCCCGTTACACTCCCTTCCTCCATTCCCTTTTTTATTACACTTCCCTCCCCCTTTTTTCCTTTTCTCTTTTTTTCTATCCCATATTTACCATTCCTTTCGGACCCTTAGGCTTTTCTAAGGGTTCTAGTACAATGTTCTCGGGACGCCTACATTTAGTGCTTTTGTCGATTTTCTTTTGTATAGCTTTAATATTACTGTTCTCCCTTATTCCCATTTTTCCTCTTTGCCCCCTTTCTCCGTTTCCTTCTGTCAATATGTATGTAATAATGTTTTATCTATTTGCGAAAACGTTATTTCTTACCTAAGTTTCTTTCGCTCACGTTTGCTCCTCTTATTCTCTCCTAACTTTTGTTCCTATTTTTATTACCTCCTTATCGTTTCCCTTTTCTTCCCTTCTTTCTCTCCTGATCCCTCCCCCACTCACCCCTTCTTTCTTTTCTCCCCCCCCTATTTCGCCTTTTTTTTTTTTTTTTTAATCCTACTCAGTTCTTTCCCTTTTCACCCTACTCTTTTCCCTTCACTATCCCCCTTCTACCTTCCCCCTCCTTATCCTGTCTTTCTCTTATTTTTTTTTTCTTCCTATTTGTATTTCTTTCCCGTTTTTTCTTTCCCCTTTTTTCTTCCCGTTTTTTTTCCTCCGTGTTTTCGTATCTAATTTTTTTCTTCCTCCAGGTTTTTTTATTTCATTTCCCTCTTCCTACTTGTCCTTCCGTTTTATCTTTCTCTTTTTTTTTCTTTCCTCTTTTTCTTTCCCCTTATTTTTTTTTACATTCTCCTTTGGTTTTTCCCTCTTTTGTCGATGCCTATTTTTTTTCTTTCCTTTCATTTTTGTTCTTCCTCTTTTTTTTGTTTTCGTTTCCACTCTTTTCTTTCGTAGTTTTTTCTTTCCTTTTCTTCTATTTTTTTTTTTTTCATTTTCACCGTCATTTGTCCTTCGTGGTTCCCCTGTTTTTTTTTTTCCTTTTGCCTTTATTTTTTTCGTTCCTGATTATCTTCACCTTTTTTCTATTTCACATTACTAATTTTATGTTTTCTCGTATCCATTTTTCTTTCCCTCATTGGTTTTCTTCCTGTCTTTCCTTTTCTTTTCTTCTCATTTGCTTATCGCTTCATTTTCTTCTCTGTTTTTTTTTTTTAAATATTCCTTGCCGTTTTTCCTGGCGCTGTGGTTGTGGGGAACCCAATTGGTGATGAGGGTTGGTTAGATGCCGTGTCACATTTCACACTGGTTATTCGTTCTTCCGGGATTTTTTTACTTCAGATCCCCCCAGTCGTGTTGCTAAATTTCGACCTTAGTGCATGTTTATTTACATCTACAGGGGCCATAACAGCACATATGGGAATCACCCGTTGTGTGACAAACTGTTAGCACTCCCAATGGAGCCTATTATTTTAGATTATGTAGTTCACCCAAGATTCTACTTTTTTTAGTGTTCGCCAGCAGGTGCGATGATCCTCGAAACACGCGGAATGCATCAGGAAGCAGCGTGTGGTGGCGTGGAGGACGGGCTCTACTGACACACAGGTTGAAGCTGTAGACATTATCTCGATAGACGCCACACCTTAGGCCGGATCAATGATTGGGACAACCTGCTGTCGCTTGCCGATACCGGTGTATATGCGGCTTTGGTTGACCTCTGACGTAAGATTTTCTTTCACAGCGACGTTCAATACCCCCGCAACGCATTTATTTTCTTCAGCCTCCGCTGAGCTTTACTAATACGTGCTGCTTCTTCATATCCGATCTTCCCTACACTTACTACACACCAACACTACTATTCCTAGTCATGATCTCCTAGACACTTATTTCACACTGCCACAGCACATGATGGAGGTATCATTTCTGATCCGCTAGTTCGACCAGCTATCACTGAACTTGACTCTATGATTCACTCTTTCGATGTACCCATGGACCCCGAGCATTGCGAGGCTCTCCCGACTAGGATGATGCGTGAGGACTCTGCCACGACAAATGATCGGATGTAGCGCAGGCGTCTCCCGCTCCAATTCATTCTCCTTTTACTCCCTATTGTTTATTTCAACTTGTCCCCTCTTAATCTTCTTGACCTCCTCTCTCTT
>WNGS01000411.1:2110335-2117835 GCA_020271785.1 Procambarus virginalis
TTATTTATTTATTCTAGGTAAAGCATGATGTCGCAAGCGGTATTTTGTAAATTTGTGGATGGTGCTCATCACATCTCTTCATACATACGACTTATATCTGTCTCTTCTGTGGAGAAACTGTTTGTGTGCAGACTAGTGGTGAACACAGGAGAAGCTGTGCTAGAGATATATGGCTTATTTTATTTATTTATTATTTCAAAATGAGAAATATTTAGATGGTTTCCCCTATCTCCATGAGTGTGGGAGAGTGAGAGTATATATTTATACACTATTTCCTTGATAGGAGGTAACATCACTCGTCTACCCTTCCTACCAGAGAGGATGGGTTCATATGTCTCGGTGTGTGGTAATACCACTCTGAGACCTCACCCCACATTCGCTTGTGATACTTGTGAGACCTCTCTCTGTGAGGGGTTGGTCTCTGAACATCTACAAACATGCCCCCAAGGTGAGTGAATGAACCCCACTCCACCTTTATTTCTCTTAAGAAGCTTTTTTTTGAGAGGTGTTGCCTTTTATTATTATTATTATATTATTATTATTATTATTATTATTATTATTATTATTATTATTATTATTATTATTATTATTATTATTATTATCCAGGAACGATTCAGTGGCACGTAAAAACATCACAGGGTCAGATAGGAGAGGAACATGACAAAGCACAGCGTGACAATAACCCCTTAGGTGGTGGTGGTGGTGGGGTTAGTCAGTCCAATGCAAATGGAGGGGAGGGGGGGGGGAAGTGATGAGTGATGATGATGATGATGATGATGATGGTGGTGGTGATGGTGGTGACATCTCTCAGGCAGGTCCTAGTGGTCTTAGACCTCTTGACAGCAATCGAGATAATGGACTAATTAGTGATGAAAATTCCTCAGATGTGGAGGATGTTATAGTTACCCCCCACTTAATTAATAGGGTGGGGGCCCTGGGGGATCTCTTCACTAGAATGGAATATTCCATCCCCCCAACCTTCGCCACAGACCCCATAGGGCTCCTGAGCAACTTTAGGGACTATTACATATTTGAAATAGAGAATTACATGAATTCTCTTAGGGGGCATGGTAATTTTACTTCTTCATTAAAAATCCTTCTCGAGGTGAAGGTTACACTTTTAAAACAACGACTCACAGTAGATGATGACTTTAGGGAACACTTCATAACGACACCTGCTAGGCTGGTAACTCTTGAGGAGGTGGGTAATCTTATTGATAGTTGGGTGGGTTATATGATTACACGACTGGAGGATCTCCTTTCAGAAACAGAAGGGAGTGGTTTCATACTATATAATGTCGATTTCCTGAAAATCGTCATCTGTAATGCCAGTATAAGGTCAGTTTTGGGGGATTATGTGCCTTATCCCCCCCCTTACTTAGGGGAGGAAATGAGGTCTTCAACCCAAACCCTGTAGGAAACAACAGAACATGCATTATTCAATGCATTGCTGCTTTTCTGATATCACAACAAGGGTGGAAATGAAGACGTATAGGGAGACTTGTAGAGTCTCACTCTAGGGTTAGGAAAATCGTCAAATACAACCATTTGTCCTTCCCTCTCTCGTGGGAGGATATCTCTAAATTGGAGAATAGAAATAAACTATCCATTTTTTTGTATTCAATACACAAACATACAGACGGTGTCTATCACGTCTCTCTTTGCCGCCGTGGCAGCAGACAGTACTCGGTCATAGTGCCATTATTGCTCTTGGGAGAGTCTCATGTGGCACTTATTAAGGAGTTTGACAAGTTCCTACAGACTTTACTCGCAGCCACAGACGAAAGACAGTCTTCTGTAGAAACTGTCTTTCAGAATATCAAAATTCCACAGAGCTAACAAACCACTCATCCTCCTGTGACATCACACAGAAAATTATTTATCCTCAGGAGGGGGACACACTTTATTTTAAAAATACAGGGAAAGGTTACCCCCCTTCTCATGTGGGATATTTTGATTTCGAGTGCTTCCTAACCAATGAGGATTGTCTAGGTTCTGTTACGGCCATACATAAGCCTATAGCATACAGCTATATAATTGTTGATAGGAACCACTCAGTCGTTGATAAATTTACTTATTTTGGGGGGGGACAGTGTCACACATTTCATGCAACGAGTTGCTACCAAATGGGAAATTATCAGATCCACACTCCCCCATTATGAAATAGACATGTCTCTTGAGGATATGGTTCATTTTAGGAGACAGACACACTGTCAGTTTTGTGGGGAGGTATTTACCCTCACCAATTTCAAGGTTCAACATCATGATCACCTTAGGGAAAAGCTAAATTATATTGGAGCTCTATGTAATTACTGCAACCTCCGCCACAAGAATGCTGTAGAGAGTTTAGTCCTAATTGCTCACAATATGTCTTATGACATGGGCTTAATTTTGAGGGAGTTTGCCAGGGGTTCAAATATTAAGAGCAATATCCTCATGAGACAGGGAACGAAATATCTTAAGGTGGCAATAGGGAAGCTTAAATTTCTCGATTCACTGGCTTTTATTACAGGTAGTCTTTCATCCCTAGCAAAGACCCACATAGATTCAGCCAGCCCCTTAACATTCACTCTCTCAATGATAGAAGATTTGCCTAAAGAGAGTCACCACCTACTCTTAAAGGGCAAGCAGTTTTTCCCTTATGAATATACCACAAAAATCAGCTGCTTTAATGATACAACACTCCCCCCTATTGAAATGTTTTACAGCTCCCTAAACAAATCAGGTATAACTTTGGATGAATATAGACATTCTAAATTAGTATGGGAGACAACAGGGTGTAGGTCATTAAAGGATTACCTTCTAGTTTATTTGAAGTGTGATGTTGGTTTACTGGCTGACATTTTTACCCACCACAGGGTAATTCTAAATGATATCTATTCATTAGAAATGACCCATTACTGTAGTCTCCCGGGCTATTCCTACGACTGCTTCTTGAAAAGCAGCAAAATATCGTTGGAGTTAAGTGCCGATGTGACGTTGCACAATCTCCTGTCACAAAACATACGAGGGAGTTTTACAATTGCAGTTAGGAGTTACGTCAGAGCTAACAACCGCTATGTCAACCCATCTTTTAACCCCCAGGAGGATAGATCTTCATTCTTACTGTATTTAGATTTCAACTCACTAAGAAATTGCCCTATGGGGGACTAAGGAGACTATCATCTGATGAGATGAACTCCTTCATTAGTGAAGGGAAGATAATGACAGAACAGCCATTCTCTTCTAACAAAGGGTACTGGCTCTTAATTGACACCAAACACATTAGACCTGAAATAGCTAGACTAACAGACGATCTACCCCTTTGTTTACACCATAGGGGAATAAGTGTGATGGATATCTCACCATTTAGTAGGGGACTTTTGGAAACAAATAACAATACAAATCTCCCTAAAAAAATATTAAACTGGTTGGTGATCATCTACCCAAACAACAATATTTCATATCACTTCACCTTTTACAGCTATTTATTGAGATAGGTCTTGATGTACAGACTATACATGCAATTTATGAGTTCCATCAGTCTGATTTTATGGCAGAATTTGTTAACACAAACGTTAACAATAGAAATGCCTCCACCAGTAACGATAGGAAAACACTTTTCAAGCTCTTAACAAACAGCGTTTTCGGTAAAACACTACTGAACCCAGCCCGTTATGCCATTGACACCAAACTAGTAACTTCTGCTAGGGTCTTTTTACGTGAGGTGAAGAATCCTCGCTTTAAATGAATGGTACATTTAGGTGACAAAAAATTATTGTCTGTCAGTTCCAGACCATTCATTAAAATTACACATCCTAATTACATTGGGTTCCAGATTCTTGAGCTAGCAAAATACCGTTTGCACCATTTTTGGTACCGGGTACTTAAGGGGTACTATACAGATAGGGTACAACTGCTGTATAGTGATACAGACAGCTTCATTTTTAGCTTACTTGCTGAAGATGTCTTTAACGAGATGGGGAAAGAACCCCTTAGATCATGGATAGATACGAGTAACTTTCCTGTAACTCACCCCTTGAACGATCCTTCTAAAAAGGGTGTTTTAGGACTTTTAAAGTCAGAGGTTTCAGACAGACACATCCTTGAAGTTGTGGCACTTAAGCCCAAAATGTATAGTGTGCTTTTGCATGATAACTCAAATTCCATCACCGCTAAGGGTATTCCCCGTGCTGTGCAAAGATCTTTAACACATAACCACTTTAAAGAGACCCTACACAGTAATGGTGTAGTAAATACTTTCCATTATTCACAAATTTGGAATGTGGGGGGACAGATGTCAACCACTTTCA
Organism: Procambarus virginalis; assembly: GCA_020271785.1. Classification (NCBI taxonomy): domain Eukaryota; kingdom Metazoa; phylum Arthropoda; class Malacostraca; order Decapoda; family Cambaridae; genus Procambarus; species Procambarus virginalis. Next base: position 2,114,628 of record WNGS01000411.1, read on the forward strand.
ATACTAAAAGGGGTTTAAGCGCATTTGATGATAAGCTCTTTTACCTAGATAAATACACTAGCCTAGCATATGGACACTCAGACATACCACCGGATTCCCACCCCAACACCTCAGCCCAAGGAATGTCCGCCGAGAGTGAAGGTGGTGACATCATTGACCCACAAGGTGAGGAAGGACAACACCCCACCAGTGAGAGTGAACCCTATGACGTCAGTAGTCCCATACCCGAGGAAGAAGAGCCACTACACCCCATTCACCCTCTGGGTGATGATGAGTCATCATCTTCATCTCAGGAGGAGGAGGGGGAGGAAGACCCCACAACGGACCTGTGGGCACGGAGGAGGGATCATGTAAGGAAGTATTATGAAGGGGGGATGGCTTACAATTTGACTATGTTTAACCCCAATGTACTTTGTTTAATATAATCTATAAAACATATGGGTTATTTCTTTTCTCCTTCTTTTTAAGTATATAACCTTAAATAAAAAACACTTACAACAACTAGGAGGGTGGGGTCCCCCCCCCCTTACGGTACAGTCAAGGGACTGGGGGGGGGGGTTAGCAGGAGGGCGTTGTCCCTCTTACGTTTCACCCAAGGCCGCCAAGTACGAGGGAGGGTGGGGGGACCACCCCTACTCAGACAAACCTGCTTTTACACCTGTCCCATAGAGGGAATGTGGAAGCGTAACTGGCTCTCACCTGACTGTTTATTATACAATAAAGTAATTTTTTACTTAAATATACTGTCATACTTTACTGTATAAATGAACATGATCATAGCAGTACACAATATTTACCTATCTCCACTGTTTTTTTCGACTGCTACCACTCACACCTCGGATGACCTAATATGGAGTGGCTCTATGTGGCACTCCGCTTCTGATTTTCTTATCTGATTGCTCTACATAGGTGGCATGTCCTGTCACGAAATTCTCTACTAACAGTTTCTAGCTCTATAAGCGGCAATATAAAATAGAGAATAGGCGATTGTTTTCACTCACAGTGTAATAAACACATGGACCCACCCACCCACTGAAGCCGTAAATGCCAAGACATTACTTCCGTTTAAAATTAAGCCGGAAAAATCCTTAGGTATGTGGAGGAATGGGGAGGCCTTTGATCAACCGCTGACTTCCTGCCCCGTCGAGGCCATCAGAGATGGTCGCCATCAGCCAAATTCATGTAAAACATGTATGTGTGTGTATTAAATATTTTGATTTATTATTAGCAAGATTTAGCTGTTAGCTCTTGGACCCTGCCTTTCTAAGCATCGGTTGTCTAATGTACCGCCTCTCGGCCTCTTTTCCTCCATCATATATAAACAACATATATTTTTATCTAGCACACACACACAGCCCCAGGATGCAGCCTTTAGCAGCTTTCTGACTTCCAGGTTCCTATTTACTGCAAGGTGAATAGAGGCATTAGTGTGTGTATGTTTTTGTGTGTGTACGTGTGTGTGTATACTCACCTAGTTGTGCTTGCGGGGGATGAGCTCTGGCTCTTTGGTCCCACCTCTCAACTGTCAATCAACTGATTCTTGAGCCTATTGGGCTCTATCATATCTGCATTTGAAACTGTGTATGGAGTCAGCCTCCATCACATCACTGCCTAATGCATTCCATCTATTAATTACTCTGACACTGAAAAAGTTCTTTCTAACGTCCCAGTGGCTCATTTGGGTACTAAGTTTCCACCTGTGTCCCCTTGCTCGCCTACCACCCGTGTTAAACAGTTTATCTTTATGGACCCTATCAATTGCTCTGAGAATTTTGTAGGCAGTGATCATGTCTCCCTTTACTCTTCTGTCTTCCAGTATCGTGAGGTGCATTTATCGCAGCCTGTCCTAGTAACTCATGCCTCTTAGTCCTGGGACTAGCCTATTGGCATACCACTAAACATTTACAAGCTTCGTCTTGTGCTTGACAAGGTGTGTGTGTGTGTACGTGTGTAACACACAGGTACTTGTGTGGTACGTATGTACTACATAATTGTAAGGCGTTTGCTGAATCAGAAAAGTCGGCTAGCAGTTCACCCTTAGTAGTAGTAGTAGGCATCCATCAGTCTGAGGAGACCCTTTCCGTTCACCCTTAACGACACAATTAACTCATTACATAAAAAATACGGGGCTGTGCAACACTTTGTGGGCATTGGGGAACTGGTGTGCATTCAGACGACTGGTGAGGACCAACAATGACATAGAAGGATGGCACCAGCGTCTGAATCAAAGGGCAGTGAGGGACAACTTGGCTTTATATATTTTAATCCCCTTACCGTGAGGTGTCCCTGTTAACCTTGCAATACCAACTGGTTTCTGATCAAAAGCTCAAGCCCAATCGCCGCAAGGGCAATACAGAGAAACAGGAACATTTGTGGAAGCTTTGGGACCGTTACGAGGAAAAACAGATAAGCACCTCACAGTTCCTCAAGGAATGTTCGCGTTTTATCCCAGGAAGTGCTTGAACTAGAATTAGAAAACAGCAGTCTGTTTACTGGTTGTTATTTTACTTAAGTTAGTTGTAAATGATAATGTAAAAATAGCCACTGAGGTCTGAATAAGACTTTATGACCATGTAATCTATGTTTTGCTCCACTACTTACTGGTTGAGTTTGGGGTGCATAACAAATAATAGCCTCCTTCGGCGGTGCCTTGTTTCTAAATGTGTTTCAAACTCACGCTGTGCCTTGTGCTACCCACTCCGTCAACTCAAACTTTGCTACAGTGTACCTCTTAATATGTGTTACATACTCTCACAACCCAATGTACCTTCTTGTATATAAATTAATAGATTTCAATTGTAAGGGGTATGGTTTGCACCTTGTTTTTCTAATAATAGAAACCTCCCCCCTTAACCTGACCCCTTCCACGTGCTATATAGTCTTAATATCTTGGCGCTTTCCCCCTGATAGTTCTCTTCCCTTCCTTTCTCTGAAAAGAGTTCGCTTTGTTAACAAACACAGTAATACAAACAGTGCGCTAAGCACTGTTAATGGAAGCACTAATTATAAAAGAATACATACATAGCATATTTGCAATCTTGTAAAGCCACTATCAAATTACAATTAAATTTAAAATTTAAAAAATAACAGGGTAAGATTACATTTATGAGTAAAATTTTACTATGACACTGAGGTAGATTCTTACATAAATACTAAATCTGCTGTAATTAGAGAATCATATGATCAAGTGTCATGTATTTATTCAGAC
>WNGS01000411.1:2122546-2168941 GCA_020271785.1 Procambarus virginalis
ACACCACACAACACACACACACCACACACACACACACACACACACACACACACACACACACACACACACACACACACACACATACACACACACACGCACACACACACACACACACACACACATATACGGGTAACCTGTGGCTCAGTGGTCAGCGCTGTCGGCTCACAACCGGCACGTCCTAGGTTCGAATCCTGGGCAGACACTGAATGTGTGTGTGTGTTTGTGTGTGTGTGTGCGTGTGTGTGTGTGCGTGTGTGTGTGTGTGCGTGTGTGTGTGTGTGTGTGTGTGTGTGTGTGTGTGTGTGTGTGTGTGTGTGTGTGTGTGTGTGTGTGTGTGTGTGGTGTGTGTGTGTGTGCGTGCGTGCGTGTGTTTGAGGGTTGGAGATGGTCACTTCAGGTCAGGTGGTGGGAGGGAGATTGAGAGGGTCCCACTGTGTGGGAGGATGTGTGTGTTTGTGCGTGTGCGTGCAAGTGCGTGCGTGCGTGTGCGTGCTTGCGTGCATGTGTGTGTGTGTGTGTGTGTTTGTAGGAGGGGAGGATGCGTGGGAAATTGGGGGAGTGGAGGGGGCGGAGATGTCACTTCAGGTGACAGGGCGAGCAGGGCGCGGAGACGGGGACCCCTGAGCGGAGCGCGGAGTCGGGGACCCCTGAGCAGAGCGCGGTGTCAACGGCGCCGGAGCAGAGCGCGGTGTCACAGGCCCCTGAGCAGAGCACAGTGTCGGGGACGCCGCAACAGAGTGCGGTCCCTGGCAAAGGGAAACAAACAAAAGAAGGCCCCAAAATCTGTTGGTATTACAAATGGACAACCTGTAAGCATGGGGAATCGGGAAGAACAAATGGAACATGTAAATACGATCACCCTAGAAAGTGCAGAAACCTCCTCAATGCAGGTAAATGTACCAAAAGCTGTGAATTCTTTCACCCAGAAATTTGCAAGAACTCTTTGGACAGGAAAGAGTGCTTCAATGCTGAATGTCCAGCTTTTCATATAAGAGGTACCAGGCGAATAAAACCGATAGACTACCACTATGAAAACAGCCACTACTCCATCGACCCAGAATATTTTTTAGCAAGAGGAAGAGAAAAAGAATGGCTAAAAATGACCAGACTCTACCACCAACTCGGTCAAATGCTAGAGAAGACGCAAACACAGTGGCCTCCTTACCAGAGCCTCAGATATTAACACCAAGTAAAGCCTCCAGCACTTCCACTAACACGATAACATCATTTATATTTGCCAACATCCAGGGTATAAAAACACGCAAATCCAACAAAGTTCACTTTATAGATGGTCTCCTTCATGAGGCAACTGAAGTGTTTGCAGCCCTAACGGAAACTCACACAAAGGACTACCTTGATGGTGAAATATGGATCTCAGAGTACAATCTTTTCAGATGTGATAGGAAACACCGGCTTCAGGGTGGGGTCAGCCTCTACATCAAAGACACACTCATCTGTACTGAGCTGCTAAACACCTCAAGTGATATGGTGGAAGTGCTGATAGTCAAAATAGAGATCCTAAATGTAGTTGTTGTCCTTGTATATAAGTCACCGGAGGCAAACCCTCAGCAGTTTAACGACCAACTAATGAAAATAGAACACTGCTTGGAAAACCTCACAAATCCAGCTCCGAACATCATCCTGCTTGGGGACTTCAACCTCCGGCACCTGAAATGGAAACACCTGGCTAATACAGTAATATCAGAAAGAATACCAGGAAGTAGCCTAAATGAACAGGCACATGCAAATGACCTGCTACGGATGTGCGATAGGTTTGCCTTAAACCAGCAAATAGTAGAACCAACTAGGAAGGAGAACACGCTGGACCTCATTTTCACTAATAATGATGAATTGATCGGGAACATAGTGATTACAAATACCTGTTACTCAGATCACAACTTAATTGAAGTTATGACAACCATGGGGAATGGACCTTCAAAACCAGTCCAGATTCCCGGTGGAGGAGATTTCAGCAAATTCAACTTCAATAATAAACAGATAAACTGGGAGCAAATAAACCAGGACTTCACATAAATAAACTGGGAAGAACAGCTAGAAAATGCAAACCTGAACCAGTGCCTGGAAAAAATAAGCTCAGTAGCACTACAAATATGTTCAAACCGCATACCCCTAAGAAAAAAGAGAAAGAGATGCAGATTGGAACGGGAACGGCGTTCCCTATATAGGCGAAGAAAACGAATCGCGGAACAACTTGAGTCGCACCCTATCTCAAGAACGGCGAATAAGGTTAGGTAGAGAAATAGAAACAATTGAACTCAAGCTACAAGAATCATACAAAACCCAGGAGAGGCAAAGAGAGCAAAAGGCCATCAGTGAAATAGAGAGAAATCCGAAATATTTTTTCTCCTATGCAAAATCAAGATCAAAAACCACATCTAGTATCGGGCCCCTGCGAAAGAGAGATGGAACTTTCACCGATGACAACAAAGAAATGAGCGAGTTACTGAGGAAGCAGTACGACTCTGTTTTCAGCGAGCCATTAAACGCACTAAAGATTGATAACCCAAATGAATTTTTCATGGATATGATACCAACATCAAATGATATATCAGACGTCGCCCTATCCCCACTAGATTTTGAAGAAGCCATAAACAGTATGCCTATGCACTCTGCACCAGGCCCGGATTCTTGGAACTCCATATTCATCTAGAACTGTAGAAAACCACTATCGCAGGCCCTTCACATTCTGTGGAGACAAAGCCTAGATACAGGCGTTATCCCTGACATACTAAAAACAGCAGAGATAGCACCATTCCATAAAGGAGGAAATAAGGCAGAGGCAAAAAATTACAGACCGATAGCACTAACATCGCACATCATAAAAAAATTTGAGAGAGTGCTAAGAAGTAAGATCACAAAATGTTGTTTATCTGGGGCTTGAAGTCAGAAATTAAATTATTTAATTATTGTATTGAAATAAATCGAAGGACCACCCTCTTTTGAGAAAAGAGGGAAAACAAATAATAGTGATCATTGGAATGACACCAGAGAACCAGTGTCTATGGAAACTCATTCAAAGAATATTCACTTGAAAATAATGAAGACTGTAATTAATAATTAAAGCCAAAGCCTCAAATATCAACATTGGGGGGTTATTTCTAGAAGTTCACATATATCTAGGAACCAGTGTGGTTCGTCACTAGTTCATTGTTGGGTTAATAACATGGTAAATCTAAACTACAAATGATTCAAATATATGGTAATTCAAATCATGAATATTACAGATCATTAATCACTGAGCATAAAAACTGAGCACAGTTAGAGCATAAACATTAATTACCAAATCTGACAATAATTATTTAATGGAAAATTCTATGTGAATTATATAGAATCAATAATCAAGTTGAATAAATTTATACGGAAAATGTGTCTTAGCTGTAAGACGATTTCTAACGCCAGTTCATCATTCGTCCTCGTGGTCACGGAATCCCAATAGAGAAAGAACTCGAGGTAAATAACACGACTGATGAGAATCTTGCTGGCACCTCATATACAAGCTGTAATACAAGAAATTTAAGTAGCGATTGACTAGGCTACAAATTATATTCAGATATTCATGAAACTGAATGATTTCGTGAAAATGTACTAACTTTGTAATTTTGGTAATTTCTCCTCCTAACGACAGACTACTCCCAAATATACAATCTCGAGTGATGCATCGCCCTGAATTATATACTTAGCTGAGCGTATTGAATACTGAAGTCTGCCGAAATTGCGTCAGCCGGCCTCCAATGTTCACTGCTGTGCACACTTAATTACGAGTCCTGGGTTCAATTGTTGACGCGTTATTAACTGATGAGGCACTAGAGAACACATGGATAAGTAATTGACACTTGTTAACTGGGTATCAACGTAATTCTTGTCGATAAGAATTCCCAGACGCCACCATGTGTCTCGTCAACGCTGCCTCGTGACCAAGTCTCTTTAAGTAATGGCGTCACCGCCTTCCCCCCAACCCGCTCTCGCATTCATCACAGAAATTATTAAACACGAATTATTCTTTTCGCGTAATTATGTATGAAATACGGCAATATGAACTGGGTTGCAATTATAGGGATTTAATAATTATTATATTCTCGATAAATGATCTCTACCGGGAAATGGAGATGATATTTATACTTCTCCAGAGCATTCGATCGTAACAGAATAAAAACTGTTATGAAATAATTTCAATTAATAACTCTCGATTTTACATGATCAGGAGTCATATTATCAGCAATAGGCTCAGATTAAATTATATTAACACTACTGTTAGTGGTGTTAAGAACTACTGCAATTAGTAAGGTAATGGTAATTTATTATAATATATTAATAGATGATAAGTTTTGGAAATTTCCAACACAAAATACATGGAATCACAGCATCTCCATAATCCCGGACAACATGGTTTCAGAACAGGGCGCTCTTGCCTGTCGCAGTTGCTGGACCACTATGATATGGCATTAGATGCTATGGAAGACAAACAAACCGCTGATGTAATTTACACAGATTTCGCAAAAGCTTTTGATGAATGTGACCATGGTGTTATTGCACATAAAATGCGTTCAAAAGGGATTACCGGGAAAATAGGCAGATGGATCTACAATTTCCTGACTAACAGAACCCAATGTGTAATAGTCAACAAAATAAAATTCGGTCCATCAACCGTGAAGAGCTCAGTCCCCCAGGGTACTGTGCTTGCTCCAGTACTTTTTCTCATCCTCATATCAGACATAGACAAGAATACAACCTATAGCACTGTATCATCCTTTGCAGATGACACTAGGATTTTCATGAGAGTTGGCAACATAGAGGACACGGCAAACCTTCAATCAGATGTAGATCAGGTCTTTCTATGGGCTACAGAATATAATATGGTGTTTAACGAAGATAAGTTCCAGCTCATGCGCTACGGAAAAATTGAAAATATAAAAACGAAAACCACGTACAAAACTCAGGCAAATCATAACATAGAACGAAAAGGCAATGTAAACGATCTGGGTGTACTCATGTCGGAAGACCTTACCTTTAAAGAACACAATAAAGTTGCCGTCACAACTGCAAGAAAAATGTCAGGTTGAATAACAAGAACTTTTCACACTAGAGATGCTATACCGATGATGATACTTTTCAAAACCCATGTGCTCTCTAGAGTGGAGTACTGCTGCACAATGACAGCCCCTTTCAAAGCTAGAGAAATTGCTGACCTGGAGAGTGTGCAGAGATCCTTTACTGCTAGAATCCACTCAGTAAAACATCTAAATTACTGGGACCGACTAAAGAGCCTAAATCTGTACTCCCTTGAGCGCAGGCGGGAGAGATACATAATAAATTACAAGTGGAAAATAATTGAGGGGCTGGTCCCAAACCTGCACACAGAAATAACATCACATGAGACCAGAAGACATGGCAGGATGTGCAGAATACCCCCGTTGAAAAGCAGAGGTGCAACAGGTACTCTGAGAGAGAACTCTATCAACATCAGAGGCCCGAGACTGTTCAACACGCTTCCACTACACATAAGGGGCATAACTGGCCGACCCCTCACAGTGTTCAAGAGAGAACTGGATAAGCACCTCCAAAGGATACCTGATCAACCAGGCTGTGACTCATACGTCAGGCTGCGAGCAGCCGCGTCTAACAGCCTGGTTGATCAGTCCAGCAACAAGGAGGCCTGGTCGACGACCGGGCCGCGGGAACGCTAAGCCCCTGAAGCACCTCAAGGTAACCTCAAGGTAAGGTAACCAGGTCAGGTGGTCAGACGGTGGAAGGGAGTACGGGAGCTGGAGGAGTTCCCACTGGGTGAGAGGGGTTTGGGTGTAGGGGGGATATTTGGTATGCTACAGAGGAAGTTTGAAAGGGGGGGGTAATGTACTCAGCTAATTGCACTCACCTAATTGTGCTTGCGGGGGTTGAGCTCTGGCTCTTTGGTCCCGCCTCTCAACCATCAATCAATAGGTGTACAGGTTCCACCAGGTGTATGTGAGTGTGTGTGTGTGTGTGTGTGTGTATGTATTTCTGGTCAGTTGTAGGGGGAAGTGGGAGTGGGGGGAGGAGTATTTTTGTAGAGATGGGGGAGCCTTTGTGCGCGCGTGCGTGCGTGCGTTTGCGTGCGGAGTGTGTGTATGGGGAGGTTAGGGGGAGTGATATTGGGAGAAAGTGGAGAGGCACAGAAGAGATCTATTCGCGTATGCTTAGGGGAAGGAGGGGGAGGAGGAGGAGGAGGGTGAGAGATTGGAGGTATGGTCAGTTGTCCAGCAGTTGTCAGCTAAGTGTCAAAGGTCCCTATCTAGACGGTTCCCATGCAGGGGGGGGAGGGGGGAGTGTTTCGGGAATGATGGAGGGGGAAAGAGGTGGTGGGGGGGGGTTTCCTGTGACTGGCGTGATGTTTCACATAAGTAAAAATGTTTTGTATTTTGATTTACTCCATCCCTTTACTATGTGTGTGTACTCGCCTAATTGTGCTTGCGGGGGTTGAGCTTTGGCTCTTTGGTCCCGCATCTGAACTGCCAATCAACTGGTGTAGAGGTTCCTGAGCCTGCTGGGCTCTGTCATATCTACATTTAAAACTGTGTATGGAGTCAGCCTCCACCACATCACTGCCTAATGCATTCCATCTGTTAACTACTCTGACACTGAAAAAGTTCCTTCTTACGTCCCTGTGGCTCATGTGGGTACTCAGTTTCCACCTGTGTCCCCTTGTTTGCGTCCCGCCAGTGTTGAATAGTTTATCCTTGTTTACCCGGTCGATTCCCCTGAGGATTTTATAGGTTGTGATCATGTCCCCCCTTACTCTTCGGTCTTCCAGTGTCGTAAGGTGCATTTCCCGCAGCCTTTCCTCATAACTCATGCCTCTTCGTTCTGGGACCAGTCTAGTAGCATACCTTTGGAGTTTTTCCAGCTTCGTCTTGTGCTTGACAAGGTACGGGCTCCATGCTGAGGCCGCATACTCCAGGATTGGTCTTACATATGTGGTGTACAAGACTCTGAATGATTCCTTACACAGGTTCCTGAACGCTGTTCTGATGTTAGCCAGCCTCGCATATGCCACAGACGTTATTCTCTTCCTGTGGGCTTCAGGAGACAGGTTTGGTGTGATATCAACTCCTAGATCTTTCTCTCTGCCTGTTTTATTAAGTACTTCAACTCCTATTCTGTATCCTGTGTCTGGCCTCCTGTTTCCACTGCCTAGTTTCATTACTTTGCATTTACTCGGGTTGAACTTCAACAGTCATTTGTTGGACCATTCACTCAGTCTGTCTAGGTCATCTTGGTGGCCTCCTACTATATAGCAGTAGTACTGTTGAGCTACCTGGTTGATCCTGCCAGTAGTCATATGCTTGTCTCAAAGATTAAGCCATGCATGTGTAAGTACATGCCGAGTTAAGGCGAAACCGCGAATGGCTCATTAAATCAGCTATGTTTCATTGGATCTGTAAACCCACTTACTTGGATAACTTTGATCTTTCACAGTTATCACAGAAACAGAATCCTCTGTTTCAATCCTCCTCATAATTTTTGCATCGTCGGCAAACATTGAGAGGAACGAATCTATACCCTATCTTGAGGTTATCTTGAGATGATTTCGGGGCTTTTTAGTGTCCCGCGGCCTGGTCCTCGACCAGGCCTCCACCCCCCAGGAAGCAGCCCGTGACAGCTGACTAACACCCAGGTACCTATTTCACTGCTAGGTAACAGGGGCATAGGGTGAAAGAAACTCTACCCATTGTTTCTCGCCGGCGCCTGGGATCGAACCCAGGACCACAGGATCACAAGTCCCGCGTGATGTCCGCTCGGCCGACCAGCTCCCTATGGGAGATCATTTACATATATCAGAAACAGTATAGGTCCAAGGACTGACCCCTGCGGGACTCCACTTTTAACGTCTCGCCAATCTGAGACCTCACCCCCTCACACAGACTCGTTATCTCCTGTTGCTTAGGTACTCCTTTATCCAATGGAGTACCTTCCCTTTCACTCCAGCCTGCATCTCCAGCTTTCTCAATAGTCTCTTGTGTGGCACTGTATCAAAGGATTTCTGACAATCCAAAAATATGCAGTCTGCCCACCCTTCTTTTTCTTGCCTTATTTTTGTTGCCTGGTCGTAGAATTCAAGTAACCCTGTGAGGCAGGACCTGCCATCCCTGAACCCATGTTGGTGCTGTGTTACAAAGTACCTTCGCTCCAGATGTTCCACTAGATTTTTTCGCACAATCTTCTCCATCAGCTTGATTGGTATGCATATTAGGGACACTGGCCTGTAGTTCAGTGCCTCTTGTCTATCCCCTTTCTTGTATATCAGGACTACGTTAGCTGCTTTCCAAATATCTGGCAGTTCCCCTGTTTCCAGTGATTTGTTATACACTATGGAGAGTGGTAGGCACAGTTCTTTTGCTCCTTCCTTTACTATCCAAGGGGAGATCCCATCTGGGCCTATAGCCTTTGTCACATCCAACTCTAGTAAACACTTCCTTACTTCCCTCCTGGTAATCTCAAACTCTTCCAGTGGTTCCTGGTTAGCTATTCTCTCTCTTATCTCTGGAATTTCTCCTTGCTCTAAGGTGAAGACCTCCTGGATTTTCTTATTCAGTTCCTCACACACTTCCTTGTCATTTGTAGTGAATCCTTCAGCCCCTATCCTTAATTTCATAACCTGTTCCTTTACTGTTGTTTTTCTCCTGATGTGGCTATGCAACAATTTAGGCTGAGTCTTTGCCTTGCTTGCGATGTCATTTTCGTATTGTCTTTCTGCCTCTCTTCTCATCCTGACATATTCATTCCTGGCATTCTGGTATCTTTCTCTGCTCTACAGTGTCCTGTTATTCCCATAGTTTCTCCATGCCCTTTTACTTTGCTGCTGTGTGTGTGTGTGTGTTTGTGTACTCACCTATTTGTACTCACCTATTTGTGCTTGCGGGGGTTGAGCTTTGGCTCTTTGGTCCCGCCTCTCAACTGTCAATCAACTTCCCTTGTGTGTGTGTGTGTGTGTGTGTGTGTGTGTGTGTGTGTGTGTGTGTGTGTGTGTGTGTGTGTGTGTGTGTGTGTGTGTGTGTGTATACTCACCTAGTTGTACTCACTAGTTGTGTTTGCGGGGGTTGAGCTCTGGCTCTTTGGTCCCGCCTCTCAACCGTCAATCAACAGGTGTATAGATTCCTGAGCCTATTGGGTTCTATCATATCTACACTTGAAACTGTGTATAGAGTCAGCCTCCACCACATCACTTCCTAATGCATTCCATTTGTCAACCACTCTGACACTAAAAAAGTTCTTTCTAATATCTCTGTGGCTCATTTGGGCACTCAGTTTCCACCTGTGGCCTCTTGTGCGTGTGCCCCTTGTATTAAATAGCCTGTCTTTATCTACCCTATCAATTCCCTTCAGAATCTTGAATGTGGTGATCATGTCCCCCCTAACTCTTCTGTCTTCCAACGAAGTGAGGTTTAATTCCCGTTGTCTCTCCTCGTAGCTCATACCTCTCAGCTCTGGGACTAGTCTGGTGGCAAAACTTTTGAACCTTTTCCAGTTTAGTCTTATCTTTGACTAGATATGGACTCCATGCTGGGGCTGCATACTCCAGGATTGGCCTGACATATGTGGTATACAAAGTTCTGAATGATTCTTTACACAAGTTTCTGAATGCCGTTCGTATGTTGGCCAGCCTGGCATATGCCGCTGATGTTATCCTCTTGATATGTGCTGCTGGAGACAGGTCTGGCGTGATATCAACCCCCAAGTCTTTTTCTTTCTCTGACTCCTGAAGAATTTCCTCTCCCAGATGGTACCTTGTATCTGGCCTCCTGCTTCCTACACCTATCTTCATTACATTACATTTGGTTGGGTTAAACTCTAACAACCATTTGTTCGACCATTCCTTCAACTTGTCTAGGTCGTCTTGAAGCCTCAAACAGTCTTCTTCTGTTTTAATCCTTCTCATAATTTTGGCATTTTGTGTGTGTGTGTGTGTGTGTGTGTGTGTGTGTGTGTGTGTGTGTGTGTGTGTGTGTGTGTGTGTGAGTGTGTGTGTGTGTGTGTGTGTGTGTGTGTGTGTGTGTGTGTGTGTGTGTGTGTGTGTGTGTGTGAGTGTGTGGTGTGTGTGTTGGTGTGTGTGTGTGTGTGGTGTGTGTGTACTTACCTATTTGTACTTACCTATTTGTGCTTGCAGGATCGAGCATTGACTCTTGGATCCCGCCTTTCCAGCTATCGGTTGTTTACAGCAATGACTCCTGTCCCATTTCCCTATCATACCTAGTCTTAAAAGTATGAATAGTATTTGCTTCCACAACCTGTTCCCCAAGTGCATTCCATTTTTCCACTACTCTCACGCTAAAAGAAAACTTCCTAACATCTCTGTGACTCATCCGAGTTTCCAGTTTCCACCCATGTCCCCTCGTTCTGTTATTATTACGTGTGAACATTTCATCTATTTCCACTTTGTCAATTCCCTGAGTATTTTATATGTCCCTATCATATCTCCTCTCTCCCTTCTTTTCTCTAGTGTCGTAAGGTTCAGTTCCTTCAGTCGCTCTTCATATCCCTTCCCTCGTAACTCTGGGACAAGCCTCGTCGCAAACCTCTGAACCTTCTCCAGTTTCCTTATGTGTTTCTTCAGGTGGGGCTCCATGATGGCGCGGCATACTCTAAGGCGGGTCTCACGTATGCAGTGTAAGCGCCCTAAAAGCCTCCTCATTTAGGTTTCTGAATGAAGTTCTAATTTTCGCCAGTGTAGAGTACGCTGCTGTCGTTATCCTATTATATGTGCCTCAGGAGTTAGATTAGGTGTCACATCCACTCCCAGATCTCTTTCTCGACTCGTTACAGGTAGGCTGTTCCCCTTCATTGTGTACTGTCCCTTTGGTCTCCTATCACCTGATCCCATTTCCATAACTTTACATTTACTGGTGTTAAACTCCAGTAGCCATTTCCCTGACCATCTCTGCAACCTGTTTAAGTCCTCTTGGAGGATCCTACAATCTCGTCTGTCACAACTCTTCTCATTAATTTTTCGTCATCCGCAAACATTGACATGTATGACTCCACTCCTGTAAACATGTCATTTACGTAAATTAGAAAGAGGATTGGTCCCAGCACCGATCCTTGAGGTACTCCACTTGTTACTGTTCTCCAGTCCGACTTCTCGCCCCCTTACCATTACCCTCTGGCTCCTTCCTGTTAGGTAGTTCTTCACCACATTCTAGGGCCTTTNCAGGTTAACGGAAATAAAACTAGCAAGTGGTATAAGAAATGTAATTTTTCTACAATGGTATCTAGTAATAAGGAAAGATGGTGTAGCTCTGTTGCTGCAGCTACACTAGAGTTATGACAAGCTAAAAATAGCAGAGTGAGCTGACCAGCAAGAGTATATACTAGGAATAGCAACAGTGGGAGGGGTGAAGATAGTGGTAGCAGTAATTTATTATCCCCACCAAACAATAGAAGGCCAAGGGAAGAATACGACAGATGAACTGAGATATGGGATAGAATGGAATGGACTTGGTCTGAGGACGGGTTGGAACCACAATCCTATAAATAGGTGTAGGGTAGTATGCGTGAGTGCGTGGCACTCCGAGATAACGTGGCTTTTTTATACAGGGCCTCACGAGAGCCTCTCTACTAATGACAGACTACAAATATCGGAGACTAGGCATAAAAACAGGTGAGGCATTGTGCTGAAATTAAGACCACATTACAAGTTCATATTTTTGTAAATATAACTACTTTACTACATTGTTGAAAGCACGCTATGTGTGGACCCTATGTTCGTGTGGATTTGTTGAGGTTTTTGATGTTTTGTTTTGCCTCCCGATGGAGGTTAGAAATACATTGATTTTGTTGCAGTCAGATTACGTTTTTTTTTGTGCGTTTGGACTAAGAGGCAGGAAAATAAACCCTCTTGGGTTTTGCAAGGTAAATCTGTTACAACTTTTGGGATTTATTATTGATGCTTGGAGATGGGATGAGAGATAACTGTACTTCTTGTTATGTAAATGTGCCTGTGTGCTTCTATTTTTGTCAGAGTTTATATAGGATGCACTCTTTTATGTTTATTTGAATGTATAAGTGTGATATTGTGTATATATTGACTTGTGCTGGGGATATGTTAACGAGGCCTATGCTTTTGTTTTAAATGTCTGTTTATTGCAACCCGTCCTCGGCTCAAGTCCATTACATCCAGCGGTCAATCTAACAGACGCATTCATAAATTTTTACATGCTGTTCATTCAAAACAGGAATTTTCTCAAATGTGAATTAATATTATAACATATTAGCATATTGTGCATATATAGGCATATGTTAGGTTAGGTGTTTAGGTTCTGTTGGCGATTATTTGTATTTGTAGTACGTGGGTGAAGTATTTATAGCGTTGTAGTTCGAACAAAATTCGTCAGTGAAGCACTTGTTCCGGAAGAACTCAACAAAAGGTTCCAGGAGGTCTTTACAATAGAACAGGGAGATAT
Organism: Procambarus virginalis; assembly: GCA_020271785.1. Classification (NCBI taxonomy): domain Eukaryota; kingdom Metazoa; phylum Arthropoda; class Malacostraca; order Decapoda; family Cambaridae; genus Procambarus; species Procambarus virginalis. The sequence goes on from WNGS01000411.1 coordinate 2,135,002, forward strand.
CACGGCGCTGGGAGAGGTGGCAGCAAACCAGGTGACCTTGGATAGGTTCGAAATTACAAGAGATGAAGTCAAAAAGCACCTATTGGAGCTGGATGTGAGAAAAGCTGTTGGGCCGGATGGAATCTCGCCATGGGTATTGAAAGAGTGTGCAGGAGCACTTTGCTTACCACTCTCCATAGTGTATAGTAAGTCACTGGAAACGGGGGACCTACCAGAAATATGGAAGACTGCTAATGTAGTACCAATATACAAAAAAGGTGACAGACAAGAGGCACTGAACTACAGGCCAGTGTCCTTAACTTGTATACCATGCAAGGTGATGGAGAAGATTGTGAGAAAAAACCTAGTAACACATCTAGAGAGAAGAGACTTCGTGACAACCCATCAACATGGGTTCAGGGAGGGTAAATCTTGCCTTACAGGCTTGATAGAATTCTACGATCAGGTGACAAGAATTAAGCAAGAAAGAGAAGGGTGGGCGGACTGCATTTTTTTGGACTGTCGGAAAGCCTTTGACACAGTACCCCATAAAAGGTTGATGCATAAGCTGGAGAAACAGGCAGGAGTAACAGGTAGGGCGCTCCAGTGGATAAGGGAGTACCTAAGCAATAGGAAGCAGAGAGTTACAGTGAGGGGTGAGACCTCAGACTGGCGTGAAGTCACCAGTGGAGTCCCACAGGGCTCTGTACTTGGACCTATCCTGTTTCTGATATACGTAAATGATCTCCCAGAGGGTATAGACTCATTCCTCTCAATGTTTGCTGACGACGCCAAAATTATGAGAAGGATTAAGACAGAGGAGGACAGCTTGAGACTTCAAGAAGACCTGGACAAGCTGCAGGAATGGTCGAACAAATGGCTGTTAGAGTTTAACCCAAGCAAATGTAATGTAATGAAGATAGGGGTAGGAAGCAGGAGACCAGATACAAGGTATCATTTGGGAGATGAAATACTTCAAGAGTCAGAGAGAAAGACCTGGGGGTTGATATCACGCCAGACCTGTCCCCTGAAGCTCATATCAAGAGGATAACATCAGCAGCATATGCCAGGTTGGCTAACATAAGAACGGCCTTTAGAAACTTGTGTAAGGAATCTTTCAGAACATTATATACCACATATGTCAGACCAATCCTGGAGTATGCGGCTCCAGCATGGAGTCCCTATCTAGTCAAGCATAAGACTAAACTGGAAAAGGTTCAAAGGTTTGCCACCAGACTAGTACCCGAGCTGAGAGGTATGAGCTACGAGGAGCGACTGCAGGAATTAAACCTCACTTCGTTGGAAGACAGAAGAGTTAGGGGGGACATGATCACCACATTCAAGATTCTCAGGGGAATCGACAGGGTTGATAGAGACAGGCTGTTTAACACAAGGGGCACACGCACTAGGGGACACAGGTGGAAACTGAGTGCCCAAATGAGCCACAGAGATATTAGAAAGAACTTTTTTAGTGTCAGAGTGGTTGACAAATGGAATGCATTAGGAAGCGATGTGGTGGAGGCTGACTCCATACACAGTTTCAAGTGTAGATATGATAGAGCCCATTAGGCTCAGGAAACTGTACACCTGTTGATTGACGGTTGAGAGGCGGGACCAAAGAGCCAGAGCTCAACCCCCGCAAGCACAACTAGGTGAGTACCAGTGACCCATTCATATATTAATAGGCTGCTCATTCAAAACAGAATTTTTTCAAATATAAATTAGTTTTATAATATATAGTGGATATATAGGGATTATGTTAGGTCGGGTGTTTTGGTTCTGTTGGCGATTTTGTATTTGTAGTACGTGAGTGAAGGATTTACAGCGTTGTGGTTGGAAAAAAGTCATCAGGGAAGCACTTGTTCCAGAAGTGTTCAGACGTTATCAGTTGTGAGTCGTGTGTAAACCGTTTTTCAATCCAGCAATCATAATAAACAAAGGGAAATGGTGGCTCCATTCTATGCACCTGCCAAACCCCCTGTTTATGATTGAAAAACAGTTTACACATGGCTCACAACTGATGACGTCCGAACACTTCTGAAACAAGTGCTTCACTCACGTCCTCTGTTCGAACCACAATTCTATAAATACTTCACCCCAAGTACTTCAAATACAAATAATCGCCAACAGAAACTATACACCTAACCAAACCTAACCTATGCCTTACTATACATAAAATTTTTATTTATAATAGTATTAATTTACAGGCGATGAGTCACAATAACGTGGCTAAAGTAAGTTGACCAGACCACACACTAGAAGGTGAAGCGAGAGATCGATCTTGGTCGATCAAGATCGACTTGAGAATGGTCCAGGACGGACCGAAACGTCGTCGTCCCTTCACCTTCTAGTGTGTGTGGTCTGGTCATCAATATTTATTTTCATTTGAGAACAAACCAATTTTTAATACACAGCATGTTAAAATTTATAAATGCATCTGGGGAGGATGGCCTCTGCTTTAAACAGCCTAGTGTGAAACCGGAGTGGTTTATGAGGACGGGCTGGCTCTTGAGTGTTGATTTTACGAATTGCTGCAGGGTAAAGAGCAAGTTGCATTGCTGGCTGTGGGGGCTTCATGAATACTTAGTCCCACTGATGTAATAATGAATGATGTTTCCAGTGTTCATGATTCTGTATGCTAACGTTCGTCTGGTTAGCACTGCAGGTAGGAGTGGTGTGGTGCTGCTTAGTGCATGATTCACGGAGAAGGTGAAGGTTATTTGGGTCTTCCTTATTCTAAGAGTTTGGAATTTGTTTTTAATTTAACTTTTGTGTACTATTTTGATAACTTATGTTATATTTTGTCATTATATGTATATTGTGATGTAAATCATTTTAATAATTTACGTCTACCTATCTCTGTGACACTGCTGCTATTATGGCCTTTCTGGGGCAATAGGATCCTCAGCCTGTTGTAATGGTGGAGTTGAGAAGCATGCAGGTTGGGAGCTTTATTTTGTTTATCAAGCTTTCAAAGAACTTTAACCAAACAGCGATTATGTATTTTCTGAAATTCATCCCTTTCTTCATACATTTCGCTGACCTTATCCAGATCAACCTGAAATGTGTTTTTATAATTAAAAATTTTATAGTTTTACATGATCTCTATCTCACTTTTACTCTACCACTTCCTTTCCATAAATTAACAGGAACGGAGCCGTTTAACCGGGCATGTCTACTAAACGTGGGGTTCCTGGAGGCGCGGAGCGAGGGTCCCTGGGACTGCTACGCCTTCCACGACATTGACATGTTGCCAGAACACGACCACCACCTTTACCACTGCGCCTCCCAGCCACGACACCTGGCCATTCATATATCTAAATACAACTATAGGTGAGAGAGTTTATATATGACTGTATATAGGAAGGTGAACATTCCCTTTTATTTTAAGAAACTAAAACCTCTAATGTAACGTTGGCTATTTAATTGTGAATAATTTTGGTAAAATATGAATGAAAATCCCAACTGGTTATTAAATAATTTAAGGTAAAAGGCAAAAGGGAGAAAATAAGGTCGTAGTCCAATCCAAAAAAAGCCTGCAATAGTAAAGAAGATCATTAGTGTTAGGAGTGCGCTCTGGGCTGCCGTGGGGTACGGTTGTTTGATCTTACCCCTGCAGTTGTTGTCAACCCGCCGAGATGTGTGGACCTGGGTGTCGCTGCTGACATGGCTTGCGTCCCGTGTTTCTACTGAGGGGCCCCCTGGGGCCGTGACAGTCTGCAATCATCGAGGGGGCCTGTGCCCCATGTCACCAGGCAGGCCTCCATTGGGCTGGAGTTCTCTGGGAATGCTTCCTACCACGCTGTAGAGGTGGTGTTAATTGATATGCTACGTGTCCCTGTGGAGTCTGTGTGTGGGATACAGCTGCTTGCCGGACGGTGGACGATTGTCAAGTTCAGCTCCCCGGTGTTTTACCAAGGTCTAGTCATGCGCTATAATGGGCGCTCGATCAATCTTCCTGGAGATGGTGGATCGGTGACCCTCTCTGTTCGTTGTGGTACCACGACGTACGTAGCAGTGTATGGGATAACCTTTGAGTTCCCTAAGGATCTTCTACCTCGGTACTTTGCCCGTTTTGGGCAGGTCCTTCATGTGAGGATGAATGCCGTCTCTACCGGGAGGTGGAAGGGAATCCCGGGTGGGAACCGCACTCTCGCCATGCGCCTCAGGGATCCTATACTGCCCTCAATCATGCTGTTGGGGTTCCTGATTCGTGTCTTTCACGCGGGACAACCTCGGACATGTTTCAGGTGCGGCCTACTGGGTCACCAGGCTACGGGGTGTGAGGAGCGCTGTTAACCTTTTCTGGGAGGTGGATTTTTCCCCGTTCTCGGCTCCGGACCTGTCTCCAAGTGCTGGAAGGTGTGTTGCATCCCTGCCGGCTTCTACCCCGGTGTTGGATCCTGTGGCATGCCTGGGTGCGGATGTGGGTGGTGGTATGGATGTTGACGTGGGGGTTGGGGCAGTCCCACCCTTGTCGCCAGCTACCCTGCCTGAGATGTCCCTGCTCCTGACGCCCCAGCCCGTCCCGTCTCGTCCGCCCCTGCCTGCTCCGTCCCTGCATACAGCGTCTCATGTCACTCTGGATATCCACTAGGAGCTGTCTCCTGCGGTGTGTGGTTTGGTGCCCCCGGCCATGGAGGCTGTGATTCTCAGGGGTCAAGCTTTGAAGGCGTGCCCGTCGGAGAGTTCTGCTATGTTGAGGAATGATAGGGTTGATAGCTCAGACGACCGGCAGCCTGTCTCCAAGCGCTCAAGCCGGGTTCCGAGTGCGTCTCCCCTTCGTGGTAAGCCTTGGGTGGAGGTAGGAGAGTACGTTGATCCGGCGTCTCCTGCCGTGGTTGGCGGTGCTGTGGGGGGCTCTGTGCTCCCTCCTGTGGCGCCCCCTGCGCCTACGGCTGTTGACTCCCCACGATGGGAGGTTACTCCTGCTGAGCGGGACCTCGTCGTGGTCTTAAGGAAGGATTTGTGCCAGGGTGCCTCTGCTCCAGTGCCCGTTGGCGGGGGCCCTGACGCATCTGTGTCCTCTGTGTATCCCCCCAGTGTGCTGCCCCATGAGAAGCCTAGTGAGAAGCCTAGTGAGAAGCCTCGTGCGCAGACTAGTATGAAGCCCTGTGGGGTGCCCTGTGCGGCACCCGGCGTAACGCCCAGTGCGACTTCAAGTGTTGATTCCGGTGCGGAACCCCCTAGTGTGGAACTCTTCCCTGTGATCACGGCCGACGGGGGCGTGGTCCCAAAGTTTCAGCATTTGGACCTCACTTGGGATGACAGGGTGCGTCCGGACCCTGGACGGACCGGTGTGCTTCAACTATTTGGGTGCCACGGATAAAGGGGTTTATATATGGGGTGCCTGATTTGATGCCTCGGCATTGTGCGTCTCATGGTCGACAGGTGTTTGTTGACGTCCAGGCCCAGCTGATTTGGGAGGCTTACTGCTTGCGCTTCCCTGCGCTGGAGTTCTCTGAAAAATATCAGTAGTACTTGTGTTTGATTGTATGCTCCCTGTCTTTGTTTTTGTTACCGTGTCTGCTGTTCTATGTATGTTTGTCTCTGTGTTTTGTTAATCCCTGTTGGGCGGTGTGTTTGTTTGTGTGTTCAGTTTGTCTTTTTTATTGTGCTGACATGTTTGTTTCCTGTGTGTGCTTTGTGTTCTGTTGCTTGTGTTGTTTCTGGTGCTGTTGGGTTTTTGTGTACTCACCTAGTTGTGTTTGCGGGGGTTGAGCTCTGGCTCGTTGGTCCCGCCTCTCAAGTGTGTGTGTGTGTGTGTTTTTGCCGGTTCCTGCATGTTCCAGTGCTTGTTTTGTTCTTGTTTGCGTGTGTGGGTGTCATTTCCTCATGTTTTTTCCCGGTCCCTGCGTGTTTTGGTTATGCCTTACTGTCTGTCTTGACTTTTTGTCCTGTCTGTGTGGCCCTTCAGGCTGGCTTGAGTAACTGGATATGCACTTGTTATTCTGTACCATGTCATTTCAGTGTTTTTTCCGTGTTTCCCGTTGTGTGTTTGTTTTGTTTTTCAGTTTTGTGTTTCTTTTCTCTGTTCTCATGTTTTGCTTTTGTGCTTTATGGAACGTTGCTTGAACGTTTTTTTGCCAGACTGTTTTTATTTGTATTTATTGTGCTTTATCAATAAATAGAAAAAAAATTCTTTACCATTGCGCCTCCCAGCCATGACACCTGGCCATTCATATATCTAAATACAACTATAGGTGAGAAAGTTTATATATGACTGTATATAGGAAGGTGAACGTACCCTTTTATTTTAAGAAATTAAAACCTCTAATGTAACGTTGGCTACTCAACTGTGAATAATTTTGGTAAAATATGAATGAATCTCCCAACTGGTTATTAAATAATTAATAAGGTAAAAGGCAAAAGGGAGAAAATAAGGTCGTAGTCCAATCCAAAAGAAAGCCTACAATAGTGAAGAAGATAATTAGTGTTAATATTCTGACTCTGTAGTAGACTTAGACTGAATATGTTTCATTCACTTTCATTCAAATTATCACGTGAATGATAATTTTTTAATGATAGAGAAAATCTACGTCAGTTTCCGGCGTATGATCTTGACTGTGACCAGACTAACCACTCACAGATGTGAATTAAATGCTTAATATGTTATAAAATTTGTTAACTGTTTTAGACACCAAAAACTGTGAAAAAAAGCATGCTTCCGACTTCATTATGCAGGGAAGCAAGTTTAGGACATGTCTGGCATGCTGAGGGACAATAATGATGACAGTGATTAGAACACTGCCAGAGCCAAATTAATTGGATATGGAAATCATAAATTTCAAGAGATCCAAAGAGATGCTAAAAAAATGCAACTATTGGTCTATACCACTAACGACCATGATTCTAGCTACACATGATTACTTTTCTGATGTTTATTAGGAACTTAAACAGCAAATGAATGAAAGATACACATCTATACGTCTCCAGCAATGAGCCCTATAAAATATTTGATGATAACAATAGCACTTTCATTAATACACTGGACATTGCTCGTCTAATGGAAGATGATGCCAGTGTTACCAGCATTGGTAGATGCTGCACTTGGCGCTCTAGTCATGGTGAGCGGTGCTAACAACGGTGCTGCCAGTGTTACTAGCACTGACTAGGTAGCCAAGGTTCAATGAGGACACCGTAATCATAGAAGTTATCATGGTAAATTTAACAATAATTTGAGCTGAGTATCACGTCACAACTGTAATCATTTTTGTGGACATCAGAGGATGTCCACATATAATGTCACAATAGTGGAGGTGATTACCCGCACCAAGGTTCTGCAACTGCTTCTCTCGTTCAAGGTAATAAGTGCCACCAGTGTGGTTCTTGACATTTGGTTCTCTGTGCTACGAGTCCTATGGACTAATGACATCATCGGGAACGACACAAATTGCAACACCAAGGTCAGTTCATCGGGGTCGAGGTAGAAAATGCAATAATGCACCGTGTGTCTAGGATATTAACAACATATACTGCCACAGGTCATTACAATCAGTCTCAAGTGACAATCAATGGTATTATATTTATGCAGTTCATTCAGTTAGAGAATTAAGTGATCTTCCAAAAACCACAGACACTATAGGTGGCAGTTGTCCCAAAGTTCTCATTGATAATGTATCAACCATTGGCACACTGCTGAGTGCCACTGCTAGAAGAGAAAAATAAGTAGCTTTTTATGCATAAAAATTATGACTCTCACTACTGTATTCTATGTTTATTTTTTTAATTCAAAAGAAGTTTCTGCTCAGCTGCAAGACTTCGACCAAATTAGATATACTCCAGGTTTCTGGTGCTATACCAGAGGAATCTATGAACAAGGTTCGAGCCATTGTTACTGAATTTTCTGGCTGATTTGAATCCATAATTTGTTGTGCTGATAGCAAATAACATCTGCACATCAATACAGATGTAATTCCGGTTAACATAAATTGTGGTTGGTGTTGTCGTTGATCCTTCTTTATGGACAACCCAACCCAAAACTCGGTAGAGTTATTATACTTTACCAGGAGATCACCCTGGGCGCTTCTGGCTCTTGGAGAGGGGCTCAACATCACACGTCTAAGAGAAGCGGCTCCAATACTTAGCCTCGTTGTCACGTGCACACACCCACTCGAGCCGCTGTGACTCCTCACTCTCTCCATATGTGACATGATCTCCTCAATCCCCTTTGACTTATTATTATTCCGTTATACCCTGTCCACAGCTGTGGTTCTTGGTTCTTTCTCTCTCTCTCCTTTCCTACTTCCTGGGAATCCTCACTAGGACAAGGGCAAACACCAGCAAATTTGAATACATTTACTGGACAAAGCACATACACAATACATACACACATATAATAATAATGAATCCTACACTCTGTACTATTTCAGTCAGGTTGCACTCCAACACCATCAGAACTTTATCATCTGCTTATCAAGAGGTATCCTATCTCCTGATTCACCACCTAATACTACCAACCTCCACAAGTAGGTCAAGTCTTATAACACAATGTTGCACTATCAGCAAGAGAATATATATCTATAAACATGTGCAAGGAAAACCAGCGTATGAATGCAATAACATAAATATTAGTATAAATGTTCCTTGATATACAACAATGATCAATCGATCACCCTATCAATCCTAGAAAACATTTGTATGTCTCTGCAGGTAATCCAGCCTACAACTGCAACTCTATACTTCAGTATAAATACTCCTTGGCACAAAAATGGCAAACAATCACTCACCTTTCACTGCGTCTTGCACGCTAATGACAACCAAACACTCTACCAACTCCCTACAAGTAATCAACCAGAACTTCCCTTCCACATCTGGAAGCTCACTATCCTGATATCTTCAGGTTCTCCCGGGTTTATCTACCAGGATCCTCCGCAGCTCCTCCAGGCTGCTGCACCTTGAGCAACAGTGGTGCTTCACCACTTCTATCAGGGTCCTCCACAGCTCTCCTGGCTGCTACACCATGAAGTCTTCCTTGAGCAACAATGGTGCTTCACCACTGGTATCACAAAAGCATGTAAACTCTTCTCCACTGCTTCTCCTCTCACAGGTTGAGGTCCAACTCCTCACTACAGGGACTGTTCTTCCACAGAGCTCAGTACCTTCCACAACCTTGGAGTTCCATCCACTGAATCCTCCTCTAATAGCCTCAAAGTTCTCAGCAACTTCTTCCCCAGACAAACCTGCAACCCATTGACATGCAAATAAAAACGTTTCCCCTTAAACACATAAACGAAAATAACGACACAATATGTTCGCACCTAACATCTCTTTGCTCTCTACATACTGTGAGAGTGGACTCTCCCGTTTGGGCTGTTCCATGCTCCGCCTTGCCCGGCGGGCGGCTCCTCACTCTGGGAGCGGTCCTGCACCGCTGGTCAGTTGGCTCCAGGCGGTCGACGGGAGACGACGTGCTGCTCGTCCCTGCAGCTGTCTCTCTCATCTCCGTCCTCTTATTTAGGCTTCCTGCCTTACCAAAACATGTCTAACGTATCAATAAACATTCGCTATGATCCCTGGGCACACAATCAATTACCGGCAATCACTGTAAACTGGTTAAAATTAAGCTTACCACAAAAAGGTCCCCTGCAGGGCGCTCTCCCTCTGACGTAGTCTGACCAGGGCACTCCCACGGCCCACGATAATGTCTCTGGGCGGCTTAACAAACTCTCCTTGCCTTCTAGGACTTGAGACCACACGTTCCCAGCTCGATTCCACAGCTGGAACGTCTGCACACTTCCTTTCTCTTGAAGGTATATCACCTAGGGGTTCCTCTCTGACAGGAGCTCACACGGAGTGCAGCTTCCCCTCACAATGTGTGGTACTCAAGTGACTTAAGCTCCTCTCAAGCGAGCCTCACACCTCCACCAAACTCTCCACATCTTGTGTCAAGTCATTTACTTATTTTCTTATTCACTGCCCATTATCTTAAATTGTCTATCAAATCCAACCAATTATTTTACATCTGTATCTTTACCTCTATATTTACTAGACCTTCTAGTCAGGTCAGGCCTGATAGAATAATTCTCAAAGGGGAGACTCGTTTTTCGGCTGCGTGGGATCATAACACTCCCTCCCACTTGTTTTTGAGAATTATTCTAGTGGCTAGGCTCGAGATACCGCATCAGCCACTACATTGTCTCGCCCCCTTATGTGCGTTATCACCAGGTCATACTCTTGGAGCAATAAAAACCATCTGGCCAACCTCTGGTTTGCATGCTTCATTTTTCTCAGGAAAACTAGGGGACTATGGTCTGCATACACCGCCACTGGGTGTACTCCCCCCACTCACATACAATTCAAAATGTTTCAATGCCATCACCAGGGCCAAAGTCTCTTTCTCGACCATACTGTATGACCTCTGGTGCTTAACGAACTTCTTCGAGAAAAAGACACGGGGCGGTAAATTCCATCATTCTGCTGCGTCAGTACAGCTCCAGCCCCTATATCACTGGCATCTACAAATAACGTAAACGGCGCTCCAAAATTGGGCGACACTAGTACAGGCGCCTCGGTCAACAGTCTTTTGGTCTTTTCAAACGCTTCTTGTGCTGTTCCATTCCACTCCCACTTCTTGCTCTTTGATTGCAAACTCGTCATAGGAGCGGCTATGGTGGAGAAATCTTCGCAGAACTTCTAGTAATATTCAATCATACCGAGGTATCTCAACAATTCTTTCTTACTCCTGGGGACCGGGAAGTTGTCAATGGCCTCCACCCTTGTCTTACCGGAGCAACCTCGCCTTGCCCTACTATATACACAAGGTACTCCCGGCGGGCTCTCCCGAACTCCCTTTTTGCTAAGTTGATTGTCATGTTGGCCTTCTCCAATCGATGGAAAAAATCTAAAAGTCGATCCACGTGATCCTTCCAGCTTGCAGCTTGATGTCCAAAGGGCTTGGAAAGGATGGGGGGAGGTAGAGGGATGGGGAGATGAAATTCAGGAAGAGGATGCGGGTGTAGAGAGAGAGGAGGATTGAAAGTTCGGTGGCCTGTCCACCATGGGTTGACATATGTGTATGTGTCGTTTGTTTGTGTATGTGTTATGTTGGGTTGTCAGTACATTGGCTGGGGGGGGCTAGTGTTTGTGACCTTGTTGGTGTCCTAAAGCACTAGAGCCGATGGAGTTGGCTGAGGGAGGTTAATCTTAACAACATCAGGGTAGTCACACTTCTGATATCACGACAAATAGTTTTTTGGTTTTATTTTTTTTGTAGTAGTTTTATTTGTTTATATATATATATATATATATATATATATATATATATATATATATATATATATATATATATATATATATATATATATATATATATATATATATATTTTATTATTATTATTATTTATGGAATCAGCGAACACTACAATATCATCGATGTACTCTGCACATCCGGTCGCGCCTTGTAATACCTGATTCATTACCGTTGGAAACAACTACCACTATTCTTCATTCCGAACGGCACCACTTTATATTGGTACAAGCCGTCAGGTGTCACGAACGCTGAGATCCTCTTGGCCTCCTCGGACAGGGGAATCTGGTAGTATCCCTTCAGCAGGTCTATTTTCGAGACATACCGTGCACTCCCAATCCGATCTATGCAATCATCTATGCGTGGTATCGGGAACGAATCAGCGACTGTGACTGCATTCACTTTCCTGTAATCAGTGCAGAACCGGTATGTGCCATCACTCTTCTTCACGAGGAGGCATGGCGAACTCCAGTCACTGTCGCTAACCACTGCCAAGTCGTTATCTAGCAGATACTTTACTTCTGCTCTCATCGCCGCTGCTTTCTCCGGGCTAACTCTGAAAGGGTGCTGCTTGATGGGGTCAGCACTTCCTACATTTACTTCGTGCACCGTTCCGCAGTGTCTTCTGGGCACGTCCGTGAGTAGCGACTTATTCCTCTGGAGGATCTCCACTAGTTCCTGGCGTTGGTCATCCTCCAAATGACCCAGACGCTCACCTATCTTGGTCAGGCTTTCCGTATTCGATGTCTTCGCGCCATCGGCCCTCTCTAACTTACAGTTCTCCTCTTCTATTCCTTTGCCGTCTCCCACACAAAGCACAGTCGTCAGTGACGGGGTTTCCATCTGTTCTTCATCGCCTAGAGGCTTATCTCTCTCATTATACTTCTGTCTCCTGTCATCATATTTCACTCCCTCGTCTTCACCGACGATCCTCCCTTTCGTCTCCTCATTTATCCGAGACCTCATCCTGTTTGACTTCCATCGAGTCCTCGGCTTTCTTCTATTCCTCCATGCTTGTATCATCATTCTCTTCCCACACTTCTCACCTCTATACAACTCCATTTCTTCTCCTTCAACTCTTCTTCGTTCCCTAAAAGTTTCTTCGAGCACTGGACTACACCCAACAGCACTCGACCGTACATGTTGCTTTACCTCTCCTAGAGTGCTCGTAAGCATTTATCCACACATACTGTCTCTTATTCTTTCATTTTCTCGGCTATTACTCTTCTTCACTATCTCTCCTCCACGTTTTCTGTGAAACATGTCAACTCCTGACACCTCAAACAACTTAACTCCACTATCCATATGCTTCTGTGCTCGTGGACAACTTGACGCTCTACTCCCGTCCTCAGTATGTCCACATCCTTCCTCATTTCTACTCAGCACAGTTGTATTCACCTTCCGACTCTTAATTTCAGCGGGCTGGGCTCTACTCAGGTCTGCTCTCTTCACAGTATTCTTCTTTGGCTGTGGTATCTTCACTTCTGACCTTACCAAGACTTAATCTTCCTGAGCCGGACCTTCCTCAAATAACCACGCTATATCTACGTCGATATCTTCCACTGGTTGAATCGACACTACCTCATCTTCTCCAGCGTCTTCCTTGTCGGCCACCTCTGCCTTCATCACTACCGAGACAGGGTACTAAATTGCTTGGCGGTCTCCTGACTCATCTCCTCGGATGTCAGTCAGGTTCACACTCTCAGGTGTCCCACCCGTGCCGTGGCCTTCTGGGCACTCCTCTGGCACAGTCTCCGCCATGACTCTTGGCAACACCTTTGTCCCGCACAAGTCATTCCCCAGGATCACTTGCACTCCTGGAACAGTTATGTTGGGGCACACTCCCAACATCACCTCCGCCGACAAATATTCTGACTTCAACTGGACAACACATACGGGCATGTCACTCTTAGTTAACAACCCATGTACCTTTATCCTCCTACTGCCAGCTAACAGTCGATCGTTTCCGATTTGGCCTCTCAGAATCAAACTCTGATTGGCTCCAGTATCCCTGAGGATACTAACCTCCACCTCGGGTTGACCCTCTATGCCGACCCAACCTTTACTGATGAACGGCCTATACCGCTCGTTCATCAAATCTACCTTCTGTGGTTTGTCTTGTTGTACATCAACGTACTTCTTCCGGGGATCACACGTGGTCAGGGTCACGACTCTCTTGCCCTGCCGACAATCGCGCATCATGTGACCCGATCTGTTGCACTTGCAGCACCTCATTTGGGAGAAATCTCTCTTATACGCCCCCGAGTGGCTCTGACTCTGCCCACTCATATAGGAGTTCCTCAGGCCAGACGTACTACTCGTACTCTGTGGAGCTTCATTGGACTCTTGTCTCCTCTGCACATTTTTATTTTCCTGCTTACCTCCAGCAGGCAGACTCTGCAACTTTTCTTCCTGGGGCATAAAAGTAGCTGGTCTGCTTGTCTGCCCCCCAAAACTTCTTCCTCCGCAGACTCCACCGGGTCTGCTATTGCTGCGTCTCGCCTCGCTTCTCACTCTGTTCTTCCTCAAGTTCTTGTATGCTTCAGTAATCATATCTGCCCTATCTGCGACATCTTTCACCTCCTTTATCCCCGCTTCTTGGATCGTGAACTTTGTTTCGGGATGCATCATTTCTAAGAACTTTTCCATGACCATCAATTGCTTCAGGTCAGCGTAAGATCCAACTCCGGCAGCCACAATTCATTTCTGGAATCGTCTTTCCAGATCCCTTGCTGTCTCAGCAAAAGTACATGCTCCAACCTTCACCATCGCTCTGAAGCGCTTCCTTCTGGGGTTAGATGAAACGAGCGCAGTATGCTGCTTTTTACTGTGGCATAATCCTGGCACTCTTCTAGTGACAATTGGGTGTATGCCTCCCTGGCTGCACCGGTCAATCTTAACTGGACCAGATGGGCCCATTCCTCCTCTGGCCACTCCTTGATGCTGGCTACCTTTTCAAAGTGCTCAAAAAAGCTCTCTGCCTCTTCGGGAACAAACAAGGGAATGTCCTTCTCTCTAACCCTAACATCTGGTGAGTGTGATACCTGGGTTGTGCTCTCTGGCAACCCATGTTCAACCCTTCGTTCAGCCAAGGTTCTATTCGCTTCTATCTGCATTTGTTTTGTTCTCTCTTTTTCTTTTTCGACCTGGGCTTTTTCTTTCTCCACCTCTAGTCTTGCTTTCTCTTTTTCTGCCTCCAGTCTGGTTTTCTCTTTTTCCCTCTCGGCTTCATTTTTCATCTGGAGTTCTAATTTCATCTTTTCCAGCTGGAACTGTCTCTCCTCACGCTGTTGTTGCATCTGGAGCTCTAACTGGAACCTTTCCAGACTCCTGTTCCTGCTACTACGGCTACTCTTACTGCTCCTACTTGATCCCTGGGATCTCACTTCATCCTGCCCATCATCCTCCTTTCCAATTTCAGCTCCTTTCTGGGCTCCTTGTTCTGTCGCTTCACTCTTGGCTCTCAACTGCCGCAGGATCTCATCCTTCATCCCAGCTACTTTAGATGCTTTCAACCTGATGCCACATTTTTCCGTTATTTGTTTTAATTGATCCCTTGTGCAACCTTCCAAGTCCTCAGGCTTGCTTGACTCCACAAATGCTTGCGCCTTATCCATCTTGTCCTGTGAGTCTTCCCAAGAGAGAGAATAGACACCTGCAGTCACACAGTTTATTTATTTCAACAAGGGGTGTACGAATCCATTCTTGGACAGGGTGTGGGTATGTCAGTTCACTCTACCGGACAGGCCCCCAATTAATTATTGTGGTTGGTGTTGTCGTTGATTCTTCTTTATGGACAACCCAACCCAAAACTCGGTAGAGTGCTTATCCTTTACCAGGAGATCACCCTGGGCGCTTCTGGCTCTTGGAGAGGGGCTCAACGTCACACGTTTAGGAGATGCAGCTCCAATACTTAGCCTCACTGTCACGTGCACACACCCACTCGAGCCGCTGTGACTCCCCACTCTCTCCTTATGTGATATGATCTCCTCAATCCCCTTTGACTTATTGTTATTCGGTAATACCCTGTCCACAGCTGTGGTTCTCGGTTCTTTGTCTCTCTCTCCTTCTTTCGTACTTCCTGGAAATCCTCACTAGGACAAGGGCAAACACCAGCAAATTTGAATACATTTACTGGACAAAGCACATACACACATATAATAATTATAATAATGAATCCTACACTCTATACTATTTCAGTCAGGTTGCACTCCAACACCATCAGAACTTTATCATCTGCTTATCAAGAGGTATCCTATCTTCTGATTCACCACCTAATACTACCAACCTCCTCAAGTAGGTCAAGTCTTATAACACAATGTTGCACTATCAGCAAGAGAATATATATCTATAAATATGTGCTAGGAAAACCAGCGTATGAATGCAATAACATAAATATTAGTATAAATGTTCCTTGATATACAACAATGATCAATCGATCACCCTATCAGTCCTAGAACACATATGTATGTCTCTGCAGGTAATCCAGCCTACAACTGCAACTCTATACTTCAGTATAAATACTCCTTGGCACAAAAATGGCAAACAATCACTCACCTTTCACTGCGTCTTGCACGCTAATGACAACCAAACACTCTACCAACTCCCTACAAGTAATCAACCAGATCTTCGTTTCCACATCTGGAAGCTCACTATCCTGATATCTTCAGGTTCTCCCGGGTTTATCTACCAGGATCCTCCGCAGCTCCTCCAGGCTGCTGCACCTTGCGCAACAGTGGTGCTTCACCACTTCTATCAGGGTCCTCCACAGCTCTCCTGGCTGCTACACCATGAAGTCTTCCTTGAACAACAATGGTGCTTCACCACTGGTATCACAAAAGCATGTAAACTCTTCTCCACTGCTTCTCCTCTCACAGGTTGAGGTCCAACTCCTCACTACAGGGACTGTTCTTCCACAGAGCTCAGTACCTTCCACAATCTTGGAGTTCCATCCACTGAATCCTCCTCTACTAGCCTCGAAGTTCTCAGCAACTTCTTCCCCAGACAAACCTGCAACCCATTGACAAGCCAATAAAAACGTTTCCCCCCTTAAACACATAAACGAAAATAACCACACAATATGTTCGCACCTAACATCTCTTTGCTCTCTACATACTGTGAGAGTGGACTCTCCTGTTTGGGCTGTTCCATGCTCCGCCTTGCCCGGCGGGTGGCTCCTCACTCTGGGAGCGGTCCTCCGCCGCGGACATGCTGCTCGTCCCTCCAGCTGTCTCTCTCATCTCCGTCCTCTTGTTAAGGCTTCCTGCCTTACCAAAACATGTCTAACGTATCAATAAACATTCGCTATGATCCCTGGGCATACAATCAATTACCGGCAATCACTGTAAACTGGTTAAAATTATGCTTACCATGAAAAGGTCCCCTGCACGGCGCTCCCACGGCGCACAATAATGTCTGTGGGCGGCTTAACAAACTCTCCTTGCCGTCCAGGACTTGAGACCACACGTTCCCAGCTCGATTGCACAGCTGGAACGTCTGCACACTTCCTTTCTCTTGAAGGTATATCACCTAGGGGTTCCTCTCTGACAGGAGCGCACACAGAGTGCAGCTTTCCCTCACGTTGTCTGGTACTCAAGTGACTTAAGCTCCTCTCAAGCGAGCCTCACACCTCAACGAAACTCTCCACATCTTCTGTCAAGTCATTAACTTATTTTCTTATTCACTGCCCATTATCTTAAATTGTCTATCAAATCCAGCCAATTATTTTACATCTGTATCTTCACCTCTATATTTTCTAGACCTTCTAGTCAGGTCAGGCCTGATAGAATAATTCTCAAAGGGCAGACTCGTTTTTCGGCTGCCTGGGATCATAACACATACCACATCGTCGACAGCCGTTCCATACCCACAAAAAAAGTTGATATTGAGGTAAACAAGCTGAACTTAATCCAGTGGAATTAACAGAAACTGAGGATGGACAGAAAAGAGTCAGCTTCAAGGTGATGTACACGAACATAGATGGGATTACAAGCAAGGCGAGTGAACTTAGAAAAAGAGCACAAGAAGTAAACCCAGATGTAATTGAAATCACAGAAACAAAACTTTCAGTGCTCAAAACGAATTCGGTATTTCTCCAGTATTACACTGTAATAAGGAAAGAGAGGGAGGGTAGGGAAGGAGATGGAGTGGCCTTGCTTATCAGAAGGGAATGGAGTTTCAAGGAGATGGTTATCCCAGGCTGTGAAGGGTTTAGAGACTACATAACAGGCACCATAACGATGGGAGGACCTAGAGTAGTAGTAGCAGTGATATATAATCCTTCACCAAATGACAGAAGACCCAGGCAAGAGTAGTAGTAGTAGTAGTAGGCATCCATCAGTCTCAGGAGACTATGGAGTTGCGCTCTGGTTGTCGGTCTGGAGTGGCCTCACCAGGACGCAAAGCCAGGGTAGGTTGATTCGGGGGAGAAGCTGTTACCCAGGCAGCAGGTCCCCCCTCTCCACGGCGCTGAAAGTCTCCAGTGGAAAGGCATACGCTAATACGATTGGTTCCAGCGCCGTCGCAGGAACTGTGACTTCCGGGGTTGACCTCGAAGGTGGTGAAGAAGGGCACGGCAAGAGTATGACAGCAACAACATGGCAGTTAATAACATAATTGAGAGGGCAGCCTCTGCTGCCTGTAGAAATCGATCCCATCTGCTCATCATGGGGGATTTTAATCCCGGAAGAATAGACTTCGGAGAATAAGGAACCGCACGTAGGAGAGGATACATGGAGAGCCAAACTAGTGGAGGTAGCGACAAGAAACTTTCTAAGCCAACATGTCAGAGAACCATCTAGGATGAGGGCAAACGATGAACCAGCGAGACTTGACCTAGTCTTCACTTTGAATGACTCTGACATAAGGGAAATTGACTTCCAGGCCCCAGTAGGAATGAGTGATCACAGTGTACTGACGTTTGAGTATCTGGTCGTAGAAGGACTAAAGTACTCAAGAAAGGGAACTGAAGAAAAAGGCTACCATTCCGTAAGGAAAATTACGAGAAGATAAGAAAATTCCTAACGGACATTAAATGGGAATCAGAGCTAAGGGGAAAGACGGCCCAAGACATGATGGAATGCATCACGCAGAAGTGCAAGGAGGCAGCAGAAAAGTTTATCCTCGCCCAAAAGGTAAAAAATGAAATGCAGATGAGAAACCCATGGTTTAATCAGAGATGTAAGCTAGCTACGAAACAAAGTAAAAGAGCATTGAGAAACTATAGAAATAACAGGACACTTAAGAGCAGAGAAGGTTACCAGAGAGCCAGGAATGAATATATCAGAGGGAGAAGAGAGGCAGAAAGGCAATATGAAAATGACATAGCAAGCAAGGCTAAGACCCAACACAAATTGTTACACAGCAACATCAGGAGAAAGACAACAGTGAAGGAACAGGTAATGAAACTGAGGATAGGGGCAGACAGATTCACTTCAAACGACAAAGAAGTGTACGAGGAACTCCAGGAAGTTCCAGGAAGTCTTCACATTAGAGCAAGGAGAAGTTCCAGAGATAAGAGAAGGAATAATTAACCAGGCACTACTAGAGGAATTTGAGATTACCAGTGGGGATGTAAGGAAGCTTTTGCTAGAGTTGGATGTGACATAGGCTATAGGGCCGAATGGAATATCGCCATGGATACTAAAGGAAGGAGCAGAAGCACTCTGCCTGCCACTCTCCATAGTATATAACAAATCACTGGTAACAGGTGAACTGCCAAAAATTTGTAAAGCGGCAAACGTACTCCCGATATACAAGAAGGGGGATTGACAGGAGGCTATGAAGTACAGGTCAGTGTCTCTAACTTGCACACCATCCAAGCTAATGGAGAAAAATGTGTGAAAAAAGCTAGCTGAATATCTGGAGTGAAGGAACTTTGTGACACAACATTAACATGGTTTCACCGATGGCAAGTCATGCCTCACAGGATTAATTGAATTCTACGATCAGGCAACAAGAATCAGACAAGAAAGAGAGGGATGGCTAAACTGCATATTTTTGGATTGCCGGAAAGCCTTTGACACAGTGCCACACCAGAGACTAGTGCAAAAGCTGGAGATGCAGGCAGGAGTGAAAGGGAAGGTACTCCATTGGATAAGGGAGTACATAAGTAACAGAAGGCAGCGAGTCACTGTGCCGGGTGAGGTCTCAGGTTGGCGAGACGTCACCAGTGGGGTCCCGCAGGGTTCAGTCCTTGGACCCATACTGTTTCTTATATATGTAAATGATCTTCCAGGTGGTATAGAATCATTCCTCTCATTGTTTGCTGATGATGCAAAAATTACGAGGAAGATTAAGGCGGAGGAAGACACTATGAGACTACATGATGACCTAGACACACTGCATGAATGGTCCAACGAATGGCTACTAAAATTCAACACGAGTAAATATAAGGTAATGAAACTAGGCAGGGAAAACAGGAGGTCAGACACAGGATACAGAATGGGAGATCCTTCATGAAACGGATAGAGAGAAGGATCTAGGAGTTGATATCACACCAACCCTGTCTCCTGAAGCCCACATCAAAAGAATAACATCTGCTGCGTATGCGAGGCTGGCTAACATCAGAACTGCCTTCAGGAATCTCTGTAAGGAATCATTCAGAACCTTGTATACCACATATGTACAACCAATCCTGGAGTATGCGGCCCCAGCATGGAGCCCGTACCTTGTCAAGCAAAAGGCGAAGCTTGAAAAAGTTCAGAGATATGCCACTAGGCTAGTCCCAGAACTAAGAGGCATGAGTTACGAAGAAAGGCTTCGAGAAATGCACCTCACGACACTAGAAGACAGAAGAGTAAGGGGAGACATGATCACTACCTACAAAATTCTCAAAGGAATTGACAGGGTAGATAAAGATAAATTGTTTAACATGGGTGGTATGCGAACAAGGGGACACAGGTGGAAACTGAGTACCCAAATGAGCCACAGGGACGTTAGAAAGAAATTTTTCAGTGTCAGAGTAGTTAACAGATGGAATGCTTTAGGCAGTGATGTGGCGAAGGCTGACTCTATACACAGTTTCAATTGTAGGTATGATAGAGCCCAGTAGGCTCAGGAATCTGTACATCAGTTGATTGACAGTTGAGAGGCGGAACCAAAGAGCCAGAGCTCAATCCCTGCAAGCACAATTAGGTGAGTACAGCAACAGTATGTAAGGGCAAATAGCAACAGGAAAGGAAATACATAAAAGAAACACAGTAAACAAACAGAAAATAACAAGAACAGTAACAGGCAGGGACAACCAAGCAGACTGAAGGGCACTTAACTAAGTACAAACAGGCATATAAACAGTGCATTATTTCACATATTTGTCCGGAAAGCGGTCCCTCGGAAACCGGACAGCGTACCCACGAACCAAACCCATCCTTCACATAAGGAGAAAGCATATAATCCAGAACCCACGACACGAAGGTATGTAAGCTCGGGACCCAAATGGCACCCAAGCCACGGGAATCAGCGCCACACGCTCTCACAAGAGGGAGGCCCGGGCATGAGCAAAATAGGCCATGAGATCCTCAACCGGCGGCACCCGAGTAACCCCACGGCACTTCCGCGACGGCATCACCGAAGCCCGCAACTCAGCCAAAGAGAACATATAGGAGGTCGTGGGGAGGGGGGGGGAGCCAGGAAAGACACCAGTGCAGGGGGCGAGACCACTGAAGGGGCCACAAGCTCCGACACCGGCTGGGACTCCCCACGGCGAGCGTCCTTCTTCAGCAGCAGCAACAGGACACGGCCCGCACCTGCACTGTCACCATCCATGTCAGGAGGGGCGACCACCCTCCACTGTGGAGAACCTCTTGCAGAAGAAAGAACATGAGATAAGGCTAATGCACAATCATCGACAGTAGCGGGCACATGGACCTCAGCCACTACCATCGTTGTAGATCACGACGCACCCATAACCACCCTGTCATCGCCCGAAGATCCAGAGGCATCGAAATCCCCCACATCAGCCCAAGCAAAAGAAGAACGCTGGGAACGCTTGGGCTCTGGCCGCACATCATCAGAGCCAGAAGCGCACCCAGAAACACAGGCATCACAAGCCGGGCGCACCGACGCCCACCGGAGAACAGCAGCAGCCTCAACCACAGGGGAAACCAGGCCTAACACAGCAGGTGTCTCAGCGTCCACTCCATCCCCCAGCACGGCTGGCGCACAAGGCGAGGGTGCAGGAACATGCACAGCAGCTGGAGAAGACGAAGATGTCGGCGACTTGCGGAGATCACCCGGAAAACTCACGGGAGCACCAGGGACATCAACGGGAGCAAGATGACCATCCGAAGGTAGCACATCCTCTGTAGGAGGGGCTACAACAGCAGGAGGCGTGCAGGGTGACAAAGGGGAGGCCTCAGCAGCCAACGGGATGGCCACATCCTCACCCTCTGAATCCTCCTCCACAGGGAGCGGTAGGAAATCCTCCTCACGGCAGAGGTTCATAGGAGCGACTACAGCCTCAGAGCACCCAGCAGCCTGATGCCCCCAACAGGCCGCACCGGAAACATGCTCGTGGTTGCCAGGCGTAGTGCACCCGAACGTAGTATCCCAGGAGCCTTAAGGAGGACAGAATGTCTGACCTCAGGCGCATCCCCAGGGTTTGAATGTTCGTCCGCATACCCTTGAACTTCCCCGAGGAAAGCGTGTGCAGTCGCACACTGACAACAGCACCAAACTGCCCAAAGTAATGCTGCAGCAGGGCCTCATGAAACTCCAAGGGCACCCCATTAATTGGACAAGTTGTTAGAAATCATGAACTTGGGACAGAATCTTTGTGTAGCAAAACTTCAGAAGGCCTGGATAAAGATTCTGCACTCATATCAGAAATCACTTCCAGGTGAACTGCTCGAGCAGTTGCACATGTGAACAGACAAATATATGCCTTAATTGGGATTTTATCTTTGGTGCCAGTCAAGATAATGACACATGTGAAGTCAACGCCAGTAGTCTCAGAAGGACGAAGGTACACCTCTCGTTCCCACTGGAATGGTGGAGGTCCTGGGTAAGAACACGCCCAAGCATCATACCCCCCTGCAGACAACACATGATTTAATTATGGATTTTACAGTCTGACGACCTTACAGTCAAAAGAGATAATGGTATCAAGAACCCCTATCATGATGTGTGCAGTGCTTGTGAATATGCAACACTAGCAATCTGCTCAACCAATGATTCCAGTGGAGGAAAAAGGGGTGTTTCTTATCCAAGTTAAATTAACACCTGAATGCACTAGTCATTCCCTTAACACAGTATGCTGTTATTTTCTGGGTCTAGCAAATGACCTAAGCCTTGGATTGTCTTTTGAGGGAAGATCCTCAAAACAATCCAAGTTAGTTTGAACTTGTGCTTGTTTGACCTAGTATTTAAGAGCACCCAGAAACTTGTCATACTTAATTTATTATGAAACAAACACATTCTGGGTGACTGACTAGTTCTGGGCCTCAGTGGGAGCCGTGACATTGATCACCACGTTTTGAGGTTTTTGTTTCAGCCAATAGTCTGGATTCTCTGTCTGTCTGGATTGTTAGTCTGTCTGGATCATTTCCGTCACTGGGGCTCATGGAACCACATTTTGGCCTTAGTTAATTATTTTAACCTCAGTCCTCTTGATAAGTAGTCAACTGGGTTCTATTCAGTAGATACAGTCAAAGAAAAGTATTTCTTTACCCAAGTTTCTTCGAAACGGCGGAATGGCAATGTCACATTTGTTGTTGCCATAGAGTTGGGTTAGATTATGAACGAATAGGCATTTTGTAACGACGAATCTGTGGAAGAAAATGACTTGTGGGATTTACATATATTCAGTATATATTAATTTATATAGTAATTTATATTTTACGTTAATTTAGATATTTTTATAACAAATTGTATGATTTAAAAATTCCCACAAATCGTTTTCCTATAATTTCTGGGGGCATTATTGTTTTATATATATAGTCTTTCAATATAAATTATAGATTAATAGACATTCACTACAGTATAAGACTACAAAAGTTAGTAACTAAAATTGAGTACAGCTACAGCTTATCTGTATTATAGTGGGCTTGGTCCACCAGTAATGAACACGGATGATCACGCCAAATAATCCACATGGGTGAGGCCAGTATAAACAAATGTTACTAGGAACATTTGGTAGATGCAATTCTGCTTCTTCTTTCCTTTCAATTACACCTGTCAAAAGGCATATAATAATA
Source organism: Procambarus virginalis (assembly GCA_020271785.1). Classification (NCBI taxonomy): domain Eukaryota; kingdom Metazoa; phylum Arthropoda; class Malacostraca; order Decapoda; family Cambaridae; genus Procambarus; species Procambarus virginalis. The sequence continues at coordinate 2,158,423 of WNGS01000411.1, forward strand.
GTAATAACCTATATGACAGCTATATTATGGGAAATATTGACAATTTATTGAGTAATTTATAAGATAGGATATACTTAATGTTTATACTGATCGCTGTCTGGCATCCTAACCAGAATTCCTATCACTGGCCAACAATAATCTAGATAGAACTGGAATCAGAAAGAACACCTTCCTTATTGGTAGACAAAGTTTGTGTTGATAATGGCACACTGTTAGTCCCGTAACCTGGTCCAAGGGTAATAATGGTGCAGCTTCAGCGAGACTAGAGTTATAAATTTATACTGGAGGCTACTACTGGCCCTCCTCCCACTGACGCCTCGGCTGTCTTGTCCAGGACCTAGATTCAGGAAGCTCCGTGTATTTCTTCGTAAGTGGGTTTGCTACGAAGGTTCCTAAGTGTGCCCTAAGAAGATGCTTAGGTGCAATTCAATAAGCTCTACTTAGGAAGAAATTTGTTGGTTCACCTGCGTGCCGATAGAGGTCACTACTATGTTTCGTTTGGCCAATCAGAGAGCAGCAACATTCTTCATATTGAAGATTTAGCGCTGGCTTATCGGAGCTCTACTGCCTCCTATTTACATCGAATTTTCTTATAAAATTAGTATATTTCGAAGTAAAACAATGTTTTTTCAACTTCTACAGCCAGCACCGACATTGTAGTAAACAAATATGTTACATTTGTTGTTTACCTACGTAATTCTAAGAGATACTGTGTAGCTGTCCTTGTTGCTCGGAAGATGCGCTGACAATTATTGTATATATTTACTGAATTTACCCAAGGGCCACTAACTATGTAGTGGCCTCGAAGAGGACAGAAAGCCGGCGGCTTGTTAAAGGGCCCGCCAATTGTCTTAATGATATTTTTGAGCTGGAATTTGGCATTTACGGCTTCAGCGGGTAGGCGGTTCCATGGGTTTATAGCCCTCTTGGTGGAAAAAAAACATCTGTTTTCAGTCCTACTTGAGAGAACATACTCTCCAACAACATATCTGTGATTGCCCTGTTATCAGTGACTTCATACCAAATGGTATGAGGTATTTTGAGCTCTGTAATTACTTCATACACTCAGGAATATTGGAAGATATTCTTGTGCTGCACCCAGGTTTTGCCAGTGGAGGCTAATAGATCAGCCTTAAGTATTTTGTTCTCTCCTAATTCCATGTATGACTGGCCATCCTGTGAGGTGAGGATGTTGGATGAGCTTGTAGCTGGTTTTTTATCTACACTGTGTGGTCCTTTATACAGAATAGGGAAGCAGCACATTGCTGTGTATACCTAAACATGTTTAAAAATACATTGTTTGAGAGGAGTCTTGTAGAAACTGGTAAGAGTAATTATAATATAATGTTTCCATGATTCAGTGCTTACCTCTTGTGAAAATTGAGAAGAGTTGTTTAGTCAGGGTTGATTTACTTTTTGTATTGAGGCTGGTATTTTCTAAATTGATTCCATGTACAGTACTGGTATGTCTAACCATCCTGTGAGATGGGAGTATTAGATAAACTTATAGCTAGTTTTGTATCTACACTGTGTAATATTCCATATAGAATAGGGTAGCAGCACATTGCTGTGTATACCTAATCTTCTTAATAAAAAAAAATTAGTAATAAAGATTTTAAATTAGAGTTTGTATTATTACAAATACAGTACTGTATTATCCTTATTAAATCATGTTGACCATGGATCATTAAGATCTCATGTTGATATGTAATAGTCATATTTCTTTTGAACTGCTAATCCATGCTAATCATTATAAAATTGTGCATTATGTCTCAATTTTTCACTTCCTTTGATCTACTATACAGTACAAAAAGATAGGATAAAAATAAACCAGTAATATTTCTTTCATTATATTTTTCATTTAAATAACTGCATCAATATTTTTACAGCTGACAAGATTTGTTTTACCATACAGGTGCATTATTTGTTAAAAAAAATTTGGTTTATTGTTACACACAATGGTGCTACATAGCCTTCCCAGCTTGGTGCCTTCTTTTAATACTTACTGATTAAAAAATAAATAATAAATACATTTTATTCAGGAAAAGTGCATACAGTTGATTTACAAACATAATGTTGGATTTATAGACAGAGCTAGTACATACAATACCTAAAGCCACTAATACTCATAGCATTTAGGGCAAGGTGTGGAGGAAAAAACACTTAGACTAAAACTTAATAGTAATTGGGATTAGGTATAAATTGTGTTGAAAGAAGGAATAAAAAAATACAAAAAGGGGGGTTAACATAGCATAAATCAGAAATTGCACGTGTTGGTGAACAGCGTTGTTTAAAAAATAGCAAGACATGGGTTGACCTTTAGGAGGTAAGTTAGGTTACATGGAGTTAATTAGGCAGTACTTGGTTTAACTCTTAAACTGGTTGAGAGAGGTACAGCCTTTAACATGATTCGGGAGGTCATTCCACATTCTGGGTCCCTTGATTTGTAGAGCACTTCTAGTTTGGTTACACACAGCCAAATTGTGTAACAGGAATAGGTCTTGGACACAAATTTGTTCCATGCTAAATGTAGAGGATTCAGCTGAGTATTATTCAAATAAAGTAAGTTGCCTCAGCTTATAAGGTAAATAAAATAAGCATTTCTCAAATAAATAGCTGCCTCACCTCACTGCCTTACTGCTACATAGCCTTCCCAGTATGGTGCCTTCTTTTGATAATTACTTTTTCCACACCCAAATTGTATAACAGGAAGAGGTCTTGGACCCCTACTTCCTTCTCTCTTTTTTAATAGTCTATATAGTCATAATTATAGCTTTAAGTATTCAATGAATAAAGTTTTTGACATTTTTACCCTTTTTCTTACCTAACATCATTTGTGCAGCATATTTTTATTTTATGTCTCACCCAGATTTAATTTAAAAATAAAACCAAACTAAATAAATTAGAAATGGGTATGTATAGCTAAGGTACACCCTTACTACTAGGTGAACAGGGGCATTTGGTGATAGTAAATGATCCCATCAGGCAGGGCTCATCACCTTCTCTCATATTTCATGTTCACCAGTGTTTATTTACTTAATAACTACGGGTATAATATCTTGCTATTATAAAACTAATTCTACTATCATAAAAGACATATTTACATTAAGTTTCAAGCAGAGAATGCATATATAACTAACACGAAGGACTCCTCTTCACTAGATTCAATTCTTATAATCTTTTGTTTATGTTCCAAAATCTTAAAATCTATCCCAGTGTTATGTAGTAGAGAAAAATTGAGTTATATCCACTTTACGTAAAGCTACGAGTGGTCGAAACCACACTTAGATCCCGGACCAAACTTACGAAGGTTTTTCCACTTAGTGTAGCTACTTGAATACCGACGTAGCCGCCACGAAGGCGCTAAGAAGGAAAACATTCTTAGCTAAGAGGAAAAACCTTTGTAAGTACCTTCCTGAATCCGGCCCCAGATGTCGTCAAGAAGTGAAAAGATGGCCAACATTTACTTTATTTTAGCACTGATAATTAAGTTGATTTAAGGGAAATGTTTTTATCATGTTTACAGTCCAAAGACTGCTGCATTAAGAATAATTTTCAATATTAGGCGGTGAATTTAATGACGACATATGCCAATGATCCCCGTTTTCTACCGAGGAAAGTTCCGATGTGCCTCATTTTCTATGAGTTATTGAAAGTAAGTAAATGGTGTCGGTTTTTTCCGACAGTCTTATTATTAAAAAACACTACACACCGGTCTATATAATTCACACTGCTATCGAAAGGAAAATAGTGTAGAGCAGGTAATAATAATTAAAATATGTAGATTGGTGAAAAAAGAGAGATGGCTCTACTGTTGTGATTACGAGTTATTGACCTTTTATACAAACGATTTAATGTATGATAATTTTATGTATTGACAATTGGCTATTGAGGCAGAGACGATGTCACGTCACACACAAAACTCTACCTCGATTGTCGTTCGTTGATCGTCAATCAACAGCAACCTGTTAGGTTAGGTAATTTATTATGCACCCCATACCGATCCTGGGGGCGATAGTGATAAGAGTTACAGAGGCACATAATAGGCTCAGGGGACTGAACCCCAAAATGTATTTAGCTAAGCAAGTTACGGTCTTGATGAGCTAGTTAGAGTCTTCAATGTATATCGTGACATCAACAGTGGGCTCGAGACCGACCACAAGTACAGTTTCTGCATTAAGCAACTGACATATGTGGAGGGCTAGTGTCACAGTTGATATATTTATCCTGCACACCGCCCTCCATCCAGTGGGCAGCGGTGGAAAGGATACAATCGCCCACAGTTACTACCTACAGTTAACAAACTGGGGATATTTAGCTAAACTTTCTAGCAGCAGATCATTTTGATTGAAATATTTATACATTTCTTTAACATTTGTTATAGAATTGTCTCTGAATTCACGTATCTTCTTGCACTCCACCGCATAGTGACGGAGGGTGTGCGAATAATTTTGTTGACACAGTTTATATTTGGTCTACATCAGCAGGTAATGAACATTCCTAGAGATACTTATAGCCGAGTCTAAACCGAGCAGTAGTAACATCTAGGAGTTTGCTGATTTTATGGGATGATCCATAGATGTGAGGCGCTTCTTTCACGATAGTATGATGATAGATGGAATTACTAGTGTCGATTTCCCTTAACCTCAGAACTACAAGGTTTTGTTTAAGTTTTTGGTTTATTATTCTCCACAGACTGCTTGTAGCCAAACCAAGGTTATGCTCAAGTCCTAATTTAGAGCCAGAGCACCTCGAAGCACAATATGGAAGCGAGATTGGCTTTTGCCAGAAGATATGTCAATGAACGTCTTGATTACTGGGCCGTGTAATCTTCAGTGACGAGAAAACATTCACGTCAGCGACACATGGCAGATTACATTGCTGCCGTCCCATCAACACATGACATGAACAGCAGTTTATATATGAAAATGCTCGGAGTGGTTATATATCGTGCAATACATGGGGTGGACTCATAGACATCAAGAATATTCTTTAAGACATCAAGGATATTCTTCAAGACATCGAGGATATGCTTCAAGACATCAAGGATATTCTTGAAGACATCAAGAATTCTCTTCAAGAGATCAAGGATACTCTGAGACATTTTTGTTTAACAATGGTACGCTTCAAGACATCGTCACGCATTAAAAAAAACTCTTCAAGATGTATTTATATAACAAGGATACTCTCAGTGACACCAAGTATATTCTCAGAGACATCAAGGATATTCTCAGTGACATCAAGGATATTCTCCGAGACATCAAGCATTTTCTCCAAGGCATCTGCATGTAACAAAGGTTACTCCAAGTTCATGCATTAAAGTAAACTCTCTGTATCAAACAGTGATCATCATTTAATAAATAAATAGTCAAGGGTATCTTTTCATATTATATCTAATGTAACATTACGATTTGTGTTGTAATAACACTTACTAATAATTTCCATAACGCAACAAGTACAGCTTTTCTATCTTACATCTCAGTTTTAAACTAAGTAAATCGTTTCGTAACATATTTTAAGCAATATTATTGTTTATGTTGCAAATAAATTATACAAGGATATAATTCTGTAGCATATTTAAACTATCATTTTTGTTAAACTTACTAAGACAGTTCTTTATGTAGTCACAAACAGCTTTAAGTATTATATCAAACTGTACATGTTCAAGTTTTAGTAGCTTAATATTATATCTTTGATAAACCTTAACTTATTACAAAGGTACTAAGACAAACATGTTAACAGCATTTATTATGTCTCACATTTCTATTACTCTCTCACAAAATACTGCTCTTTAAGTAATGAGTTCAACTTTTCGTAACAAACAAGGTGGTCAACTTGTGCATAGATATTTCATCGAATCATCGATATTTCATTTCATTGGTCAAGTGGTTAAGGTACCAGGTATGCCAAGGTGCATAGTGCTCCTGGCTGTCTGGGTTCGAATCCTTCTAGGGTGTGGAGTTTTCAGTTGCATATTGGCTGTGGAGCCTTTCAAGCTTGTTCGCATTTGTGTTGCTCACGTGGCCTCACCAAGTGAGGGGATTTGATGAAATATTTATGGCCAACACCCCATGCAGGTGACTTTCTATTAGCAACCCCAATGTCAGCAACTGGCACACGTCTAACACTGTAGGCCCTCTGGATTGCTGTTGTCCTCCGCCTCACTGCCCCAATTCACAACGAATATAGGTGTATTTGCAGCGAGGCAGTGGCCAACAGGTACGGCCGCCATGGCCTGCTCTGCCAAAGCACAGGAGAATTGCATGCAAGACACAGCGAGGTAAATGACATTATCAAGAGGACCATTAACACAGCCAGTTGTCCAGCAGAGAGCGAACCTCGTTTCCTAATGCTCAGCAACTCTGACGAGCCTGTCGGTCGCCCAGACAAGATCACAGTGAACCCCTGGAAGAATGGTAGACAGTATGCAGGCGATGAGTCACAATAACGTTGCTAAAGTATGTTGACCAGACCACACACTAGAAGGTGAAGGGACGACGACGTTTCGGTCCGTCCTGGACCATTCTCAAGTCGATTGTGTTATTTTTTATTTGTTGTCGATTGTGTTTACAGTCGACTTGAGAATGGTCCAGGACGGACCGAAACGTCATCGTCCCTTCACCTTCTAGTGTGTTGTCTGGTCAACAATGGTAGACAGTTGAAGTGGGACAACAAGTGCGTTTCAACTTTAGTCAACACCTATGTTGACTTCAGTGTTGCACAACCAGGTGTGCTGCCATTCACCGGGAAGCAGCCAAGTCTCGTAAATACACAGATCTTGATCACAACTACAATTTTGTCCCCCATTGCCTCAGAGACACATGGTGCCTGGGATATGAGTACTACTAGTATTTTTAAGGAGCTGGGTTCTAGGCTTATTGAAACAACGAGAGACCCTAGAGCTGTCAGTTTGTTTTTACAGCGTCTTAGTGTTGCGATCCAGAGAGGAAATGCACACTGCAAACATGGTTCCTACCCGCCATCTGAGGAGCTGGAGGACCTCGACAACCTATGACAAGTAGCTCTGAACCTTGCATGTAATCAATGTTGTAAACATTTTTTGTGTAATGACGTTCTAATTCAAATAAAATAAAATGACAAAATACAAAAATATAAAAGGTGGTAGAAGAAGAAAATGTTTAAGTGTATGCGGGTGTATGCCTCACAAGGCTCCCCCGGATGCTGCATATTGTCTTCTTCTAGTCGAGGGTCCGTACAAATACATCCTGAGGTGGTGCCCTCCCACACACACACACACACACACACACACACACACACACACACACACACACACACACACACACACACACACACATATATATATATATATATATATATATATATATATATATATATATATATATATATATATATATATATATATATATATATATATATATATATATATATATATATATATATATATATGTCGTACCTAGTAGCGAGAACGCACTTCTCAGCCTACTATGCAAGGCCCGATTTGCCTAATAAGCCAAGTTTTCATGAATTAATTGTTTTTCGACTACCTAACCTACCTAACCTAACCTAACCTAACTTTTTCGGCTACCTAACGTAACCTAACCTATAAAGATAGGTTAGGTTAGGTTAGGTAAGGTTGGTTAGGTTCGGTCATATAACTATGTTAATTTTAACTCCAATAAAAAAAAATTGACTTCATACATAATGAAATGGGTAGGTTTATCATTTCATAAGAAAAAAATTAGAGAATATATATTAATTCATGAAAACTTGGCTTATTAGGCAAATCGGGCCTTGAATAGTAGGCCGAGTACGACGTTCTGGCTACTAGGTACGACATATATATATATATATATATATATATATATATATATATATATATATATATATATATATATATATATATATATATATATATATATATATATGTCGTACCTATAGAAGCCAGAACGCACCTCTCTGCCTACTATGCAAGGCCCGATTTGCCTAATAAACCAAGTTTTCCTGAATTAATATATTTTCTCATTTTTTTTCCTTATGAAATGATAAAGTTACCCATTTCATTATGTATGAGATCAATTTTTTTTTATTGGAGTTAAAATTAACGTAGATATGTGACCGAACCTAACCAACATATATATATATATATATATATATATATATATATATATATATATATATATATATATATATATATATATATATATATATATATATATATATATATATATATATATATATATATATATATATATATATATATATATATATATATATATACATATATATATATATATATATATATATATATATATATATATATATATATATATATATATATATATACATATATATATATATATGTCGTACCTAGTAGCCAGAACGCACTTATCAATTTCTATGAGAATCTTGTATGTGGTGATCATGTCCCCTCTAACTCTTCTGTCTCCCAGTGACGTGAGGTTTAATTCCCGTTGTCTCTCCTCGTGGGTCATACCCCGCAGCTCCGGTACTAGTCTGCTGGCAAACCTTTGAACCTTTTTCAGTTTAGTGTTATGCTTGACTAGATATGGACTCTATGCTGGAGCCACATACTCCAGGATTGGTCTGACATATGTGGTATATAATGTTCTGAAAGATTCCTTACACAAGTTTTTAAAGGCCGTTCTTATGTTAGCCAACCTGGCATATGCCGCTGATGTTATCTTCTTGATATGAGCTTCAGAGGACAGGTCTGGCGTGATATGAACCCCCAGGTCCTTCTGCGTGCTTGTGTTTGTATTCACCTGTTTGTACGCACCTATTTGTGCTTGCAGCGGTTTGCATCATCAGCAAACATTGAGAGAAACGAGTCTATACCCTCTGGTAGATCATTTACATATATCAGAAACCGTACAGGTCCAAGGACTGACCCCTGCAGGACTCCACTTGTAATGTCTCGCCAATCTGAGACCTCACCCCTCACATTGAATCGTTGTCTCCTGTTGCTTAGGTACTCCTTTATCCAGTGGAGTACCTTCCCTTTCACTCCAGCCTGCATCTCCAGCTTTTTCACTACCCTCTTGTGTGGTCCTGTATCAAAAGCTTTCTGGCAATCCAAAAATATGTAGTCTGCCCACCCTTCTCTTTCTTGCCTGTTTTTTTTTTTTGTTGCCTGGTCGTAGAAATCAAGTAACCCTGTGCGGCAGGACTTGCCATCCCTGAAGCCATGTTGATGCTATGTTACAAAGTTCTTTCGTTCCAGATGTTCCACTACCTTTCTTCGCACAATCTTCTCCATCAGCTTGCATGGTATGCAGGTTAGGGATACTGGCCTGCAGTTCAGTGCCTCCTGTCAATCCCCTTTCTTGTATATTGGGACTACATTAGCTGCTTTCCAATTTTCTGGCAGTTCCCGTGTTGCCAGTGATTTGTTACACACTATGGAGAGTGGCAGGCACAGTTCTTCTGCTTCTTCCTTTAGTATCCAAGGGGAGATTCCGTCTGGGCCTATAGCCTTTGTCACATCCTACTCTAGTAAACACTCCCTTACTTTCCTGCTGGTAATCTCACACTCTTCCAGTGGTTCCTGGTAAACTATTCCCTCTCTTATCTCTAGAATTTCTCCTTGCTCTAAGGTGAAGGCCTCCTGGAATTTCTTATTCAGTTCCTCACACACTTCCTTGTCGTTTGTAGTGAATACTTCTGCCCCTATCCTTAATTTCATAACCTGTTCCTTTTCTGTTGATTTTCTCCTGATGTGGCTGTGCAGCAGTTTAGGCTGAGTCTTTGCCTTGCTTGCGATGTCATTTTCGTATTATCTTTCTGCCTCTCTTCTCATCCTGACATACTCATTCCTAGCACTCTGGTATCATTCTCTGCTCTCAAGTGTCCTATTATTCCTATAGTTTCTCCACGCCCTTTTACTTTGCTGCTTAGCTAGCCTACATCTCTGATTAAACCATGGGTTTCTAATCGTCATTTCACTGTTTTCCTTTTGGACTGGGACAAACTTATTTGCTGCTTCCTTGCACTTCTGCGTGATGTAGTCCATCATGTCTTGGGCCATCTTTCCCCTGAGCTCTGTTTCACATGCTATATCTGTTAGGAATTTTCTTATCTCCTCATAGTTTCCCTTTCGGAATGCCAGCCTTTTGTTTTCAGTACCTCTCCTCTATTTGAATAATCTCTTTCTTCAATCAGGTACTCAAATGCCAGTACACTGTGGTCGCTGATTCCTACTGGGGTCTCAAAACCGATTTCTCTTATGTTGGAGTCATTCAGAGTGAAGACTAGGTCGAGTCTCGCTGGTTCGTCATTTCCTCTCATCCTTGTGGGTTCTCTGACATGCTGAGTTAAAAAGATTCTAGACACCACCTCCAATAGTTTAGCTCTCCACGTATCCTCGCCTCCATGCGGTTCCTTGTTCTCCCAGTCAATCCTTCCGAGATTGAAGTTTCTCATAATGAGCAGGTGGGATCTATTTCTATAGGCAACAGAGGCTACACTCTCAATTATAGTGTTAACTGCCATGATATGTGATGTGTTTGTGTGTGTGTGT
>WNGS01000411.1:2173966-2187355 GCA_020271785.1 Procambarus virginalis
CGCCCATTAACTTACTTATCAGATGACTTCTCACAGAGAGAACCCTTGAGTCCCTCACATTTAATACATGGAGGTCTGCTGAGCCCTCTGATACATTTGGCAGAAGAGGATCCCGTTGACCCTTCCCATGTGACTAGGAGCGACTTAGTGGAAAGTTACCAACATCTCTTGAGAGTAATTGAAAGGTGGAATGAGGTGTGGACTCGAGAGTACCTCACAGCTCTACGAGAGTATCACTATGGAGCTTCGAGCCCCTATAGTATGGTTCAACTCAAACCAGGATACCTAGTACTAATTGACAGTGATGGACCCAGGTCAGAATGGCCTATAGGCAAAATTGTCTCTATCCACACAGATCACCAAGGCATCCTGAGAGTAGTACGGGTTTTGTGCCGAGGCACTACTTTGGACCCTAAATCCTTAGACCCTAAAAACTTTGGAGAAATTGGTACCTCTCGAATTAGCAGAACGAGAGTGTTTAACAGAACCAACTTCACCTACAGTTTCCGAGGACAACAATTCTGTTCCACCGAGCACCCGCCCACCTAGAGCAGCTGCTCAACAATGTAAATGGAAACTACAAGCCTATTATAGCTCTGACTAAGAGCAAATAATTTACCATCCAATTTGAGTAATCATGATGATACTGTGTTGTGATGTCAAGTAACAAATCAGTTACAAGTCACAATGACCCAAGACATTCACCTCACTGTGGATTCTCACTTACCTTAAATTGTAGGATTTAATCATTAATTTGTTTGTGTAAACTATCAACTATAGTTACAACGTTTTAAGACTTAATAAAATAACTGTTACACGTCATTGCGACACAAGTCATGGAGTACATTGTAGGCTTTAGTAGTTCTTAACTTTAGATGATACACAATTTCATGTTTTACATTTAACATGAGTTCCTTTACAAGACTTAAGGTCTTATCTGTCCTTGACAATTACGGGACATCCGTTATGTGTGTACTAACGTACTAACATACTAACATTAATATTAACTTCGGGATAGGTACGTCAGTACTCAACATTGAACTGCGACCCGAGTTTCCCCCCCCCCCCTGAGTTATGTTGGAAATTTCCAACACTAATACACTATCATTGTATTATAATACATCATTATCATATACTAATTATAGTAGTTATTAATTTCACTAACGGTAGTGTTAACCTAACTTGATATTTCTTTATCTGAGCCTATTGCTAATCTTCTCACGACATCGAGAGGCAGGATTGCGTCAGATAATATCTATCTAAACATATTTATTACCAATGTCAGAGAATTGAATGTGGTTCTCTAAAATTATCAGTATTCCGTACAATAATTAACTACGGATAATATAGCTCCCAATAATCCAAAACCGAGAGTTATTAACTGAAATTATTATCAAGTAGCAGTTTTATCTGTTACGTACGAATGCTATGGAGGAAACAAAATTCTCTCCATTTCTCGATTAACACCACTTAACGAGAATATGATATTATTTAATTCCCTATAATTGCAACTCGGTTCTCATTAACGCATTACATCAGTAATTACACGGAAAAGAATTATCTGTGATTATTAACTTGTGAATGTTGTGAATGCATGAGATGAGATGAGGGAGGGCGGAGAGACGCCGTCATTATTCCTGCTCCAGCCATGAGTAAAGACGCTAACAATCACATCGTGCATCCCGGGAGAGTTGATTTCCACCAATACTACGTTGGGCCCTTGCATTTAATCGGCCCAGGAGCGTGCAATTGCTCTAGTAGCAGTTTATGATTGCTTCGGTGGACAACCAGCAGGTTAAGTGCCATAATATTAGTTATATAATGAGATCTCTTTTATATCTATGTACCGTGCACTGTACATCGTTATGCTACGTGACCTCCCCAAACAATAAGTACGTCCATAAGGAATTAAATTCATTCCTTTTATGGCATAGTGAGGATATTAGATAGTAGGTGTAAACAATTAGTATATTAGATGGAAATTTCAGCTTGTGTTGTAAGCGGTCGTGATCCTCATGTTCCCACGCCATGCTTGAACTCACGTGTTGCAGCAAGTAGCAGACGACGCCACTGCACCTCTACTTCTCGTTCACTATTACAGCTAAGCAGCTGAAACCCTTTCTATTATTTATTTAATTGAGCAAATTCTAGATCAGTCAAAGAGATTTAGTTTATTTGATTTGAGATATCTAACGGATTATGTTAGCCTCATAAAAGTCAAATGAGAATAATTACTTGGTTAATCAATATATAATCCTTTTACCATTAATCAATTTATCTAATGTTTCTTAATAGTATTTAGTAGAATTACTAATTTTTATTCAAGGAAGAACCAGCCTCGATGAAGCGTACTGGGAGTAAATTACTTCTGGCATTAACCCCCAATTTTGTGATGGACGGAAAGTTTATTCTCGAACAATAATACATTATACAGCCCATTGAGGATTAAAGAATAATCTTTAATAATTTCTTAACCATAGGCACTGGTGTTGCAGTCCTTATCATTTAACTTTATCTGTTTCCCTTTTCAGTCAAAATAGGGTGGTCCTTCGATTAATTCAAATTAATCTATTAATTCAATATCAATCAATTAATAGAGAGAGTAAGCTTTCTTCCCAACACCAGCGTATATACATATAAATTTAAATTATAGCAGCAATACCTTGCTATTTAAATTCCTAGCCTATCAACAAACCTCATTCAACAATTAAAATGATTGAGACCAAAGCTGCCATTAACTATTAGGCCTGAATAATATTCAGGTCACCAAGAGCTACTGCTCAAAATGTTTATAATAATTCAGTATAAACAGCAACACTAGAGTGGTCTCACAATTTAACCATGATAAAGTTTCATAAGAGGTAGTGGCAAGAAGGCCATACATAAAGTGTACATATTTTTCTTATTTAATACATAAAAAAATTATTGCATCATACTATTTCTTGCACAATATTATATATAATTCCCTTGCCAACCCCTATGTATGGGGGTCGGACAATATTAGGCTAGAGCTGAACTGAGTAATGGTTAACCTAGCCTAATCCAGTTATTTGTGCTGACCCAGAGTACGGATGGGATTACTACTTAGCTAGTGTTACACTAAGAATTGTACAGCCTAACAACCATTTAAAAAGTTTAGTCACAACAACCATTCACTAGTCTCCGTGGTGTAGTGGTAAGACACTCGCCTGGCGTTCCATGAGCGCTTTGTCATGGGTTCGTATCCTGGCCGGGGAGGATTTACTGGGTGCAAATCCTTAACTGTAGCCTCTGTTTAACTCAACAGTAAAATGAGTACTTGGTTGTAAAAACGATTCTTCGCGGCGGGGATCGTATTCCTGCCCGAAACGCTAGCGTACTAGTGGCTGTACAAGAATGTAACAACCCTTGTATATATCTCAAAAAAAAAAAAATATTGGGGCAGACCCCTTAGAGGGACGAGACTCATTATCAACACAAGTTGTGTTATATATATTTAGTTTCTTATCACTATATTATCGTATTTTATTTCATCTTTGAGTGTTATAAAGTATCTTTACCCTATCCGATGGTGATTATGAAGAGCTAGCGTATGAGCACCCTCTAGTGATACCAAGTACCACTCAAATCCTTGTATATATTTAATTTAATATATGTGTGCCAACCTCTATGAGAGGTAGGATATCGTAGCCTAGTTGCAGTAAATTAAACCCTAGGCTGTATCAAACGATACTTGCACAGCATCTATGAACAAGTACCCAAGCTATATAACCAATAACAGTACAAGCCCTAAAAGGCTTAAAACAACAGCTAATATGGCTACTCCAGAAAAGGTAAAAAATTATTGACAGGCATTAAAGGCCACCTGACAAGACTACTCAATAAATGGGAGAAATTGTCACAAGAGTCTCCAGTTGATTATAATCAGCTGGAAATCTCTCTTAGAGTAGCTGATAGCAAATTTAAACAAGTGAAAGGAATGATAGGGTCGTACATAGATGTACTCAATGCCAGTATTACTGACCCTGATAAAACAGATCAAATAATGACAGAGTTAGCCATGTACGAGGATGACACACAAGAAAAGTTCAATCCTTTACTCAACTTACTAAGTATACATAAGATAACACCTAACACAATAGTGTTTCAATCCAGTGCACCCCAGTCATAGGCACGATTACCCCTCTGGACTTACTAACTTTTGCTGAACTGGATGAAGAAATTTGGGACACCTTTTGGATGTCTTGTAATGCTCATGTACATTCAAAGACATCCATATCAAAGTTGGCAAAGTTCACATACCTTCAAAGCTTCCTCAGAGGGGAAGCTAAGAAGGTTATAGCTAATCTGTCCCTTGATGATGACACCTATGATATAACTACGTACTAGTGCGTACTAGTGGCTGTACAAGAATGTAACAACTCTTGTACATATCTCAAGAAAAAAAAACTATACAGTTGTTGGAAGACAATTACCACAAAAAGTATAGCTTATCATTTTTATCAACTAACGGATTTAAATTTTCCAAGGAATAGACCAGACTCCCTTCAAGACTAGGTTAGAGGTGGAGTCATTTGTGAAAGCCCTTAGCACCAAAGTAGATGTGTAGGTTTCCGAATGGTCACTAAAACTGTTCATCCAGAGGAAACTTCCTCGGGATGTTTTAGCAGAAATCCGCTCTCACTTTAAAACTGACATCCTATCCTTTGATGAGATTTTTTAAGGATTGAGAATAACTGTCAACCAGCTGAAAGCTCACGACAGAATAAAATCCGACTCTAACAAGTCACACACTGATAAATCAGTGAGACCAAAGAGTGCAACAAATAAAACTAATAAGCCTAAAGCATCTATTTCCACTCCCAGGTGGAAAAATAGCAGTGTAGGAACGTACAGAGTGAGTCCCTCCAAACCTACGTCACTGTGCCCCCCCAAGGTGGAAACTTCTAAACATACTGTAGGATGGAGAGACTGTTTGTTCTGTCAAAGAGAACATTTATCATACCACTGCCAAAATTACCCTGTTCGTACCTCCAGAGTAAAGCGTCGTAAAGAGTTGCACAAATGCACAAGATGCTTAAAATCACATGACCCCAGTACCTGTGCAAGATTCCATAAGAGTCAACACCATACAGTGCTGTGTGGGGACATTAGACCTAGGTCGCCCAAACCCCAAGTGGAAGAAGAAACCTCTACTTCAGTACAGTACTGTAAAGTACGACAATATATAAATGTACAAACCACAAAGTCTGATAATAACGTGACTTTACCAACTGCTCAATTAAATATAATCAACAAAAGGTCCAAGATCACCACTCGTGGTCTGTTTGATCAAGGGTCACAAAAGACATTGGTAACAAAAGAGATGGCAGATACCTTAAAACTTAAACGAATACAGCAAGTAAAATTAAACATCTCGGTTCCTGACTAACACGGAACCACAAGACTATAAAGTAGTTCGACTACTAGTACATCTTGGCGGTTATGCCAGACCAGTACCGGTTATAGTGGTAGACAAAATTACATCTCACCTATATGTACATGGTCTAAGTAACACAGCCAAACGCCCTCAAAGAAAAAGAATCAAGTTGGCTGATAACAAAATTAGGTCTGACCACCTCACCGATATCGGTATAATTGTAGATGCGGACTATTGATATAATTTCATTACTGGAAGCACTAAACAGCAGGGAATAAACCCGTTACTGTCTGCAAGAGGCAAATTGCTTAATGGCCAGTATTGAGTCAAAGGGAGCCCCACACCTGTGGACAATGAACAGGTCAACCCAATGATGTTGTGTGACTAGGCATAGAGCAGTCACCACTTAAATTTAGAGACATGTTCGAGGATGATCTTGATTCCCCCTGTACACAAATTATGGGATCTAGAAACTTTAGGCATTGTCCCTGAAAACCTAGTCCACATGATACATGGACATACAAACAGTACCTAGACTCAGTAGTTTACAAAGAAAATCAATACTGGGTCAGACTACCATGGAAGTTGAACCATCAACAACTTCCAGTAAATCATTTCATGGCACTAAACCAAATGAAATCATAGGTGTTGCACTTGAACAGACAACCTGATAAACTAAAATTGTGCCAAGAAATAATTTAACAGCAATTCGATAACAAATTCATTGAATTCGTAACAGATGACAACACGAAAGAGGGACACTATTTACCACATAATGTCGTACTAAAACATTCAGTTACCACAACTAAAAGGATTGTGTTTAACTGTAGTGCTAAAGCTAAACCAAATAGTGTCTTGTTGAATAACTGCTTTCAGACAGGCTCTAGCCTAACACAGAGGCTACATATTATGCTGTTAAGATTTCACATAGGACTTATTCATACACAACCGATATCAGCAAGACATTTCTTAGGGTAAATCTCCAAGAAGAAGATCGCAATTACACAAAGGTCTTCTGGAACAAGGATCCTAGTGATCCACACAGTGAAATAGTGACATATAGGTTTGCATCTGTTTTGTTTGGTGCTACTTCTTCACCGTTTCTGCTTCAAGCAACCTTTGATACATATTTGAAGAAGTCCAGTAAGCCAAATAAAACTGAAATTAGCAATAACTTTTATGTGGATAATTTCCAGAGAACTAACAGCAGTAAGGAAAAACTGCTAAATAAATATCATGAGGCTAATCGAGAGTTACTGGGAGCAAATATGCCTCTCCAGTTGTAGGCCCCCAATAATCTTAATTAAATTAAACCAACTAATTGAAGATGAATTTCTCAACTACATGGTACCACAGAAGTTCAAGGTACTAGGTGTTGAGTGTGATACAACTTCAGATGAGTCGACTATTAAATTGGTGGAACAAGATACCGATAAATTAACTATGAGGAAACTACTATCACAAATCAATAAACCATTTAAATCTTCGGAACTAGTAAGCGCCATATTAATTAAGGGTAACTACTTATGATGGAATGCTGGAAAAATAAAATAGGTTAGGATGATCCACTACCAAATGCCTTACTAGAAAAATGGCAACAGTTAACAATGGTTCAAAGAATCCTAAACAACCTTAAGTTTCCTCATAACACTATAAAACCTGATCGACCTATTAAGCTGTATGTGTTTTGTGATGCCTCAGGAAAGGCGTATGGCACTGTAGCCTAATTAGTAACAAATGAGCAGGCAACATTGCTCACATCCAAAGCTAGGGTGACACCGTTAAAGAAATGGTCATTGCCACTGTTAGAAAATACTCCCTACTGGTAGGAGTAAGATTGGCTCATTACCTGACCAAAACATTAAATAACCTCCACTTTACTGAAACAGTGGTATGGTCAGATAATGAGGTTGTCTTACAGTTGGTGAGAAATTATAATAACTAAACTCCCTACAAAAGTAATCGCATCAGGGGAAATATGAGAATTGTCAGCAAGGTACAAACTAAGATATGAACCTACCAAAGAAAATCTAGCTGACTACTTTACAGAGGATTGATGTTAGGGCAATTATCCAGAGCCAAGATGTGGTTCAATGGACCTCAGTGGCTAGTCAGTGAACAGTGGCCTAAACAAAAGCCACAAGTCATTGTGACCAATGTCACTGTTTCCACTGAGACACCAGAACCTCCTCGGACTCTGGCAATTGATCCTAATCGGTTCTCCGAGTTAAGTAAATTGCTAGTTGTAACATAAGTAGTATTTGATTTCCTGAACAGAATGCGAATCAAACACCAATTTCCTAGTTCATTAAAGTACAGGGGCAAGCCAGCCCAGACTGAATCCTATGGGGGTGATTATATGAAAACCCCCCTGATAAATTAATAAATGATCTGAGTCTCTGGTTTGACCCAGAGAGTAACAATATATTAAGGTTGGGGGGGGGGCATCAACAGCACGCAGATATAAACTTGGATGTAAAGAATCCACTGTTTCTCCTCCGTCACAACTTCATCAGCCGGCTAATTGTGTTACATATACACCAGCACGGCGCCTTACATGGTGGGGTACTAGATACTCTCACCGACCTGAGACAACAGTTCTGGCTTCCTCAAGATCGTCAAACTGTAAAGCCTATAATAAAATCTTGTGTAATCTGCAAGTGGTATGACACTCAGGTGTGCCCTTATCTAGGACCTCCATCACTCCCTAGAGAACAAGTTGTCCACCTTCTTCTTTTTTTCAGTCTACTGGGGTAGACTACACAGGAGCATTAACCCTCACAGGCACTAAGGACAAAATTTCAGTGAAAGCATACATTTGCCTCTTCACTTGTGCCACAACAAGGGGAGTACACTTAGAAGTAACTCCCAACATGAGTGCTGTGGCATTCATACAAGTTTTCAGCAAGTTTGCTGCTCGTCGATGGATCCAACTAGGTAGCAGGGAAGGCCTGTCTGCGAGAAATTTGGAATCACCCAGGAGTACAGACTGCCTTGAGACAAAGGCAGTGCCACTGGAAGTTCATACCTCCTAGAGCAACATGGCACGGAGGCTTCTATGAACGTATGGTAGGGACAGTGAAACTTTGCCTAAGAAAGGCTCTCCACCGTTAAAAAATCAACTTGCAGGAGGTCCAAACAGTTGTCATGGAAATAGAAGCTCGAGTTAACAACAGACCGTTGACCTACCTCTCTGATGATATTTCACAACATGAACCACTGAGTTCATCCCATCTGATGTAGGGGGGACCTCTTAGCCCTCTAGTGTCCCTAACAGACGAGGAACCAGAAGAACCTTCATATGTTGGAGGGAGTGACTTAGAGAGCATTTTTTCAAAAATCCGAAGAAAAATGGAATATTTACGAAAAATTACGAAAAATACTACAACGTTGTGGCAACACTGTGCTGCAAACCGTTTTATGTTATCTTGATAAATAACGTAATTAGAGTCATATTTCCTGCTGCAAGTTTCCCCAATCCGGTCCTCGCGGCCTGGGTGCGCCGTGCGGTATTGTGTCTTACGTTGTAGAAGTCTAATATTTCGTAATAGCGTGGAAAATAGCGTTATATGCATGAAACTAATATAAACTCACTTATTGGCAACTGTCTCGTGTGAGGGAGATGTGGGGTCTGGTAGCTCAGTCACTCTGTGTGTCCCTGAGGGAGTGGGTGTATCGTTGACGCGCTCTCCCAGAACAGCGCTCCCAAAATAGTTATTTGGGCTATTTGTACTGCAATATGACATACCAAACGAACAAGAGGAAAGCGCTGAAGGCTAGATGCATGCGAGCTCTCCGTAGAAGGTACTAGCTGGCCGCAATGCGTAGATCACGCACTGTGAGGAGTGTGGTGGCGTCTCCGCCAGCAGTGTGAGGGAGCTTCTCGCAGCCCGCGCCCCTCCCCCCACAATCACACCTTCTGCCGCCTCACTTCTTGCACCAGCTACTCCTCATGCTGGACATACGGGACTGGTACTTTAGTAAGAAGGACAAGGAGATGCAGAAACCAACGAGACGCACCACCAAACCAAGCAAGGCCCCTGAGGGAGCTGACCCCGGGTATGGGGCAGGGCCCTACTATAGTGCCACTGCAGTGCCACCTTCAGGACCCATATTTCTGACCAATTATATTAGGTTAGTATCTTTTAGTGTTATATTGTGGTATTACTTTATAAATATTTGTACATATATAACTGGTGGCAAATATTTAATTAATTTTTATTATTTTTTTTTTTTTAATATTTTTTTTCTTTATTAATCAGGCGATCTTCATGGAACTTGCACACCATATTGAACCCATGCCTATCTACAAGGCTGCAAATTTTGAATGAAATTGGTCGGCATCAACCTCGCCCAAAGGTAGGTGAACT
Organism: Procambarus virginalis; assembly: GCA_020271785.1. NCBI lineage: Eukaryota > Metazoa > Arthropoda > Malacostraca > Decapoda > Cambaridae > Procambarus > Procambarus virginalis. Next base: position 2,183,735 of record WNGS01000411.1, read on the forward strand.
TTGACCTTCGTTTGTGGAGGTAAATATTTTACAACTATATCTCACTTCACAGCCTTTATTTATTATTCAATTTACATGAAACTTGCACAGTATATGTAGAGTTTATGCCTCTAAAAAATGATATAGCGTTTCTTATCTATGTAGATTTATTGATTTTATAAATATTGGTATACATCATTTTGTTGCATACTTTTTTGGGAAATTTTAAAAATCTGTATTATTGCACTAAATACATCTGGGATAAAAATCCTTTAACAAATTCTTTATTATATAGTAAGGTCATAGCTAAGTGTCATAAAAATGATTTTGGTTCACAATTGTGGGCTGTGAAATTATTTGAATATTGTTGAAAAAATTTCTAATTTTTTTTTTTTTTTTCTCCCTCTCTATTTAGGCTGAGATGCTGAAACTTGGCCCAGTTGCAGCATCTTTCACATGTATCAGGATAATAAATTTTGAATGCCCTACAACAACTTTCATATTTACAAAGTAATGTTCCCTTAGTCCAGAGCTACAAGCACCTGTCCAGGGTGATAGGTTGATGGAATGATGTTTGGACTCGAAAATATCTAACTGCTCTGAGAGAGTATCATTATGGAGCAAGTAGTCCATACAACAAAATTAACTTAAAACCCTGGGGATATTGTCCTGGTGGACAGTGATGGAACACGTTCAGAATGACCCATAGGTAGAATAGTTTATCTCCACCCGGATCTCCAGGGTATCTTAAGAATAGTGACAGTCAAGTGCCGAGGCCCCGCTACTCTTAAAACTTTAGAAAAACTGTTTCCTCTGGAGTTGGCAGGAAATGAGGTCACTCAAAGACCAAATACACCTACAACTCTAGAAAGGAACACTCCTCCAGAAAGGAACACTCCTCCAGAAATGAACACTCGTCCAGAAAGGAGGAGTGTTCTTTTGACAGTCCAAAGGAGGACTGGTGCTGCAGTCTGGAACGGACTGCAGCACAACAGTGCAAAATTAAGCTTAAACAGAACTATAACTGAATAGATGTTGGAAATTTCCAACACTTATCATCCATTATTATGTTATGATAAATTACCATTAACTTATTAATTGCAGTAGCTCTTAACACCACTAACCATAGTGTTGATATAAATTAATCTGAGCATATTGCTGATAATTTTACTCATGATAATGTAAATCAAGAGTTATTAATTAAAATTATTCAGTAACAGTTTTTATTCTGTTACGATCGAATGCTCTGGAGAAGTATAAATATTATCTCCATTTCTCGCTAGAGATCATTTATCGAGAATATTATAATTATTAATTCCCTATAATTTCACCCCAGTTCATATTATCGTATTTCATCCATAATTGCGCGGGATAGAATAATTTGTGTTTAATAATTTCCGTGGTGAATGCGAGAGCGGGGAGAGGGAGGGCGGAGATGCCATTACGACAACAACAAGGCACGCACACGAGACAGCGTGGTGGAGCACATGGCATTAATTGAGAATTCTTGTCGATAAGAATTACGTCGACACTCAATTAATAAGTTGAATTTACTTGCCAGTGTTCTCTAGTGCCTCAATAGTGAACCCAGCGTCTACAATTACCACCCGGGCCGTGAATAAGTGTGCACAGCAGTGAACACTGAGTCCAGCAGACGCTCCTCTCAGCAAACCTTAGTACTCGGTTACACTCACAGGTTTTTCTTTCTAATCGGATGCATCAGAGTAGTTTAGAGCCTTAGTGAGTAGTTTGTCGTTAGGAAGAGAGATTAATAACAATCAAACGTTAGTAATATTTATTACTCAGTTCAGCTTCATGAATATATGAGCACAATTTTGTAGCCTAGTCAATTGCTACTTTATATTTCTTGTATTACAGCGTGTATTTGAGACGCCAGCAAGATTCTCATCGATCGTGTTATTTGCCTCGAGTTATTTCTCTATGGGGATTCTGTGATCACGAGGACGAATGATGAACTGACGTTAGAAATCGTCTTACAGCTAAGACCCATTTTTTTCTTATAAATTTATTCAATTTAATTATTGCTTCTATAATTAATATGATCTTAAATGAATATAATTTGATTACCATATATTTACATATGTTGTAGTTAGATTTACTATAATACCAATGCCATAATGAACTAGTGACGAACCACACTGGTCCCTAGATATATATGAATTTCTAGAAATAACCCCCCAATGTTGATATTTGAGGCTTTGACTTTAATTAATAATTACAGTCTTCATTATTTTCAAGTGAATATCTATTGAATGATTTTCCATAGACACTGGTTCTCTGGTGTCCTTCTAATGATCAATATTATTTGTTTTCCCTCTTTTCTCAAAAGCGGGTGGTCCTTCGATTTATTTTAATATAATAATTAAACAATTCATTATCTGAGTTCAAGCCCCAGATACCCAACATTTTGGTCCTTCGAACCGGATACCAATTAATATTTCACTATATCGGTTCTCAAGCACCAAAACAACATTTTGGTCCTTTTCGAACTGGATAAATATCATTTAATATTAACCATTTCAGTTCTCAGACCAGAACAACATTTTGGTCTTATCGAACTGGATACATACCAATTACCATTAAACTGTATCTGTTCTCAGAAACCAAAACAACATTTTGGTCTCTTAGAACTGGATACAACCCAAGAAATTCTCACAATTAGTCCTGTACTAATGAGTAGTACATACATTATACATTTTTGTGCTGACCCTAGCAAGGGTGGGATTCAACATTACAGTAACTCTGATTAGAGTGTACCCATATCAATTATTTGTGTATTCATTATTTTTGTGTGTGGTTTTGAGTGTTGCTGTATGATCACCATTACATCTAATGGTGATAATGATGGGCTAGCCGGACGAAAGTTAATGGTGACATGCAGACACCACTCAAAATCTTTAGCTATATACTTGTTAGGTAGGGACATTTAACCTCAAAGTGAGGTAGAGTTTAATTTAGCCAGAACTCAGGCTATACTCAATATTAATTATCAACTAATGAACAAGTATTCCAGCTTCATTAGTAATATTCAATCAAGTCCTATGGAATTTGGACTTAAAGCTAACATGGCTACTCCTGAGCAATTAAGGAGAACCTATATTGGCCTCAAAGGCCATTTAACTAGACTAATCAATAAGTCTGATGATTTGTCCAAGGCAACTCCCATTGATTACTATCTACTAAAATCATCAGTGAGAGTAGCTAATCTTAAGTTTGATCAAGTTAAATCAGCAAGTCAGTCTTATCTTAACTCACTGAATGCTACTGAAACTGATCTAGAGGAATTAGATCAAATTGTAGCAAATATTTCACAACACGAAGATGAGACTCAAGATAAATTTGATGTACTATCCAGTATAGTAAACCATCAACCAATACAAATTCTACTATGTCTCAATACAGTAATCAATTACCTGAGGTTCGTCTACCTACTTTAGACTTGCCTACATTTGCAGGGCTGGATGAAGAAAATTGGGTCACATTTTGGACTTCATTTGAAGTTCATATCCATAACAGGTCTTATCTTGACCCAATTTCTAAATTTTCATACCTGATTAGTCTTCTCAAAGGGGAAGCTAAAAAGGTTATAAATAACTTAGCTCTCACTGAGAGTAATATGAG
>WNGS01000411.1:2195707-2225647 GCA_020271785.1 Procambarus virginalis
TGGCTTAAACAAAAAGCCCTGTTTAGATATATTATCAGAAAAGCCCAAAAATCCAAGGATTTTCCTACTTTTCTTTTCGAATGGCTTCGTTGCCCTATCTCCTGCATCCATGCTTGAAATCTTCTGTGTTCACTGTCGGTCACGCATCCACCTCCCATGAACACTCGTTCTCTAGTGAAAAGAGTGTGTTGAAGAATTTCACAACAAGTACCAATATTTGCAGCTAATTAAATCATGTAACAGGGTCTTTTTTCCTGATGTTTCTGACTTCTCCACCAGACCAATCAGCACAGACAATTACCCCACCACGTGTAGGAACTCTCTAATTGCAAGTCACTTATGACTTACTGGCCAGCATAACTACCACTCAGAATCTGGCCCGAGGGATATCTCTTCAATGCTCTGACCTTACCGGATCTTATTCCGCTCTGCTAAATCCCTGGAACTCAACACACACAGATCATCCACCGGTCAAAGTTCTGATCCGGAATATAAAAATTAGCATTTACTCAGCTCGCTGGTGACGAGGACAACAGTTCGTAGCTGCTAATATTTGCCTTTATTTAAGAATTAATACAGAGATATGGTAATGTTCTTGGAAGTATTTTATATGATATTTCTACTCAGTTTGTCTACTTGTGTGCTACTTACTACTTGCTACTTACTACTGTTTGTCTACTTATCTGTGGCAATATTAAATAGGTGAAAAGGTCAAAATCAAACAAAAGTTTTCGGGGTTTCTTTTTTTGTTAAAAATGTATACACAATGAACATTTAGCACCATTAGTATGCCTTTACTCACTCTGGGTCTACCAAGTTCCTGAGTTCAAAGAAGCCTAAGTTATGAGGAAAGTGAGCTCAATTTAATCGCACAAACCAAAACTCTATATAACAGTGTCACTCTACATCCGAAAACAACCAAGGATACCCTATTGTGTGCGTGTTAAAGCTTATAACATGTTATGTGTGCGTGTTTTATCTTATAACACATAGGTGTTACCTAAGCGTCTTATACTCACTGACACAATCCACCACCACCAGTAAATGGCGGACTTGGTCCGCAAATTGCCCCAAAAAATCACACCAAAATTACGGCATTCTTTAGATTTTAGGAATTTACATTTGAATTAGAAATATCCTGGATATAATGTACCCGAAGGAGATTAGTTTGATTCACAACCATAGAGACCTCCTCATCACTGATAACTAAGTGAACACCCAACCAACAAATCTGAAAAGGAAAACTGATGTTTCGAATTTAAAACGACTTTTACATGGCTTGATAATAATATTTGAAAATGACATTAAACGACTTAAAACTAATCCAGGATGGAGCAAAGTAAATTTTCCAGAATTTCAGATTTGTGGGTTAGGTGAGTAATCTTCAGCTACATCACTGTGAATTATTGCCTGGCAAAAACAGAGCCACAAAGTATGAATTTCCCTGTTACACGATACTTAAAGGTCTTTATAATATAATTAAAAAATCATTATTTATACAGCTCGGAGCTTTCCTGAACCACATGCACCCGTTTCTACAGCGCCAGCAGCTCAACTACTCCATCTACGTAGTTGAACAGGCAGGTTAGTGACCCTATGCACAGGAACGTTGGTAGCCCAACGAGCAGGAAGGTTGGTGACCCTTCGAGCAGGAAGGTTGTAACCCTACGAGCAGGAAGGTTGGTAGCCTTACGAGCATGAAGGTTGGTAGCCCTTCAAGCAGGAAGACTGGTGACCCAACGAACAGGAAGGTTGGTGACAGAAGAGGAAAAGGAGACCAGTGCCGATCTCCTCCATTGTTCCTTGCAACATTGCAAGATATAAAATTGCAACTTTGCAAAGTCATGTTGCATTACTCTCTAAGTTGAACAGGTTGCATGTAAGAAAGACACACAGGTAAAAGGCAATGATCAGCAGTACATGTTTATGTTTTTTTTGGTGTGAGCGATGTTTAAAAAAATATTTATTCAATTGCTTTTCGGACACAGCCAGTAAGGGTAGTTCGTTTAGTGAAATGTACTCAGATGTTTATGTAATGTCAGTTGTAGCAACAGACAGCGTTGTTCAAGGCTAGGAACAGCAGAACGAAGAATCAAAAATGGAAACTGGAGAGGAAAATAAGTTATAGAGATATCGAGAAGAAATTTTTCAGTTATAGAGCTATCAATATTTTTTTTTTTTTTTTGAGATATATACAAGAGTTGTTACATTCTTGTACAGCCACTAGTACGCGAAGCGTTTCGGGCAGGTCCCTGGAATACGATCCCCGCCGCGAAGAACCGTTTTTTCATCCAAGTACACATTTTACTGTTGCGTTAAACAGAGGCTATAGTTAGGGATTGGCGCCCAGTAAATCCTCCCCGGCCAGGATACGAACCCATGACATAGCGCTCGCGGAACGCCAGGAGAGTGTCTTACCACTACACCACGGAGACTGCAAACTACAATGTATGGAATAGGTTAGATGCAGAGGTCTCTGAAGCTAATTAAATTCAATTTTTGAATTTAATTCAATCAGAGGCAGGGCTAGGAGCCTAGCTCGACCCTGTAAGCACATATAGGTGAGAACATCTAGATGGGTACAAGCAAACACAGTCACTCCCACACAAACCACTCAGACTCTCAAAATGAGAAGACACAAATTTGTACAACATTCCTGTTGGAAATTTTCGACATCAGATTACTAACCCCTGGCATACTTAGTTGAAATGGTTATGTCAGGTATTTACTAATAATACTAACACTATTGAATATGTTAGAGAAAGTCGTAACAAATAATTCCTACACAAACCTGGGAAAGTGTTGAGTCAGCCAAGCAGCCGAGTTACTTAATGTTTCGTTCAATGAATATAATATTTCCAGTCAAATAGTTAAAATACGAAGTAAGTGTTTATTAAGACTAGATATAACAGTAAATTAAGAATAAATAAGCCTCTTCCTCCTATAAATGATAAATAAATTTGAGAAACTGGACGCACCCAGAACGAATTGAGAGAGGGAGAGGCAGACGCAAATAACACCACACAGCAGTGTGCACATGGCTCCCCAGACGCTCAGATGCAGCAGCGCTCAGTGGCAATTAGCACGTACTTCCTCTCTTGAGCTTTGCGATACAAGAATGCAAAGAATTCCGCTCAACTGACGAGCTCTACATACAGGGAAGTGTGATTATGAACAACGGTAATAGTGTATAATATTGACCAGTAGATACGACTAATTTGCTGTTTTGGTTACAACACGAACGAACCACCCAGAACGAGTAAGCTCTGTTCCAATTCCTAATTACTCTTCTTAAATATACTACATCTCATAGAATCAGTTTATTCCTAGTAAATTCCCGGCAGGTACAGCTCAAGAGAAGAAGAAAGGACGCCGTATTGACCTGTAGTTCCTCAACTTCAAATATTTCCATGATGATTCTTAAGTCGCCATAATATTGTCTACCTGCAAGGTCTCCTGCGATTAATGGACATCCAGGGCTTCTTATTGATTACGTTACAACTTCAGAGCTAAGCTCCTGTTGTTCTCTTACTAATGTGTAGATAACTATCCTAGTAGTCTTGTTATCCAACCCAGGGGGTATAGATTACAAACTTAATCCCCCAAATAGTGTGGAATGGGTATCAGCTGGCTGGAACCCAACTTAAATCTACAGTTCTCTTAAATTAATTAATATTACAGTTCATTATCAATACAAAATTATAATTAAAGTAAGTAATAAATTGCATTATATAATAAACAAAGAAATTCCTGCTAGGACATTCCCCCACAATATTTATGGTCTACTTCGAACCATACCATGTTTATGGTCCACATATGAACCAGCTGTTGGAAATTTCCAACACTAACACACTATCATTGTATTATAATACATCATTATTATATACTAATTATAGTAGTTATTATTTTCACTAATGGTAGTGTTAACCTAACTTGATATTTCTTTATCTGAGCCTATTGCTAATCTTCTCACGACATCGAGAGGTAGAATTGCGTCAGATAATATCTATCTAAACATATTTATTACCAATATGTCAGACAATTGAATGTGGTTCTCTAAAATTATCAGTATTCCATACAATAATTAACTACGGATAATATAGCTCCCAGTAATCCAAAACCAAGAGTTATTAACTGAAATTATTATCAAGTAGCAGTTTTATCTGTTACGTACTGGTTACGTATCTGTTATCCATAGGCACTGGAGTTTCAGTCCTTATCATTTAACTTTATCTGTTTCCCTTTTCAGTCAAAATAGGGTAGTCCTTCGATTAATTCAAATTAATCTATTAATTGAATATCAATCAATTAATAGAGAGTAAGCTTTCTTCCCAACACAAAACTATGGTCCTTATCGAACACGATGTATTACAATTAATACTGTAATCATAACTAATTACTGTGTGTAGTAATCTAGGCTAGCCACATTTTATTAATTGTGGCTACCGGCAGTGTACCACATAGGTCAGCCTAATACACACCAATTTATTTGCTGCTTATACCTCATGTATAAAGTAGCACTAGTGGGACACAGTCAATTACCCACAACACTAAGACCTATACCCCACACTGAGGTAAGAATCTTCAGGTCACCAGGAGCAACAGCTCACAATTTCTATAATAACTCCACACTAACACCAGCGTTAGAGTGGCCTCACCATCTAACTATTATTTATTTAGGTGGTAATGACATCCATCCTACTCGACACCCAGCTGAGGTAATTAATCACCTTAAAACAATAATTTCCTCATTTAAACTTGTTAGTAGTTCAGTAGTGTTCACATTGGTGGAACCTCGCCAACTAAGCAATAATAATCGTTGGGGAGTGAGTCCAGAATATTACCAAAGAGCTGCCAAATATATAAACTTTTGGCTGAGGAAGAGAGTACGATTGGATGCCACTTACATTCAATTTACAGCCAGATCATACAGGCAAAACCTGGCAAGAGATGGTGTACACCTGTCAGGTGAGTCTAGGTCACATGTAGTTGACAAGTTGGTCAACACAATCAACCATCATAAAATGCTGTGGCTAGCAAGCAAAAATTAACTGTACATATTTGTATTTTCACCTGTGTGTGCAAGTGCACATTTATATAAACTATAAAATCTAAAAAAAACAAAAACACAGCACATCTATGTATTCACATTACTGCACCATAAATTATTTTATGCCAACCTTTATTAGGTAGGAATTTAGGCTGTGATTGTGCTGAGTTTTGCACAAATGCAGACTAAATAAATTAGTAGTTTCTTAGGTAGAAATTCTTACAACTAGTCTTGGACTAGTCAGTAGTGCATACACTATTCATTCTTGTGCTGACCCTACCAAGGGTGGGATTCAAACTTTATAGTAACTCTGATGAGAGTATATACATATTAATTATTTTGTGTATCAATTATTTGTGTGTATGAATTTTGAGTGCTGCTGAATGATCACTATTACATCTAATGGTGATAAAGAAGAGCTAGCCGGAAGAAAGTTAATGGTGACATTCAAGCACTGCTCAAAATCCTTAGCTACTTATTGTTAGGTAGGTACATTTAACCTCGAGTGAGGAAGAGTGTAATTTAGGCAGAATTAATTTAGGCTATATTCAATTTACTTGTCGACTAATGAGCAAGTACCCCAGCTTCATTGGTAATACTTATTCAAGTCCTATGAAACTTGGACTTAAAGCCACCATGGCTACTCCTGAACAGTTAAGGAGAACCTATATTGGCCTTAAAGGTCATTTAACCAGACTAATTAATAAGTCTGATACTTTGTCTAAAGCAACTCCCATTGATTACTATCAACTAGAAACATCATTGAGAGTAGCTGATCTCAAATTTGATCAAGTCACATCTACAATCCAATCTTATCTCAAGCTACTGAATGCAAATGAAACTGATCTTGATGAAATAGATCAAATTCTAGCAGATATTTCTCAGTATAAAGATGAGACTCAAGATAAACTTGATGTACTATCCAATATAGTAAAACAACATCAATCCAATGCAAATAATACTACGTCTCAATCCAGTAATCAATTACCTGAGGTTCGTCTACCTACTTTAGGCTTACCTACATTTGCAGGGCTGAATGAAGAACTTTGGGACACATTTTGGTCTTCATTTGAAGTGCATATACATAACACATCTTCTCTTGACAAAGTTTCTAAATTCTCTTACCTGATTAGTCTTCTCAATGGGGAGGCTAAAAAGTCATAAATAACCTAGCTCTCACTGAGAGCAATTATGAGGAAGCTATAAAACTACTGAAGTTGAACTATTGCAAGAAGGAGTTGAGTATAGCTAACCTTTATTACCAGTTGCTGGATCTGAATGCACCAAGTAACCAAGCAGACTCACTTCAAAGCTTCAGGCTAGAAGTAGAGTCTCTAGTGAAGGCCTTAGGTACTAAAGTTGATGTACCAGCCTCAGAATGGTCAATTAAGTTAATTTTACAGAGGAAATTACCTCGAAATATCTTAGCAGAAAACTGCTCACACTATAAAACCGAGTTTCTCACTCTCGAGAAAATATTCGAGGGACTGAGAATAACGGTTAACAGGTTGGAGACTCATGATAAGATTAAACCTGAGTCTAAACAACCTAACCTTGACAACTCAGTCAAACCCAAATCGACTTTGAATAAGTCCAATAAATCAAACCTAGGACTACTCCATCCACTGGAAAAAGGGAGTGGTAGTGTAGGTATTTATTCTGTATCTCCCTCTGGCACTGCAACTGATGTGTCTACTAAAAGGACAAAATCAGCCAGAGAGAGAAAGTGTCTGTTCTGTGATCAAGAACATGTCACCTACAAATGCACTGTTTATCCTAACGTTAATACCAGGATTATATGGCTACAAGAATTACACAGATGCACCAAGTGCATGGGTTCTCATGATCCCAGTAAATGTGTAGTGCAGTTACGGTTGTAAGTCTAGAGTTAATACTAGAGGTCTCTTTGATCAAGGATCACAGAAAACCTTCATCACACAACAATTAGCCGAGCAGTTGAAATTAAAACCTGCCAAAAGTGTGAGACTGAATATTTCTGGGTGACTACTAATAGTTACTAGACTAATAGTGGACCTAGTGAATACCAAGTAGTCAACGTATTAGTGAGACTTGGATCTTCCACTAGTCCAATACAAGCGGAAGTAGTAGATAAACTTCGTTCAGACCTGCAGGTCACAGGACTAGCTCGCACTGCGAGATATCTCAAACGTAACCGCATGAGGCTAGCAGATCACAAAATAAATTCTGACTGCCTCACAGATGTTGGTATCCTAATAGGCGCTGACTATTATTATAAATTTATAACAGGATGCACCAGACAACACAGAATGAATTTGTTGTCATCTGCTGGAGGCAAATTGCTTACTGGACCGGTGCTTTTCCAACAAAAAACAGCGTCGACCAACAAACAAACTAACAATTCAATAGTGGTGTGACTAGGCTTGGAACAGTCACCCATACATTTCAAAGAAATATCTGAAGATGAGTCTGATCCACCTGTACATCGTCTGTGGGATTTAGACACTTTAGGTATTGTCCCTGATAAACCAAGCCCCGATGATATGTGGACTTACCAGCAATATCTGGACACAGTTGTGTATAAAGACAAACAATACTGGGTGAGACTACCATGGAAGTTGAATCATCCACAACTTCCAGTTAATTATTTCATGGCAGCCTCTCAATTACAGTCACAATTAATACGGCTGAAGAAACAGCCAGATAAATTGAACATGTATCATCAATTAATTCAACAACTCAATAGTAAATTTATCGAAGTTGTTGATAATGATGACCGAAAAACAGGTCACTATTTACCCCATCACGCTGTGGTGAAAGATTCATTGACAATGCCAATACTTATTGTCTTCAACTGTAGTGCCAAAGTGAAGGCAAACAGGGTGCCTTTGAATGAATGTCTCCAAATGGGACCTAGCCTGACACAAAGGCTACATGATGTATTGTTACGATTCCACACTGGTATTTTCGCTTATACTGCTGATATCAGTAAAGCTTTCCTTAGAGTAGGCTTACAAGAGAAGGATCGTAATTACACCAAATTTCTCTGGATTAAGGACCCACTGGATCCTGACAGTGATCTCATAACCTACTGGTTTGCCTCTGTGCTATTCGGTGCGATTTCTTCACTATTTCTACTTCAAGCCACATTAGATACACATTTGAAGAAGTCAAATAGCCCTTACAAAACAGAGATCAGTGACAACTTCTATGTCGATAATTTCCAGGGAACTTCTAATGACAAATCTAAATTGGTAGAAATCTACCATGAGGCTAACTGTGAGTTGTTAGGAGCCAATATGCCACTACAATCATGGGCTTCAAACAATAAATCATTAAACCAGATAATTGAGAAAGAATTTCCATGTTATCAGGTGCCTAATCAATTAAAAGTTCTGGGCATGGAATGGAACACAGTTACTGACGAGATGAATGTCAAGTCAGTACAAACCAATAATTCAACCCTTTCCATGAGAAAATTACTCTCATATGTCAGTCAACCATTTGACCCTTTAGGCTTACTTAGTCCTATATTAATAAGGAGCAAACTCCTCAAGCAGGAATGCTGGCAGAAACATATGGGATGGGATGATCCATTGCCAAATGAGTTGCAAGATAAATGGCAAATACTCGCAACGGATTTCAATCAATTTTATTTTTTTTTTTTTTTTTTTTACATGCAAAACATGCAAATTAAATACAATAAAAAACAAATTAAGAACATAGAAAAACATTACAAAACAAAGGAAAAAAAGAAAACCACCAGCCAGAAGGGCTGACAGTACAGTATAACAAATTTCAAAACTCGAGAAAGGCATTGAAAAGACAGTACAAAAGATAAATGCAAAACAACAAAACACAGGAGCATGTCAAAACAGAACAGTATAAAACAAAAATCAAGATGGATAACACGCAATCAGAAGAAAACCATCGTTACATACACAACAACAAACAAAACACCGGCCTGAAGGACCGAGAACAAAACAACAGAATGAACAAACGGAAGTATTACAAAAAATGCAATAAGAACATACACCACACAATAAGCCACACAAATTCAAAACAAAAACTAATACAACACGTAAGCATAAAATAAAAAACACATAGGGCACGTTAACAACATGAAAGTTAAGACATGAAGGCCAGACACACACACACCCAAACACCCGCCTCGCCACAAAACAAAGGGAGAGGCACGGGCACAAACTACCAGAAGGCAGACAAAACAGCCAGAAGGGCACACAGCACAAAAGAATACAATCACTCGTATTTGCGCGGAAACGCGTCCCGAGAGAAGCGTACATGGTACGCCTCCCATCGTAACCACTGCCAAGGGTCCTGACCATCCACCGGGGACGCCATCTTATCCGGGACGTTGGCCACAAACACCCGCAAACATGGCACCCAAACCGTATCACACCGGAACCGAGTGACCGGTACATGGTCCCACACCTCATCGCCGAAAGGTAGCTCAGCAACCCGCGACCAGTGACCCGACGGCATCACAGCCTTCGGTGACACGGCCAAGTGCCCAACGGTCAACCTCCGAGGAGGGAGCGTGGTAGAAGGCACCACCACAGGGGCACCAGCGCCCACGGGCACACCACCGGACGACCGCGGGGGAACCGAACCGCGCACATCTTTCCGTAAGGTCACCACCAGGCCACACCCAGACCCACCATCCCCACCCACTCCGGCAGCGGAGGCCACCACTCCCCACCGCGGAGAGGCCCCCGGCGGAGAAGGAACAGCAGGCACACCCGAGACACGGACACCAATGTCAGCAGGCGCATGGACGTCCGCCACCACTAACTGCGGAGCCAGCAACGTAACCGGAACCACTCCATCCACACCCGAGGCCTCACAGTCACTAAAGTCCCCAACATCGGCCCAGGTAGACGACGAAGGCCGGGATCGTTTGGGCACCGGCCTGAGATCGTCAGAGCCGGAAGCCGACCCAGAAACATGGGCACTACTAGCCGGACGAACTGACGTCCGCCGCAAAACGGCAGCAGCCTCGACCACAGGGGGAACTGGACCACACACAACAGGGGACCCCACAGCCACCCCAGCACCCAGCACAGCCGGGATCCGAGGCGAGGATGCAGGGCCAGGCGCAGCAGCTGAAGACAGGTGAGCAGACGGTGAGGAGGGCGCAGCAGAAAGGCCCACTGGAGCATCAGGGACAGGAGCAGGAGTATCCACCGATGGCATCGCAACATCCTGAGGAGGGCCGGCGACATCCGGGGGAACGTCAAGCGACGCCAGGGTAGCCGCAACAACGAGCGGGTCGGTCACTGCATCCCCGGAGTCCTCGTCCAGGGGAAGCGGAGGGAAATCTTCTTCCCGGAATAGGTTGACAGGAGCAACCGGAGCCGCATCGCACCCGGCAGCCTGATGCCCCACCAGGCCACACCGGAAACAGGTCCGAGGCTGTCGGGCATAGTACACCCGGATGTAGCACCCCAGGAGCCGGACCGAAGATGGAATATCCGACCGCAGGCGCATCCCCAAGGTGCGAATGTTCGTCCGTCTCCCGGCATACCTCCCAGAGGATATCGTGTTGACCCACACTGATGACCGCTCCAAACCGCTGAAAGTAACGCCGAAGAAGATCCTCGGGAAACTCCAGGGGCGCCCCATGCACACTGACATAAGTCAGCGCACCACTCCGGTCGGATATGGAGACAGAGCCGGCACCACCCGGCATCGACAACGAGCGTCCCTCGTAACGACTGAGGAAATCACGGTATACTTCCTCCGTCACAAGCTTGATGACAACTCGATGGGCAGTCACAAGCTCAATACCGTCAACGTCCATCACAGGGACATGAAGCAAGTCGCACAGAACCACGGCTATTCCGGATATCCAGCACGACCAGTGAACTCCAGGCCCACGGAGTTCACGCGCTTGATAGATGGAAGGGGACCACCCATGGTAAGCTCGCCACGTCAACACGCAGCCCGCAGCAACAACAGGGGGGGGGGGCAGAAACTCCCACACCCCCTCTGGTGACGAAAACGGCAAACACCTCAAACCACCAGAGGCCAGACGACACGTCTGTACCCCACGGCAGCTCCAGGCGGACTCCTCCAATCAATTAGGTGTTTTGAAATTTCCTCGTAATGCTTCAGGACAAAACCTACCCACAAATTTGCACATCTTTTGCAATGCCTCTGGCAAAGCGTATGGCGCTGCAGTCTACTTAGTCAATAATGCACAATCATTTTTACTCATATCTAAAGCAAGAGTTGCTCCAATCAAGAAGAGATCTCTACCTCAAATGGAGTTAGCAGCATTGCTGGTGGGAGTACGATTGGCTCATTGCTTGACCAAGACACTCAATAATATCCACTTGGTGAAATCGTAGTGTGGTCAGACAATGAGGCAGTCTTACAATGGGTAAGAAATAATAACAATAAAACTCCCTACGTTAGTAATCGTGTTAGGGAAATTCATGAATTATCTGCTGGATATAAATTCAGACATGTCCCCACTAAGGACAATCCTGCAGATTACTTATCAAGAGGTTTAACATTAAAACAGCTAATCAAGACTTCGATGTGGTTTAAAGGACCTTCATGGCTTGTTAGTGGTCAGTGGCCCAAACAGAAACCACAAGTCATAGTGATCAGTATCACTACTCCCATGAAAGACCCAGAACCTCATCGAATCTCGGCTATTAATCCTCACAATTATTCTAACTTGAGTAAGTTATTAAGAGTGACAGCACATGTGTTTGATTTTCTTGCTAAGATAGGAATCAGGCATAAGTTTCCCAATCCTATCCTCTACTGGATCAAACGTGCACAACAAGAGATGTATGGAAGTGAATATGAAAATCTTCCAGATAAATTAACCAAGTCTCTAGGTATCTGGTATGATACCAACACTCATAATATATTAAGGTGTGGAGGACGTCTGCTTTATGCAGAATTGATTTGGATACAAAGAATCCGATCCTTCTACCACGTCACCACATATTACAAAACTTCTAGTTTTACATCATTATCATATGGTACTTGCATGTTGGAGTGTTAGACACTCTCACCGACTTGAGACAGAAAANCAAATGTCCAAATTGTGGAGGCAAACATCATGCCTGGAGCACAACCTGCTCTGCACGGAAAGAAAAAGTGCAGGCAGCTCAGGCCAGGTTACACACACAGACCAGCCCCACATACTCCAACACCAACGTCTGGAACACTCGTGCACAGCCACAACAGACACACGCACTCACAGAGCAAAATTTCCCGAGTCTATTAATTCCGAATCAGAAAATACACAAAGGTGCTGCAGAAATACAGCCAATGCAAAAGGGCAAAAAACAATTACTTTCGGAATCGACACGCCAGATATACAGTTTTACCGAGGTCCAGCTGAAAAACATCGTGAAGATCATGGCAGAGACCATTATCGATTGCCTCCAGGTGACGCAGAACGCCTCACAACGACAGACTCAGGAAATCGCTTGTGTGATAATGGACAAGATCGTGCAGCAGACCACTGTTTCACAACAAATAGACAGTCTGAGACAAGACGAGGCACAAGAGGACAGACAACGCATCCTGGACATACAGACTTCCGACAACAGTCGGGTAGTCAAGACCCCAGATCATCGACATTTACCAACGCAACTGGAAGTGGCAGTGACCACCCACGATCAACAGGATCTTCCACCACAAGTGACAGACAACAACGGCCCATGCAGTCTGATATGCAACAACACCAACACAGACGTATTGAACAGCAGAGATGCACAGGTTCCAACAACACCAGAAACGGCGTCGACCAATCAATGCAGTCCGACATGCGGCAATGCCAGCAACACAGTAATGGACCACAGTTATGCACGGATTCCAACAATGCCGGGGATGACCACGGCCGATCAATGCAGTCCGATTTGCGGCGACACGACTTGCGAGGTGGAGAACATAGAGGTCGATCCCGAAGAGGAGTTCTCCTAGAACAGGCAACACCATCCGAAACCGTCGTCTGGCCATTACGAATACTGCAGTGGAACATACAAGGTCTTGGAAATAAAAACCACACACTTCGGGAGGCTGCAATCAGCACGAAAGCAGATATAATCGTTTTGGAAGAAACTCTTTTCCCAGCCTCGAAATCCTTCAGATTAGCTGGGTATCAGCACTATGTTATGCCGTATGAGCAGGGGAGACAAAGAGGCTTAATGACCCTAGTCAGGAACACCATACCCAGCAAGAAAATAGACCCAGTTTCATGTGGGGATGGAGTAGAGGTATTAGCGGTGACAGTGGATATGGCTAATATTGAGCTCCTCATATACAACGTTTACAAGCCCCCTAGACGTAAACTAGAAGCAGAGGCGGCGCTTGCCTTGGCCACGCAGGAAAATGTAATTATTGCTGGGGATTTTAATGCTCATCATCGAGTGTTAGGTGCGACTGGGCCAGCCAATGCTGATGGGCGCCATTTAGCTGCAGCTCTGCGAGATGTACCTGAAATTACACTTCTCAACACTGGGGAACCCACTCACATTCTAGGAGGGTCCCTTGATCTTACATTAATCTCGACAGCACTCAAGCATCGGGCGAAGTGGGAAGTAGACCCGGTGATCACCAGTGACCACTATGCTACTGTCACAACACTAAACATAGAACGACCTACTACACCACCTGCACAACCTAGATGGAATTTAAGAAAGGCCAATTGGAATGTATACCAAGCTGAACTTGAAAATTGGTTTGCAACATACACGCCACCTGAGGATTTGAACATACACGAGACCAATCTGCAGGAAGCCATTGCAGCTGCTGCAAACAAAGCTATTCCAGTCATTATCACAGGAAACACACCACGGAGGAACTATTGGTTCTATAGTAGTGAAGTTAAAGAACAGAACCACAGAGTCAACATCTTCAGAAAACATCTGAAGAGAAACCCCACACCAGAAGGAAGAACTCTGCTAAGAGCGGTGGTATCTGAAGCAAGACGCGTTTCTAGGGAAGTAAAGGAGGCAAGATGGTCTGAGTGGTGTCAAACTCTGAACGAACATAGTAGTCTTGGCAAGATATGGGGTCAGATTAAAACTATATCAGGTCGACCGGCCCGACCACAGGCATGTATTCAACCATTGCAGGAGGCTGAGAGACTTGCCCTCCAATTTGCAGAACGAACAGCTTCATATCAGCTTCCTGCTGTGGTCCGCAGGCAGCAAGAACAATTAACACAAGAGAGGTTGACAGTCATTCATGCGAGTATAGCTATAAATGACGAATGTGACTGTCCCTTCACCACACAAGAACTAATCAGAGCCAAAAAAGGTGGTAAGGACACTGCACCAGGTGCTGATACCATTACATACTCAATGATTGCACATGCAGGTCCTGCTGGTGAACAAGGAATATTGGACGTCATCAACGCATCTTGGCAGCAAGGCAAACTACCGACCTCTTGGAAGAAAGCAGACATCATTCCGATTCCTAAGCCGAAAGAACCTGGCAATTACAGACCCATTTCATTAACATCATGCATTAGTAAAACTGCAGAACGGATGGTCTTAAATAGGCTGCTGTGGAAGACTGGAGACCTGCATAAACACATATTTGGCTTCACTAGAGGCGTGGGTACTTCCAACTGCATAGCCACATTACTAGGAACAGTTAACTCGGGTCCAGCTATAGTGATCTTCCTTGACCTAGAAAAAGCATTCGAACTTGCGAGCCCGCAAGCAATTTTACACACCTTAGTTACAAAAGGTGTAAAGGGAAAATTGCTAGCATGGATTCAAGATTACCTAAGTCACAGGTATGCCAGAGTAAAGTTGCAAGGACAAGTGTCGGGCTACCGCTTGCATGAGAATGGGACTCCACAAGGAGGAGTCCTCAGTCCTAGTCTTTTTAACATCCTTATGGAGAAACTTGTTGCCATGACATTTACAGAAGGGGTTAAATTGCTAAGCTATGCTGACGATCTAGCATTAGTCATTACAGGTCCTTCACTTCTCAATAAAGCACAAGGTGCATTAGATAAAGTAACATCTGAATGCAGCGTTTTAGGGCTAAAAATATCTGCACAGAAGTCTAAGGCAATGAGACTAGGCGGCCACACTCCAGACAGGCACCTACGCATTCAAGACATTAACCTTCAGTGGGTTACACAATATCAATATCTCGGAGTGTGGATAGATTTTAACATGACGTTCAACAAGCAAATTCAATATCTAAAGGAGAAAGTAAAATCACGACTAAATATAATGAGAGCAATCACAGGGCCCCGTCTAGGAGCGGGACACAAAGTGTTAAGAATGTTTTACATACACGCCGTTCGTTCCCTAATTGATTATGCGGCGCCTGCCTTACTCACTCTTTCTCCTGGCCAGTGGGCGAACGTTGAGGTTCTTCAAAACGATGCATTGCGAATCATAACAGGAGCTCCCAGATGGACTAAAATACTGAACCTAAGACTGGAAACCAGGCTAACGTCGCTTGAAATAAGGGTAAAAGGGATCGCTGCGTTCATGCTCACCAAGATATTGACTAGACCTAGAATCAGTTCACTTAATGATATCATCACTGGAGCACTAACTCTGGACAGACGAGCCTCCAATAGCACCAGGTGGACCCATTGTGCGATAAACACCATCAATACGTTCGAAATAACAAACACAGTCACTGAGAAGGGTGTCGACGAAATACATGCAGACTTTGTTATGCAAGCCCCTTGGGAATCTCCGCCAGCAGACTTTAAGATTATGGTTATTGTAGGGAAAAAGAACCAGACACATCCTCTTCTGCTACGTAACATTGCACAGATGCATATAGAAGCAAACATGGCATCCGATAGCTTCACATACTTCACCGATGGATCAGTAGACCAGCAGGGACACGAAACCGGAGCTGCAGTTAAAGCAGGAAACTCTGTACATAGTTGGAGGCTCTCAAATGGGTGTTCGACTTTACAAACAGAGATGCTGGCCATTCAAAAGGCTTTGGAACATGCTCTTGCTCAACACCGACAACATGTTATCATACATACAGATTCGAGAACCGCCATTGAAACCTTGCAACAAGACCGCATATGTGATAACATACATCTGATCACAACTGTCCTATCATTAATGCAAACACTCAAACGTCAAGGCCGACGGGTCCTTCTCAACTGGGTGCCAAGTCATGTGGGTATCGTTGGGAATGACATTGCAGACGAAGCTGCAAAACTTGCAACTAAGAGAAGAACTGTAGACATTTGCATACCACAGAGTCTGTCCCAGATTAAGCGAGTAATTAGAACCAGAGCAATGCAAAAGTTGTACAGTGACCACACCTCAGCTGTTGCAACATCTCGATCTGCAGGTTGGTACAGGATTCAACCAACTACGAACCACTTATGTTAATGAAGGGGAGCAGCAGGGCAACAGAAGTACACTTACATCGCATCAGGCTTGGATACCCATGTGCATGGGAAATAGGCTTACAGGTTCCGGAAGATGAGAGGAAATGTCAACACTGTGGAGAAATGCCCGACAGACCTCTGGTACATTATCTGACGCAGTGCACAGTTACGAACCCATTAAGGTTTCAACTTCACTTCACCAGAGCAGAAGAAGTTGTTAAACACATATGGCAACATCTTACTAAAGCGACCATACGAGTAATAAATACTCATACTCCACCCAAGTAAACTAGAAACAAGCAACACTTAGTGGGCCAGCCAGAGGCTTAGGGCCCGCGCAGGAATATCCCTGCAAAAAAAAAAAAAAAAAAAAAAAAAAATCAGACAAATTGCTCGATAGTCAGATTTCACATACTTCATTTGGAAAATGTTTGTTCACACAAGTATGTTGAACCAAAAATGGACAAAAAACTACAAGCAAACTTTATCAAATTTGGAAACTGATCTGGCTGCAGGCATTTATAAACAAACAAATCCACACAGGGATTTGTTTGGCGGGCCGGATGAAATTATGTGGCGGGCCTGATGTGGCCCGCGGGTCATAGTTTGGAGACCCCTGGCTTAAACAAAAAGCCCTGTTTAGATATCTTATCAGAAAAGCCCAAAAATCCAAGGATTTTCCTACTTTTCTTTTCGAATGGCTTCGTTGCCCTATCTCCTGCATCCATGCTTGAAATCTTCTGTGTTCACTGTCGGTCACGCATCCACCTCCCATGAACACTCGTTCTCTAGTGAAAAGAGTGTGTTGAAGAATTTCACAACAAGTACCAATATTTGCAGCTAATTAAATCATGTAACAGGGTCTTTTTCCTGATGTTTCTGACTTCTCCACCAGACCAATCAGCACAGACAATTACCCCACCACGTGTAGGAACTCTCTACTTGCAAGTCACTTATGACTTACTGGCCAGCATAACTACCACTCAGAATCTGGCCCGAGGGATATCTCTTCAATGCTCTGACCTTACCGGATCTTATTCCGCTCTGCTAAATCCCTGGAACTCATCACACACAGATCATCCACGGTCAAAGTTCTGATCCGGAATATAAAAATTAGCATTTACTCAGCTCGCTGGTGACGAGGACAACAGTTCGTAGCTGCTAATATTTGCCTTTATTTAAGAATTAATACAGAGATATGGTAATGTTCTTGGAAGTATTTTATATGATATTTCTACTCAGTTTGTCTACTTGTGTGCTACTTACTACTTGCTACTTACTACTGCTTGTCTACTTATCTGTGGCAATATTAAATAGGTGAAAAGGTCAAAATCAAACAAAAGTTTTCGGGGTTTCTTTTTTTGTTAAAAATGTATACACAATGAACATTTAGCACCATTAGTATGCCTTTACTCACTCTGGGTCTACCAAGTTCCTGAGTTCAAAGAAGCCTAAGTTATGAGGAAAGTGAGCTCAATTTAATCGCACAAACCAAAACTCTATATAACAGTGTCACTCTACATCCGAAAACAACCAAGGATACCTTATTGTGTGCGTGTTAAAGCTTATAACATGTAATGTGTGCGTGTTTTATCTTATAACACATAGGTGTTACCTAAGCGTCTTATACTCACTGACACAATCCACCACCACCAGTAAATGGCGGACTTGGTCCGCAAATTGCCCCAAAAAATCACACCAAAATTACGGCATTCNACTTTTTGGCCACTATGCAAGCCCCGATTTGCCTAATAAGCCAAGTTTTCCTGAATTAATATATTTTCTCTATTTTTTTTCTTATGAAAAGATAAAGCTACCCATTTCATTATGTATGAGGTCAATTTTTTTTCATTGGAGTTAAATTAACGTAGATATATGACCGAACCTAACCAACCCTACCTAACCTAACCTAACCTATCTTTATAGGTTAGGTTAGGTTAGGTAGCCGAAAAAGTTAGGTTAGGTTAGGTTAGGTAGGTTAGGTAGACGAAAAACAATTAATTCATGAAAACTTGGCCTATTAGGCAAATTGGGCCTTGCATAGTAGGCTGACAAGTGCGTTCTGGCTACTAGGTACGACATATATATATATATATATATATATATATATATATATATATATATATATTATATATATATATATATTATATTTATATTATATTTCCTAAGGTGTGCTCCCTCCTTCGACAGCCCAAAATTAACAGAATATGACTCGCTCCTAAGGTCAATAACCGTGAAAGTGTTAAACCTCTCCCTGCAAGATGACCAATGGGACCAAGCAACACTCCCAGTTAGACTTGGGGGAATAGGTATTCGCAAGGCGACACAGTTAGCATTGCCGGCATTCTTATCCTCGACCAGTGCTACAGGTGAATTAATTAAAGAAATACTACCGGAATACCTAAGAGACTCCATTGGGATTTATGATCCCAAATTCGCGGAAGGAGCCAGTCAGTGGGACACTCTTGTCAGCTCTCACCCTCGACCAACTTCTCCAAATGACTGCAAACAGTCCAAATGGGACAGCCCCATCGTGGAAAACATCACCACATCATTGCTGGAGGCAGCTTCTAGGAAGGACAAAGCGCGTCTTCTAGCTGTGCAAGCGCCCCATGCCGGGGACTTCCTGTTGGCAGTCCCTAATTCCGCCTTGGGCACCCGCCTGGACCATCGGACCCTAAGTATTGGTGTTGCCCTGCGCCTTGCCGCCCCTATCTCCACCGAGATTCGGTGTATTTGCGGCCATGCACGGGCAGACCAATACGGCAGCCATGGTCTCATCTGTCGTAAGACACAGGGAAAGATTGCCAGACATGAAGCAGTCAATGACATCATCAAGAGAAGTTTGGCTACAGCTGGGTGTCCAGCACAAAGGGAAACCCAGTTGTGCAGACCTGACAACAGCCAAAAACGCCCAGATGGAGTCACCCTGCAGCCGTGGAGGGAAGGTAAGCAGGTCGTGTGGGACTACACGTGTGCATCTACATTGGTCGATACCTATCTACCTTACAGCACAGCAGAGGGAGGCGGGGCAGCCACCTTCAGGGAGACCCAGAAATCTATCAAGTACAGGGACCTTGAACGGTGTTACAGGTTCGTGCCGATAGGCTCTGAGACTCTGGGCGCCTGGGGTAAATGTGCACTTAAGTTCCTGAAGGAGGTGGGCGAGGAACTCATGGGAAGACTAGAGACCCAAGAGCGGCCAATTTCATGTTCCAGAGCCTGAGTGTCGCTGTTCAGAGGGGAAATGCGTTCTGTATCTTGGGTACGCACCCGACCCCTGAAGAGCTGGACGAGGTCTTCGAACACTGATTGGTATATTGTTATATTGTTATATAAGTGGGTGTTTTCTGTAAACTGTAGCATTGCAATAAAATAAAATAAAATAATAATAAAAAAAATATTAACAAAAATAGCAATACGGGTGGTAGGAGAGGAAAAGATTAAAGTATTCAGTGAGAATCCACAAGGTCTTCTCTGAACGGCCCTCTCCTTGACTTCTTCTCTAGGCTCTGTTCCAGCAAGGCTTGCTCCTTGACATATTCCCCAGGCTCTGTTACATCACGGCCCTCTCCTTGACTTCATCAGCAGTCTCCGCTCCATCACAGACCTCTCCTTGACTTCTTCACCAGGCTCTGTTCCAGCACGGCCCTCTCTTTGACTTCTTCCCCAGGCTCTGTTCCAGCACGGCCCTCTCATTGACTTCTTCATCAAGCTCTGTTCCATTACGGCCCACTCCTTGACTTTTTCACCAGGCTCTGTTCCATCACAGCCCTCTCCTTGACTTCTTCCCCAGGCTCTGTTCAATTAAGGCCCTCTCCTTTGACTTCCTCCCCAGGCTCTCTTCCAGCACGGCTTTCTCTTTGACTTCATCCCCAGGCAGTGTTCCAGCTCGTCCTTCTCAATTACTTTTTCCAAGGATCTTTTACAGCACGGCCTTCTCTATGACTTCTTTCCCAGGCTCTGTTCCATGACGGACCTCTCTTTGACTTCTTCCCCAGGCTCTGTTTCAGAACGACCCTTTTCTTTGACTTCTTCCCCTGGCATTGTTCCATCACGGCCATCTCCTTGTCTTCTCCATCAAGCTCTGTTCCAGCACGGCCCTCTCCTTGACTTCTTCACTAGGCTCTGTTCCAGTACGGCCCTCTTCTTGACTTCTTCACCAGGCTCTGTTCCAGCACGACCCTCTCCTTGACTTCTTTCCCAGGCTCTGCTCCAGCACGGCACTCTCCTTGACTTCTTCACGTAGCTCTGTTCCAGCACGATCCTCTCCTTGACTTCTTCACCAAGCTCTGTTCCAGCACGGCCTTCTCTTTGACTTTTTTCCAGGCTCGGTTCCAGCACGGCCCTCTCCTTGACTTCTCCACAAGGCTCTGTTTCAGCACGGCCCTCTCCTTGACTTCTTCCCCAGTCTGTGTTCCATCATGGCTCACTCTTTGACTTCTTTACCAGGCTCTATTCGAGCACAGCCTTCCCTTTCACTTCTTAACTAGGCTCAGTTCCAGCACAGCCCTCTCTTTGACTTCTTTCCCAGTCTCTGATCCAGCACGGCCTTTTCTTTGACTTCTTCCCCATGCTCTGTTCCAGCACAGCCCTCTCTTTGACTTCTTTCCAAGGCAATGTTCAGCAAGGCATTCTCTTTGTCTTCTTCCCTAGGCTCTGTTCCAGCACGGCCTTTTCTTTGACTTCTTCTCCATGCTCTGTTCCAGCAATGCCTTCTCTTTGACTTCTTCAAAAGGCTCTGTTCCAGCACGGCTCTGTCCTTGACTTCTTCCCCAGACTCTGCTCCTGCACGGCCCTCTTTTTGACACGAAACTCTGTTCCAGCACGGTCCTCTCCTTGACTTCTTCCCCAGACTCTGCTCCAGCACGGCCCTCTCTTTGACTTCTTCACGAAGCTCTGTTCCAGCACGGTCCTCTCCTTGACATTTTTACGAAGCTCTATTCCAGCACGGCACTCTCCTTGACTTCTTCACCAAGCTCTGTTCCAGCACGGCCCTCTCCTTCACTTCTTCACCAGGCTCTGTTCCATGACGGACCTCTCTTTAACTTCTTCCCCAAGCTCTTTTCCAGAACGGCCCCCCTCTTTGACATCTTTCCTACGCTCTAATTCAGCACGGCTTTTTCTTTGACTTCTTTCCCAGGCAATGTTCCAGCACGGCCCTCTCCTTGACTTCTTTCCCAGGATCTGTTCCATCACGACTTTCTTTTTGACTTCTTAACCGGGCTCTGTTCCAGCACGGCCTTCTCTTTGACTTCTTCCAAAGGCTCAGTTCCATCACGGCTCTCTCCTTGATTTCTTCCCCAGGCTCTGTTCAATTAAGGCCCTCTCCTTTGACTTCCTCCCCAGGCTCTCTTCCAGCACAGCTTTCTCCTTGACTTCATCCCCAGGCAGTGTTCCAGCTCGTCCTTCTCAATTACTTTTTCCAAGGATCTTTTACAGCACGGCCTTCTCTATGACTTCTTTCCCAGGCTCTGTTCCATGACGGACCTCTCTTTGACTTCTTCCCCAGGCTCTGTTTCAGAACGACCCTTTTCTTTGACTTCTTCCCCGGGCATTGTTCCATCACGGCCATCTCCTTGTCTTCTCCATCAAGCTCTGTTCCAGCACGGCCCTCTCCTTGACTTCTTCACTAGGCTCTGTTCCAGTACGGCCCTCTTCTTGACTTCTTCACCAGGCTCTGTTCCAGCACGACCCTCTCCTTGACTTCTTTCCCAGGCTCTGCTCCAGCACGGCACTCTCCTTGACTTCTTCACGTAGCTCTGTTCCAGCACGATCCTCTCCTTGACTTCTTCACCAAGCTCTGTTCCAGCACGGCCTTCTCTTTGACTTTTTTCCCAGGCTCGGTTCCAGCACGGCCCTCTC
This sequence comes from Procambarus virginalis, assembly GCA_020271785.1. Classification (NCBI taxonomy): domain Eukaryota; kingdom Metazoa; phylum Arthropoda; class Malacostraca; order Decapoda; family Cambaridae; genus Procambarus; species Procambarus virginalis. Next base: position 2,217,979 of record WNGS01000411.1, read on the forward strand.
CTTGACTTCTCCACAAGGCTCTGTTTCAGCACGGCCCTCTCCTTGACTTCTTCCCCAGTCTGTGTTCCATCATGGCTCTCTCTTTGACTTCTTTACCAGGCTCTATTCCAGCACAGCCTTCCCTTTGACTTCTTAACTAGGCTCAGTTCCAGCACAGCCCTCTCTTTGACTTCTTTCCCAGTCTCTGATCCAGCACGGCCTTTTCTTTGACTTCTTCCCCATGCTCTGTTCCAGCACAGCCCTTTCTTTGACTTCTTTCCAAGGCAATGTTCAGCAAGGCATTCTCTTTGTCTTCTTCCCTAGGCTCTGTTCCAGCACGGCCTTTTCTTTGACTTCTTCTCCATGCTCTGTTCCAGCAATGCCTTCTCTTTGACTTCTTCAACAGGTTCTGTTCCAACACGGCTCTCTCCTTGACTTCTTCCCCAGACTCTGCTCCTGCACGGCCCTCTCTTTGACACGAAACTCTGTTCCAGCACGGTCCTCTCCTTGACTTCTTCCCCAGACTCTGCTCCAGCACGGCCCTCTCTTTGACTTCTTCACGAAGCTCTGTTCCAGCACGGTCCTCTCCTTGACATTTTCACGAAGCTCTATTCCAGCACAGCACTCTCCTTGACTTCTTCACCAAGCTCTGTTCCAGCACGGCCCTCTCCTTCACTTCTTCACCAGGCTCTGTTCCATGACGGACCTCTCTTTAACTTCTTCCCCAAGCTCTTTTCCAGAACGGCCCCCCTCTTTGACTTCTTTCCTACGCTCTAATTCAGCACGGCTTTTTCTTTGACTTCTTTCCCAGGCAATGTTCCAGCACGGCCCTCTCCTTGACTTCTTTCCCAGGATCTGTTCCATCACGACTTTCTTTTTGACTTCTTAACCGGGCTCTGTTCCATCACGGCCCTCTCCTTGACTTCTTCCCAAGGCTCTGTTCCAGCACGGCCCTCTCATTGACTTCTTCACCAAGCTCTGTTCCATTACGGCCCACTCCTTGACTTCTTCACCAGGCACTGTTCCATCACAGCCCTCTCCTTGACTTCTTCCCCAGGCTCTGTTCAATTAAGGCCCTCTCCTTTGACTTCCTCCCCAGGCTCTCTCCAGCACAGCTTTCTCCTTGACTTCATCCCCAGGCAGTGTTCCAGCTCGTCCTTCTCAATTACTTTTTCCAAGGAGCTTTTACAGCACGGCCTTCTCTATGACTTCTTTCCCAGGCTCTGTTCCATGACGGACCTCTCTTTGACTTCTTCCCAGGCTCTTTTTCAGAACGACCCTTTTCTTTGACTTCTTCCCCTGGCATTGTTCCATCACGGCCATCTCCTTGTCTTCTCCATCAAGCTCTGTTCCAGCACGGCCCTCTCCTTGACTTCTTCACTAGGCTCTGTTCCAGTACGGCCCTCTTCTTGACTTCTTCACCAGGCTCTGTTCCAGCACGACCCTCTCCTTGACTTCTTTCCCAGGCTCTGCTCCAGCACGGCCCTCTCCTTGACTTCTTCACGAAGCTGTGTTCCAGCACGATCCTCTCCTTGACTTCTTCACCAAGCTCTGTTCCAGCACGGTCCTTTCCTTGACTTCTCCACAAGGCTCTGTTTCAGCACGGCCCTCTCCTTGACTTCTTCCCCAGTCTGTGTTCCATCATGGCTCTCTCTTTGACTTCTTTACCAGGCTCTATTCCAGCACAGCCTTCCCTTTGACTTCTTAACTAGGCTCTGTTCCAGCACAGCCCTCTCTTTGACTTCTTTCCGAGGCAATGTTCAGCAAGGCATTCTCTTTGTCTTCTTCCCTAGGCTCTATTCCAGCAAGTCCTTTTCTTTGACTTCTTCTCCATGCTCTTTTCCAGCACTGCCTTCTCCTTGACTTCTTCCCCAGACTCTGCTCCAGCACGGCCCTCTCTTTGACTTCTTCACGAAACACTGTTCCAGCACTGTCCTCTCCTTGACATTTTCACGAAGCTCTATTCCAGCACGGCACTCTCCTTGACTTCTTCACCAAGCTCTGTTCCAGGACGGCCCTCTCCTTCACTTCTTCACCAGGCTCTGTTCCATGATGGACCTCTCTTAAACTTCTTCCCCAAGCTCTTTTCCAGAACGGCCCCCCTCTTTGACTTCTTTCCTAGGCTCTAATTCAGCACGGCATTTTCTTTGACTTCTTTCCCAGGCTCGGTTTCAGCACGGCCCTCTCCTTGACTTCTTCCCCGGGCTCTGCCCCCACCACGGCCCTCTCTTTGACTTCTTCACGAAGCTCTGCTCCAGCACGGCCCTCTGCTTGACTTCTTCACAAAGCTCTGTTCCAGCACGGCCTTCACTTTGACTTCTTTCCCAGGCTCTGTTCTAGAACGGCCCTCTCTTTGACTTCTTAACTTGGCTCAGTTCCAGCACAGCCTTCTCTTTGACTTTTTTCCCAGTCTCTGTTCCAGAACGACACTCTCTTTGACTTCTTTCACAGTCTCTGTTCCAGCACGGCCCTCTCTTTGGCCTCTTCCCCAGGGTTTGTTTCAGTACGGCTTTCTCTTTGACTTCTCAAGGGTCAGTTCCAGTACCGACTTCTCATTGACTTCTTTCCTAGGCTCTGTTCCAGCACGGCCTTCTCTTTGACTTCTTCCCAAGGCTCTATTCCATCACGAGCCTCTCTTTGACTTCTTTCCCAGGCTTTGTGCCATGACGGACCTCTCTTTGACTTCTTCCCCAGGCTCTGTTTCAGAACAGTCCTCTCTTTGGCTTCTTCCCCAGGCTCTATTCAAGCACGGCCTCCTCTCTTTGACTTCGTTCCCAGGCTATGTTCAGCCAGGCCTTCCTTTTGACTTCTTCTTACCTAGGCTCCGTTCCAGGTCAGCCTTCTCTTTGACTTCTTAACCAGGCTCTGTTGCAGCACGTCCCCTCTCCTTGACTTCTTCCCCAGTCTCTGTTCCATCATAGCCCCCTCTTTGACTTCTTTCCCCGGCTCTGTTCCATCACAGCCACCTCTTTGACTTCTTTCCCAGGCTCTGTTTCAGCATGGCCCTCTCTTTGACTTCTTTCCCAGGCAATGTTCAGCAAGGCCTTCTCTTTGTCTTCTTACCTTGGCTCTGTTCCAGCACAATCTTCTCTTTGACTTCTCTACCAGGCTCTTTTCCATCACGGCCCTCTCCTTGACATCTTCACCAGGCTCTGTTCCAGCACGGCCCTCTCCTGGACTTTTTTCCCCAGGCTCTTTTCCAGCACGGTCATCCCTTTGACTTCTTCCCACCCAGGCTCAGTTCGGGCTCTGCTAATTAGTGAGCGCCAAGAAAGATAGGAAGAATTAACAGGGAATTCACGGATGACTTGATTTACTGTGTCTGTTTTGAGTGCAGACAGTAAGTGCACGTCACGGATGACTGTTGTAATGTTGTGTCAGTGTTGAGAGCAGACAGTGAGTGGACGTTACGGGTGACTTATAATGTTGTGTCAGTGTTGAGAGCAGACAGTGAGTGGACGTCAGTAGTGGGAGTTATGCCAAATCGAAGCCGTTTTGCTTTTCTCGAGGGCTCAGATTTTGCACAGATGATTTTAGTTACATCGGCAATGACTTGCTTCTAGCCCCTGCTATTTTACCCAGGGAGATCAAACGATCGTCTTGCGTCATCCCAAAATACTGTTACCTTGGTGACCCGCACTGACTCAGTTATTTCTAATGGTCAATGACATAATCAGCCAGCCAGTCTTCATCTTCCGTCAATAAATCCGTTTTCCGAGATAGAGTATTTAACCCAATATTAGGAAACGGAAGCCGTTAAAATGGGATTGAAAAGCGTTTGGGCCATCGAAATTCAAGAAAAAAAGGACACAAAACAATGTCATTGGGGAAAGTAAAACGGCACAGTTTTGTCTCTTTTTATGATACTACTAGCTCTACCCGCCACGCGTTGCTGTGGCCAGTCTGGTTAAACGGGAAAGAAAAGAGTAAGTGCACGTTTTTAATATGTTTAATATCACAATGCTTGTGGGTATACAATATTTTTTGTTGTTCTATTGTCTGTGGAGAAATAGAGATTGTCAAGTTTGCCGAGTCCAGAACACGCAACATATAATAGTCCATGAGAAAAGCAATCCGTGTCTAGATATAAACTGCACTATTCTACAGATTGGCTCCTGAGCTTTGTTGATGGTAATTCCAAACGCCAATCGAATTGGGAAATACAATCTCTTAAATTGAAATGGCATATCTATTGGAATAATAGGAATGCGAGGAATGAGGACATGTTCACCTTTGAAAGGCCCTTTCAAGATTGTACTTCTGCGACGTTGCTGATTATTTTTTTTCCTGACAGGCATGTGGCCTTGCCAAGATTTGGCTGGTTGATATTTCGCAACATAATAATTGGCAAGCCTATTTTCAATTGACGTACGTGTCATGGTATCCCTGGCAGATCGAGTGAATTCAACAATTCTGTTTGAATAATTAACCGCTTCATCTCCTTCCTCAACAGTCCGTCGACAATGTTGAGGAAGGAGATGAAGCGGTTAATTATCCAAACAGAATTGTTGAATTCACTCGATCTGCCAGGGATACCATGACACGTACGTCAATTGAAAATAGGCTTGCCAATTATTATGTTGCGAAATATCAACCAGCTGCCTAGTATGTATGTGACTGCCTAGCTTTGGATGTTAGACAGAATAATATTGTTAAGTTTGTAGACGACTTTGTTCTTGGCCGCAAGAACAGCTCGCTCATTCAGCCAATCGTGATTCTTATAATTGATTTGAATATTGGGAAATACTTTTTCAACCAATTCTTCTTTTGTCGTCACTAAACTGTAGAAGTTATGAGGTAATGAAATTTGTCCTGTGGGCAGATCAACCGGCACGTTTCCGTTCCCAATTTCCAGAAATTGATATGAGAATATCTCAGCTCATGGATAGTTTTGCAACTGGATTCGCATATTTGCAGTTAATTTTAACGTCTTTACGTGGCGCCAGAAAGTAGAGTATATCAGTCTAGCATTTATTTCGTCCGCTGGTGTCAATCGAGGAATTACAGGTAATGTTTGCCTGAAATCTCCTGCAAGCATTATTTATGCATTCCCAAATGGTCTGATGTATCCACACAGATCTTGCAATGATCGATCAAGAGCCTTGAACGATTTTTTGTGGGCCATTGTACATTCATCCCAAAAAATAAGTTTTCATTTCTGCAATACTTTTCCCATGCCGGATGCTTTGGAAATGTTGCACGTGGGAGTTTCAATGAGTTGCATGTTCAATGACAATTTCAATGCCCAAGTAGCAGTTCTTCCACCTGGTAGCAATGTCGCAGCTATTCCGAACTATGCAAGAGCTAATTTTAAGCCATTTTGGGATTGAAATGCTGCCAGAATCTATCTAATTAGGAAGCTTTTACCAGTTCCTCCTGTCGCATCTAAAAAGATTTCTTCAAGCCCGTTATTGAGAGTTTGAATTATTTGATTGTAAATGTTTTTTTCGCTCAAGCGTTAGCTTAGGAATATTTGATTCCACATACGACAACAGATCACCCGTGTTGTAATTTTGTTCACGACGCAATTCTACATCGAACGAAGCAGCAGTAGATTGATTCGGTGATGGCATTTCCAATTGATTGAGAATTTTGTTCACAATTTCTAAGCTCAATTCTTCAATCATTATCAATGCTTCATTGTAGATTTTTGCTGTGAAATCCATGTTCATGTTTGAATTTTCCTTGCGTATTCGACGGATAATATCTACAGCTATGTGCGATTTATATATCTCCCATAACTCTGTTGGAGATGAAAGAGAGCAGGCGGTCAATATGACTGCAAACAATGCATGAATTTGATTTGGATGTGACGTGTTGGACGCATATTAATGCATACATCCCAGTGTCGGACATTCTCCAATAAATTCAGAGCTTGACATGCACTACAGAAAGTGGCATGTGTTACGCCGTTGACAAATCTCAATTGCTGGAAAGACGTTGGACCGGGCACGTTTACCAACAGCATGCGAAAAAAGAATCATTCATCCTCATTGGGATGCACGGTGGCCGTTGGCCGTCCGGTCTGCTTTATCACCTAACACAGAATGGATGCCCTCATCATATTACGCGCATCTCTTAAACAAAAAGCCCTGTTTAGATATCTTATCAGAAAAGCCCAAACATTCCAATTGTCACACAAAGTCTGCCTTCGTAGTTGTTTTGTATTATGCCAGGTTGTCTGTGCGACCTCGCTCCCTCCTCGTATGCGTCGTTCAAATGATTTTTCTACTGGCATTCCATGTGTATGTAGGCACTTCCGAATACTGCAGTGTTTTTGCAAATTCGTCATTTTGACATAACGTGAAAAAAAGCAGTCAACGTTAAAGCAGCAGTTAAAAGCCAGTGGAATCATAGCTGTTTGTTGAACATGTGGCAGCTGTGAAAAAAAGTGTTGTCTATTTTCTCGTTTTTCACAAACATAAAAACAAAAAACATACGCTAAACGAAATATTATATAGTTCAACATGCAGATCATCGCACAGCGCTCAATTCCCCCGCCAATTGCACTGAAAAATAAGAACAGAAGTAAAAAATGAGAAATAAAAACAAATGAAAATAAAAAAATAACTATACCCTCACGATGAAGGTATGGTAAACACACGTCAATTCAAGCAGTGTCACACAAAATAATTAAATCAAAATGAAAATAACTCAAAATCTATGAAAATTCAATTGTATTGAAATCAGAAACATTGAAATGGAATTCGTAACATATTTAGAGTGTGTGTGTTGCTCTTACGTGCAACAGATGGCACCTGTTTTGCAAAAAAAATAGTTTTTACCTTCACAGGTGATGCGCAGCTATAATAGGTAAGTATATAAAAAGCTGCACGTATTTGATTGGGAAGCGGTTGTGTCAACATTTCTGTCAAGCATCAGGGAGAACCGTGTTGGAGAATTACAGTGTGTTGTGTGCTCTTCGTGATCCTACAGATGGTGGCATGTTTTTCAAAACAGTGCATGACTGTGTATCATGTTCACAAGGTGAGTCGTTCATGTATACTAGGTACGATAGTATATAAAAACACTCAAGCCTATGCGAGTATGCGATACGCTTGTGTTCAAAATAATCAAAGCAATCGGGTAATAGGTTTCGACAGATTTCCTTCCTAACATGGAAAAACACATGTTATCAAGAAAAGACATGTCTTTGTTCCCGCACACACTGTGACATTAGCTGTATTATGTATCTAAAAACTCTGCTCGCGCGATGCGAAGGGAACGGTTGTGTGACACGTTCAAGGCAATCTGGTGAAGCAACTTGTCGGGAGATTAGCGAGTCTTAAGAAACAAATCGAACATTGTCATTGGTTTATTGAAGATAGAGGGACTGGGCAATTGGCACAAGGAAGACACAATGGCGGTCAAAATAGAAGAAATGTTATTACCCAATTATCGGAACCCTTGACAGCTAGTTCCCTACACAAACACGGAACGGGGTGGACAGAGCGCCTACTAGACTGACTGAGAGGTCACCGCCTTGCCCCCCCTCCCTTTTTCCCTTCAATTACATCTGCGACATGTGCAAACTTGAATCGCTTAGAAGTTAATCACTTCGTGGCGTATGATCCAATAATCATTTCCACTACAACACATGAACGCAGAAACGATAGGCGTTCGGCCGGTCAAAATGGGCCGTGTCCAGATATCTGCGTTATCACCTAACACTAGGAATAGGACGCCACCC
>WNGS01000411.1:2252931-2265124 GCA_020271785.1 Procambarus virginalis
CCAATACGGACTGCATGGGTTGCATTGCGGAAGCACAAAGGGCTGGCATGCAAGACACAAGGAGGTCAATGACATCATCAAGAGAAGCCTCGTCTCAGCTAAGTGCCCAGCGGAGAGAGAACCTCGCATCCTAGGGGTCCAAAACCCGGATTTCCCCGTACTTCGCCCTGATGGCATCACCATATACTCATGGAAGGAGGGTAGACAGTTGGTGTGGGACTACACATGTGTATCCACCCTGGCTGACACCTATGTACACTTCGGAGCTGATCAAGCAGGTGGGGCGGCCAACCACAGGGAAACAGCAAAATCTCTCAAATACAGGCGACTGGCAGGTCAATACCTTTTTTGTTCCCATAGCGTCTGAGACGCATGGCCCCTGGGGCAAGAGTGCCTTGGGAATTCTCAAGGAATTGGGTTCCAAGCTCATTGATGTCACCGGAGACCCAAGGGCTTGCAGTTTTTTGTTTCAGCGCCTCAGTGTGGCGATCCAGAGGGGAAATGCTTGCTGTGTCCTCGGTTCCTGTCCGGAAGCGGAGGAGCTTCAAGAGATCCATAACCTTTAGGCATTTGTCTTGTATGTTTTGTAACCTTTAAATACACAATAAAGCATAAGGAATATATATATATATATATATATATATATATAATATATATATATATATATATATATATATATATATATATATATATATATTAAGTGCAATCATAGTAATTGTTATCAAGTAGAGTGTAGTTCCCTGGTACAGTGAAATATCACTTTAAGTGCTGTAAGAGTGAGTTATTGATCGTGAGACCAGTATGGTGATTTATTGCATCCTATCAGAATTATAGATATGTCATGTGGATGGTATATATAGTGATTCACGAGAAGTTAAAGAAACGGGGCGCGCGACGCCAGGAAAACAAGCAATAAACTTTCTCACGAATAGTAGGGCGCGGACCAGCTGGTTTTGACAGGTGACGTGAGGGGTGGAAGTGTGTTGCCATATCGGTGCGCTCCAAATTATCTGCTGAGGAGAGAGCGGCTGCTGTATTTGTTCATGTGTGTTTATTAATACATGAATATCTTGATGTTTTAAGTAAAATACCAAAATTCCTTGGTGTTTGTATCATCCCCTCCATAAACCTTGTGACTGCGAAAATGTAAAGAAGACAGAGTGACAGGAATAATTACGTGCCTGATATCAATTAATCGAGCGTGCTCTTGCCACAATTACCACAATTACGCAACACCACTGTAGTGTTACTGGACACCGGAAAACACCAGTTGGCGACCTTGTAAGTAGTGTAAGAGTCCTTGCCGGGGCGGGCACGCAATTGAGGGAACATCTGTGTCTCCACTCATTCTTCGACCTGAGGCCGGTTGGGGGATCGACTGGGGTACTCTCCTGGGCATACAGTGGCGCCGCGAGGATAGAGTGAAGACCCGCAGGACTAAGGTGAGTAACGGTTATCACCAGAGCAACCACCTTGAGAGGATATCTAGTTTACTGTTGCTCACCCCCACACACCCCGACAATATATATATATATATATATATATATATTATATATATATTATATATATATATATATATATATATATATATATATATATATATGGGACCCATTGTGTCCTAGTCTTTGACTACATGATGGAGCTTAAGATTGTGACCAAAGGACAAGATGTCCGGGAAAGGAGACTTGATTACAGAATGGGGACTACAGAAGGATAAGGGCCTACCTGGAGAAGTGAAGTGGGAGGAAGAGCTTATAGGAAAAACAGTGCAAGGGTATTGGATGAAGAACCAAGTCATATTGAAAATGCAAAGAGGCTGAAGGAGAGATGTGATTCCAACATAAAGCGGAAAAAAAAGGAGGGAATATATTAACCCATTGTTTAATAGACATTGTCAGGAAGCAAAGGTGAGAAGGCAGGAGGGAGTGGAGGGGGGAAGTACAGAAGACAAAGACAGACAACAACGGATTAGATGTACAAGATTGGTGGTTAGGAATGGAGTACATACATAGGACGAATGTCGGAGAGAAATTATGAGACTGATATTGCAGTCAAAGCGAAAAAAGCAACCTAAGCTACTACACAATCATATCAGAAGAAAAATGTCAGTGAAAGACCAAGTAACAAGACTAAGGAAAACCGAGAAGGGCATATACAGAAAGCGACAAGGAAATCTGCGAGGTACTGAATGCAACTTTCCATGGAGTGTTATCACACACCGACGCCTGAGCAGCTCCCATGTTAGTAAGGCGATTACCCTAGAATGACAGACGATACAGCCATATGAGGTGACAACAGAGAGGTAATGAACAGTTGACAACACTGGATGTAAATAAAGCGGTTGGACCAGATAAAGTTTCACCGTGGATACTTAAAGAGACAGCGCAGGCTCTCAGTGTAGCCTCTGGCAATGATCTTTTAATGAGTCACTTACTGTCGGGGAATTGCCCAGTGCTTGGAAGAAGGCAAATGTCATACCGCTTTTCAAGAAAGGTGGACAGGGAGGAGGAACTTAACTACAGACCCGTATCATGACAAGCATCCCCGTGGCAAAATACTTGAAAGAATAATTAGGCTAAGACCTTGTTGAGCACCTGGAGAGCATTGGGTTTGTAAAACAAGCACCCAACCTTGGTTCTGGACAGGGGAAATCATGCCTAACAAACCTTTTAGAATTCTATGATAAGTAACAAGGATAAGGCAGGACAGAGAACGGCTGGCCAGGACTGCAATATGTTCTGTACTGCTCAAAAGGCCTTTGATAACAGTACCGACACAGGAGACGACCTGCTCTACACACACTATTTGACGAGCGATGGTACATGAGTCAGCGGAAAGGCCCTAGCATTGGTGAGGAACTACCAATCAGGATGGAGCCAGAGGGTAATGGTAAGGGGCGAGAAGTCGGACTGGAGAAAAGTAAAAAGTGGAGTACCTCAAGGATCGGTGCTGGGACCCAATCCTCTTTCTAATTTACGTAAATGACATGTTTACAGGAGTGGAAGCCTACATGTCAATAGTTTTGCTGAAGACGCCAAAATAATGAGAAGATTTGTGACAGACGAGGATTGTAGGATCCTCCAAGAGGACTTAAACCAGTTGGCAGAGATGGTCAGAGAAATTGTTACGGAGTTTACCACCCAGTAAATGTAAAGTTATCAAAATCGGATCAGGTGATAGGAGACCAAAGGGATAATACACAATGAAGGGAAACGACCTACCTGTGACGATTCGAAAAGAGACCTGGGAGAGGACTGTGGGACCACCTATCTAACTCCTGAGGTCACATATAAATAGGATCAGACCAGCGTACTCTACACTGGCTGAAATTAGAACTTCATTCAGAAAACAAAGTGAGGAGGCTTTTAGGGCGCGTTACAACTGCACAGTGAGACCCGTCTTAGAGTATGCCGCGCCATCCTGGCGACCCCACCTGAAGAAACACATAAGGAAACTGGAAAGGTCAGAGGGTTTGCGAACGAGGCTTGTCCCAGGGGAGGTTTACGAGGGAAGGGAATATGAAGAGCGACTGAAGGCACTGAACCTTACGAAACTAGAAAAGAGAAGGGCTGAGAGGAAGATAGATAGGGACCATATACAGTACTCAGGGGAATTGGACAAAGTGGAAATAGATGAAATGGTCACACTAATAATAACCGAACGCGGGGACATGGGTGGAAACTGGAAACTCAGAGCATGGGTCACAGAGATGTAGGAAGTTTTCTTTTAGCGTGGAAGTAGTGGAAAAATGGAATGCCATTGGGGAACAGGCTGTTGAAGCAAATATTACTCATACTTTTAAGACTAGGTCATTGATAGGGAGACAGTGGGACAGGAGTCAGAGCTGTAAACAACCGATAGCTGGAAAGGCAAGATCCAAGAGCCAATGCTCAACCACTGCAAGCACAGATAGGTACGTACAGATAGGTTAAGTACCACACACACACACACACACACGACACATCACACACCACACACACAGCACACACACACACACACACCAGGGAGGATCGCAAGGTTGATAAAGACAGGCTGTTTACACACAAGGGGCACACGCACTAGGGGACCACGGGTGGGAAACTGAGTGCCCAATGGAGCCACAGAGATCTTAGAAGAAGACATTTTTTAGTGTCAGAGTGGTGACAAAGGGAATGCATTTGGAAGCGAGTGTTTGAAGGCTGACTCCATACCAGTTTCAAGTGTAGATATGATAGAGCCCCATAGGCTCAGGAACCTGTACCACCTGTTGATTGGAGGGTTGAGAGGCGGGACGAAAAGAGGCCCAGAGCTCAACCCCCGCAAGGCACAACTAGGCGAGTAACCACACCAACACCAACACACACACACGGCCTGGGAGAGGTTTAGCACGCAACCAGGGTTTCCACCTTGGATAGGTTCCGAAATTCACCAATGGAGAAGAAGTCAACAACATCCTATTGGAGAGTGATGTGAGAAAAGCTGTGGACCGGATGGATCTCCGCACAGGGTACTGAACGAGTGTGCAGTGGCACTTTGCTTTCCACTCTCTATAGTGTATATTATGTCACTGGAGACGGGAGATCACCCAGAAATATGGAAGACTGCTAAATTAGTCCCAAGATACAAAAAGGGTGGCAATACGCGGCACTGAACTACAGGCAAGTGTCCCTTAACTTGTATACCATGCAAGGTGATGGAGAAGAGTGTGTGTGAGAAAAAACCTAGTAACACTTCTAGAGAAGAAGAGACTTCGTGACAAACCCTCAACACGGATTCAGGGAGGGTAAATCTTGCCTTACAGGCATTGATAGGAATTCTATGATCAGGTGACAAGAATTAAGCAAGAAAGAGAAGGGTGGGCGGACTTGCATTTTTTTGGAACTGTCGGAAAGCCTTTGACACCAGTACCCCATAAAAGATTGATGCATAAGCTGGAGAAACAAGGCGGAGTAACAGGTAGAGGCGCTCCAGTGGATAAGGGAGTACTAAGCAATAGGAAAGCAAGAGAGTTACAGTGAGGGGTGAGGACCTCAAACTGGCGTGAATAACCGAGTGGAGTCCCACAGTGGCTCTGTACTTGGACCTATCCTGTTTCTGATATACGTAAATGATCTCCCCAGAGGGTATAGAATCATATCCCTTAATGTTTGATGACGGTGCCAAAATTATGAGAAGGATCTAAGACAGAGATTGGACAGCTTGAGACTTCAAGAAGACCTGGACAAGCTGCATGAATGTTCGAACAAAATGGGCTGTTAGAGTTTAACCCACACAAATGTACTGTAATGAAGATAGAGGGTAGGAAGCAGGAGACCGATACAAGGTATCAGTTCGGGGAGATGAAAATACTCTTTCAAGCGGTCTAGAGAGAGAGAAAGACTTCGGGATTGATATCACGCCAGACCTGTCCCCTGAAGCTCATATCAAGAGGATAACTCCAGGCCTATGCCCAGGTTGGCTAACATAAGAACAGCCTTTAGAAACTTGTGTCGGGAAAGGAATCTTTCATGAACATTATAGTACCACATATGTCAGACCATCCTGAGTATGCGGCTCAGCATGGAGTCCCTTCTAGTCAAGCACTAAGACTAAACTGTGAAAAGGTTTCAAAGGTTTGCCACCAAGGACTAGTATCCCGAGTGAGAGGTATGAGCTACGAGGCAGACTACAGGAATTACAACTCACTTTGTTTGGAAGACAGAAGAGTAGGGGTGACATGAATCACCACATTCAAGATTCTCAGGGGAATCGAAAGGTTTGATAAAGACAGACTGTTTACCACAAGGGGCAACCGCACTAGGGGACACTAGGTGGAAACTGAGTGTCCAAATGAGCCCCAGAGGATATTAGGAAAGAACTTTTTTAGTGTCAGGTGGCTTGACAAATGGAATGCATAAAGGAAAGCGATGTGGTGGAGGGCTGACTCCATACACAGTTTCAAGTGTAAGATATGATAGAGAAACATTAGGCTCAGGAAGCTGTACACCAGTGATTGACAGTTGACGGCGGGACCAAAGAGCCAAAAGCTCAACCCCCTCCAAGCACAACTAGGTGAGTACAACTAGGTACTAGGGGACTACACCCTACACACACCAAGTACACCACACCACAACACACACACACACACACACACACCCACACCACAACACACACTACACACCACACACACACACACCACACACACACACACAACAATATATTATATATATATAGATTTATATAGATAATAGTAATATATATATATGTATATATATACATATATATATATGTATATATGATATAATATATAATATATATATATATAATTAGATATATATATATATATATATATGATATATATATATATATCATATATATATCTAGATGTCGGACTGGTAGCCAGAACGCCCTTCTCAGCTTACTATGCAAGGCAAGATTTACCTAATAAGCCAAGGTTGTACTGAATTAATAGTATTTCGCATTTTTTTTTTCTAGTGAAATGATAAAGGCATACCCGTTTCATTATATGAGGTCAATTTTTTTATGGAGTTTACATTATACAGATATATGACCTAACCTAACTCAACACCTACTCTAACCTACTAACCTATCTTTATAGGTTAGGTTAAGGTAGGTAGACACGAAATAAGTTACGTTACTGTTAGATTAGGTAGGTTACGGGTAGTCGAAAAACCAATTAATTCAGGATGACTTGGCTTATTAGGCAAATCGGGCCTTGCATAGTAGGCAGAGAAGTTGCGTTCTGGGCTACTAGGTACCCATATATATATAGTATATAAATATATATAATAATATATATTATACTTATATATATATATATGATATATATATAATATGCTATAATATATATATATACATAAATATATACTATTATATATATATCATTACTATATATATATCTATAATATATATTATATATATTGATATATATATATATATATCTATACCTTGTACGACACTAGTAGCCAGAACGCCACTTCTCAGCCTACTATGCAAGGCCCGATTTGCCTATAAAGCCAAGTAATTCTTGACACTTATTATATTTTCTATAATTTTTATCTTATGAAAATGATAAATCTATCCATTATATTATACATTATTTTATATTTACATTTAAATATTTTTTTTATTTGAGTTAAAAATTAACGTAGATATAGGACCGGAAACCTAACCAACACCTACCTAACCTACTACCCGAAACCCATCGTATTAGGTTTAAGGTTAGGTTAGGTTAGACAAGGTAGGTTAGGTTAGGTTTGGTAGGTTAGGTAGTCGAAAAATACTTAATTCATGAAAACTTTGGGACTTTAAATAGGGGAAAATCGGGCCTTGCCTAGTAGGCTGAGAAGGCGTTTCTGGCTACTAGGGACGACATAATCTATATACTATCTTATATCTAATATATATAGATATATATATATATATAATATATATATATCATATATATTATCATGTCGTACCTAGTAGCACCCCAGAAAACGCACTTCTCAGCCTACCCTACTATGCAAGGCCCGATTGTCCCCTAAGAAGCCAAGTTTCATGAATTAATATATTTTTCCCCATTTTTTTTCTTATGAAATAAATAACGCTACCCCATTTCATTATGTATGAGGTCAACTTGTTTTTATTTTATCGAGTTAAAACTAACTTTGATATATGACTGAACCTAACCTAACCCCCACCCCCCCCCCCCCCCCCCCTGCCCCTAACCTAACCTAACCTATCTGTATAGGTTAGGTTAGGGTTGGTTAGTTTATGTTAGGTAGTCGAAAAAATAATAATTCATTATACACTTGGCTTATTAGGCAAATTCGGGCCTTGCATAGTAGGCTGAGAAGTGCGTTTCTGGCTACTAGGGTCTACGACATCGATATATATATATATATATATAATATATAGACTATATAGATATATATATATATATATATATAATTATATAATATATACTATACATATATATATATATATATATATAATATTATCGATGGTATATATATATATATATATATATTAGTATATTTTGGTAGCCGTCTTTCCTGTAGACTATGTTATTAAATATGACCGCGAAAAAGTGTAGACTGAATAATTCTAACACGATCTTTCTCAATTTTCCTTATGTTTGTTTTACTGATGAAGGTAAATGAAAATCATTCTCCAAAATTCAATTCTTTATTTCTTACGTCCTTACGACGGACACGTGAACGGTTTCGTAATAACTAATTACATTTTCAAAGACCTTTTAGTTTTCTCACACAACTATATCCTTAAAGCACTAAACAGTTCCTTTACTAGGCTATGCTTTAAACAGCTTTCATCTTTCATTTTATACCCCGCGTTTTGGGTGATGTGATATGTTACAAACAGTGTTTAATGAGGTGAAACAAAACTTTCAACAAAGGACAGAACACGAAAACAATGTGTAATAACTGGATATTCTGGGTAAATGAAGGTATTGAATGGAAAAGTAACTGCGGAAGGGCCCTATGGCCCCGACTATTTCTTGATGCTTCTATATTGGGAGCGGGGTCTTGAAGTGGTTAGAATGTAGTTGTGCATTAAGTGACTGTGCATTGCTGGTGTTGACTTCTTGATGGTTAGTGCCCTCGCAGACGTCACAGCCGCCTGCTATCCGCTGTAACTATCGCTGATTTCCTTGTTATTTGTTAAGATTTCTCTGGTGATGGTTTGGTTCGGGGGAGAGAGTATATGTTCTTAATGGAGCCTGTTGCTTATGCATCGTTTAAACGCCTGGAAAGAGATGTTGTTGTCTTGCCTATATACTGAGTTTTTTGGGGGCTTACTAGGGTCCCCAAGTGGACATTTAAAGGCATAGAAGACATTGGTATCTTGTAGAGGGCGTTCTGCTATGTGTCAGGAGAGTTTTTCATTAGTAGGCTTGGCTGTTTTTTTGTGTTTTATAGTAAATCGTTAGCTTGTATCTTCTGATTTTTGTCTGTAGGATAACATTTCTATTCACAAGATCTTTCAGGACCCTTTCCTCCGTGCTCGTTTATGAGCGTCGGGACGCACAGACAGCTTCTCTGTAAAAATAGTCTAATAGGGGTTTTAGGTGTTGTATTAGTTGTTTCTTCAGAGGTTGCATGGCGTATCTACTTTCCTTCTTATGATGTCTTCAATGAAAACCCAGTGGAGAAGCCGTTGTGACTAGGACCTGCCTTACCCCTCAGAGTTCTTCTTCGTCGAATTGCTTCCATACTGAGCTGTTGCTGAGAGCAAGGTCGACATAAACGTTAACAACACAACTCTTGTACCTATCTGGGCAGTCACTTTTGGCATTTAGGCACATTTCCTATGTTGTTTCCTTAGTGTAGAAACAAACATAGGAATGTGCCTAAATGACCAACAGTGCCTGGCCCATGGGATAGGTACAAGAGGAGTGTTGGTAACGCGTATGTCGACCGTGCTTTCAGACACAGCTCAGAATGGAAGCAAGTCGATGAAAACCTCTGTAGGGTAAGGCAGAGTCCTAGTCAACAACGGGTTTCTCCAATGGTTTCATTGAAGACATCAATAGAAGGAAAGTAGGAAGCCCCTTGGCAAACCTCTGAAGAAACCACTAATACCAAACCCTTATACCCCTATTAGACTATTTTTATTTTACAGGAACTTCTTCACTCCACGCGCTGCTATAAAACTAAGGAAAGGGTCCTGAAAGATATTGTTAATAGAAATGTTTATCCCTACAGACAAAAATCAAGAAGATACATATCTAACGATGTACGTATAAACCAAAAAACAGCCAGACCTCCTACTAATGAAAAACTCTCCAGCAACCGGAGCAGAACGCCCTAAAAGAGACAAACGTCGTCTATGCCTTTAAATGTCCACTTGGGGACTGTAAGCCCCAAAAAACTCAGTATATAGGCCAAGACAAACAACAGTCTCTTTCCAGGCGTTTAAACGATGCATAAGCAACAGGACACCATCAAGGAACATGGTCTACTACTCGTTCCCACGAACCAATCAATCCATCACCAGAGAAATATTAACAAATAACACAGAAATCATCGATAGGTACAGCCGTAGCAGGCGGCTTGACGTCTGCGAGGCACCTACACATCAAGAAGTCAACACCAGCAATCAACTGTCAATTAATGCACAACTATATTCTACCCACTTCAAGACCCCGCTCCAATATAGAAGCATCAAGAAATATGGCCAATAGGCCCTTCCGCAGTTACTTCCATTCATACCTTCAATTGACCCAGTTAATATCCAGTTAATGACCATTGTTTTCGTGTTCTGTCCTTTGTTGAAAGTTTTGTTCACTCTCATAAAAAACTGTTGTAACATATCACTCACCCAAAACGCGGGTATAAATGAAAGATGAAAGCTGTTTAAATCATAGCATCTTAGAAGAACTGTTTAGTGCTTTAAGGTTATAGTTTTGTGTGCGAGAACAACTAAAAGTCTTTGAAAATGTAATTAGTTTATTACGAAACGCGTTCAAGTGTCGCTTAAGACTAAGAAATAAAGAATGATTTTATGGAGTGGAATTTATAGGAGTTGTCATTACCGATCATCAGTAAAAACAAGCATAAGGAAAATTGAGGAAAAATTCGTGTTAGAATTATTAATCTTACTTTTTCGGTACATATTTAATAACATATATATAATATATATATATATAATATAAATATATATATATATATATATATATATTATATATATATATATATATATATATATATCATGTCGTACCTAGTAGCCAGAACGCACTGTCTAGCCTACCCTACTATGCAAGGCCCGAGTTTGCCTAATAAGCCAAGTTTTCATGATATATATTTTAAATTTTTTTCTTGAAGAAAACTACATCATAGTATAGCATTTTATCGTATACGTTATACCGTACCCTAACCTAACCAGCTCTAACCTATCGGCACTCGAACCTAACCTTTATAAAAAGGTTAGGTTAGGTTAGGTAGTTGTTGTCGTATAACAAGTTATTTCTAGGTAAAATAGATTGACCATAATAGGGTAGGTTTTCAATTATAAGTACAATAGAAAAATAATTAATTCATAAAACTTGGCTTATTAGGCAAATCGGGCGCTTGTAGATAGGTAGGCCCAGAAGTGCAGTTCTGGCTACTAGGTGAAAAAATATATAATACATTCATATATATATATATATATATATGTATATGAATAATAATATATATATATATATATATAGTAATATATAAATATATATTATATATATATATTATATATGTCGTAACCTAGTAGCCGCAACGCACTTCGTCAGCCTACTATGCAATGGCCGGTTTGCCTATTAAGCCAAGTTTTCATGAAATTAATGTTTTTCGACTACCTAACCTACCTAACCTAACCTAAACCTAACTTTTTCGGCTGACCTAATTTACCTAACCTAACCTTAGAAGATAGGTTAGGTTAGGTTTTGGTAGGTTGGTTAGGTTCGGTCATATATCTACGTTAATTTTAACTCCAATAAAAAAATTGACCAGCATGCATACATAATGAAATAGGGTAGCTTTATCATTTCTAAGAAAAAAATTAGAGAAAATAGATTAATTCATGGAAAACTTGGTTATATACGCAAATCGGGCCCTTGCATAGTAGGAGAAAGTGGTTTCTGGCTACTAGGTACGACAATTATATTAATTATCATATATATATATGATAATTTATTAATATAATATATATATATATATATATATATATATATATATATAGTATATATTATATTATATATATATATATATCTATATATATATATATATATATATAATATATATATATATATATATATATATATGTCGTACCTAGTAGCCAGAACGCACTTGTCAGCCTACTATGCAAGGCCCGGTTTGCCTAATAAGCCAAGTTTTCATGAATTAATTGTTTTTCGACTACCTAACCTACCTAACCTAACCTAACCTAACTTTTTCGGCTACCTAATTTACCTAACCTAACCTATAAAGAAAGGTTAGTTAGGTTAGGTAGGGTTGGTTAGGGTTCGGTCATATATCTACGTTAATTTTAACTCCAATGAAAAAAAATTGACCTTATGCATCAATGAAATAGGTAGCTTTATCTTTTCATAAGATAAAAATTAGAGAAAATATACTAATGTCAGGAACACTTGGCTTATTAGGCAAATCGGGCCTTGCATAGTAGCCAAAAGTGAGTTCTGGCTACTAGGTACGACATATATACATACATATATTAATAT
>WNGS01000411.1:2265807-2279194 GCA_020271785.1 Procambarus virginalis
CGAATATCTGGCGAAATGAACCTCATACTCTCTGACCAAACTAAATTCCAAAACTAACGAAGGACACTACAGCCGAATGAAAGCAAAGGTCAACAAATTGATCGAAACTCTGAACGCCAAAAAATTCGGACTCCACCTGCCAAAGATTATTGGAGAATACAAACCTGGATACGCATATGGAAATGTCAAGACACAACAAGCCTGGAAAACCCACTTCGGCCAATCATCAGCCAGATACCCACACCTACGTACAGACTGGCGAAGCGACTCAACGGCTTGCTGACTCCTTATGTCCCTTGCGCCAATCAGCCTGAAGTCTCCAAAGGAATTTGTTGACTTACTGGGGGCGGGGGAAACAGTCCACAGGGATAAGAGCCTCGTTGGACGTAGAATCACTGTTTACCAACGTACCTGTGGATGAAACAATCGGGATGATAGCGGACAGAGTGTATCGTGATCCAGCTTGTACTCCTTTTGACATAACAGAAGGCATTCTAAGGAAAACTATCCAAGCTTGTACTAAAGAGGCACCCTTCTTGAGCCCGGATGGGCACATGTATAAGCAAGTAGATGGGGTCGCCATGGGTTCTCCACTAGGTGTCCTGTTTGCGAACTTCTACATGGGTACCATCGAACAAAAGTCTTAGTCGACATATGAACTTGAAACCGGCCATATACTGCAGGTATGTTGACGACATTTTTACACAGGTACTGATGTCAGACATCTGCAGGAGCTGAAGGAGGCATTTGAGCAGAATTCGTGTTGAGTTTCACTACGAGATGGAGAAGGATGGGAAACTACCCTTTCTAGATGTAACAGTCATGGAAAGGAGCGGAGGTTCCACACTGCAGTCTACACTAAGGAAACAAACATAGGAATGTGCCTCAATGCCAACAGTGACTGCCCAGACAGGTACAAGAGAAGTGTTGTTAACGCTTATGTCGACCACGCTCTCAGCCACAGCTCAGAATGGAAGCAACTCGATGAAGAACTCGTAGGATAAGGCAGGTCCTAGTCAACAACGGCTTCTCCAATGGTTTCGTTGAAGACATCATAAGAAGGAAGGTGAAACGCCATGCAACCTCTGAAGAGACAACTAACACAACACATGTACCCCCTATTAGACTATTTTACAGGAACTTCTTTCCACAGGTCATAAAATGGAGGAAAGGGTCCTGAAAGATATTGTTAATAGAAACGTTATCCCTACAGACAAAAATTAGAAGATAAATTGACGATTTACTATAAAACCAAGAAAACTGCCAACCTACTCATGAGAAACTCTCCAGACACAAAGCAGAACGCTTTGAAAGAGACCAATGTCGTCTATGCCTTCAAATGCCCACTTGGGGGCTGTAAGCCTCAAGAACTCAGTATATAGGCAAGACAACACCATCTCTTTCCAGGCGATTAACGATGCTTAAGCAACAGTGCTCAATCAAGGAGCATATAATCTCTTCCAACAACCAGACCATCTCCAGAGAAGTCTTAACAAAAAACACGGAAATCATCGATAGATACAGCGATAGCAGGCGGCTTGATATCTGCGAGGCACTACACATTCAGAAGTCAACACCAGCAATCAACAGCCAATTAATGCACAATCATATTCTACCCACTTCAAGACTCTGCTCCAATATAGAAGATCAAGGAATATGGGCCAATAGGCCCTCTGCAGTTACTTCTATTCTTCCCTTTAGCTTATACCCATTGTTTCGTGTTCTGTGTTGTGTTGAAAGTTTGTTTTCACCTCATCCAAAACTATTGTAACATATCACCTTTCCATCCTCTTTAGGTCTCTAAACTTTTCGTCAAGGACTGCAGCAATGGCATTGTGGCCCAGAGGTGCTCCAAGTAGTGTGCTGGTATGTCGTAAATCACAGGGTAAGATTGCAAGACATGAAGAAGTCAACGACATCATCAAGAGGAGCCTCGCCACAGCCCGCTGCCCGGCACAAAGAGAACCACACTTATCCAGACCTAACGACCCTCAGAAGCGCCCAGATGGGGTCACCTTGCTTCCTTCGAAGGATGGTAAGCAAGTGGTGTGGGACTACACGTGCGCTGCCACACTGGCCAGTACCTACCTCCACTACAGCACACGTGAAAGTGGTGGTGCTGCCTCTTTCAGGGAATCTCAGAAAATTATTAAATACAGGGGTCTGGCACACTGCTTCAGCTTTGTTCCGATCGGCTCGGAGACCCTTGGTTCGTGGGGAAAATGTGCATTGAAGTTCCTAAGGGAATTGGGAGACAAATTGATTAGCGCTACAAAAGACCAGAGAGCAAAAAGTTTCTTGTTCCAGCGCCTCAGTGTTGCGATTCAGAGGGGAAATGCCTGTTGCGTCTTGGGCACTAGTCCAACTTCAGAGGAATTCGAAGAAGTGTTTCACTTGTAACAATGATCGAACCTGTCTGTGACATTCATCAATGTTTCCCATTGTCGTGTTTTTCAAGAGATCCATAACCTTTAAGCACCTTTTTGTATTCATTTTTGTATCAACCTATGCATATCTTGTAACCATCAAATATATATATATATATATATATATATATATATATATATATATATATATATATATATATATATATATATATGAATTATATATATATGCGAACAAGCCTGAATGGTCCCCAGGACTATATGCGAATGAAAACTCACACCCCAGAAGTGACTCAAACCCATGCTCCCAGGAGCAACGCAACTGGTATGTACAGGGACGCCTTAATCCGCTTGACCATCACGACCGGACATAAGGAAGTGATAGCCTGAGCTATATGAACCACTTCCCCGCCGGCACTTGGATGGTTATCTTGGGCATAGCATTTTATCAAATCACCTCATTTTTTGGGGCAACACGTGAGGAACACATATGCGAACAAGCCTGAATGGTCCCCAGGACTATATGCGAATGAAAACTCACACCCAGAAGTGACTCGAACCCATACTTCCAGGAGCAACGCAACTGGTATGTACAGGGACGCCTTAATCCGCTTGACCATCACGACCGGACATAAGGAAGTGATAGCCTGAGCTATATGAACCACTTCCCCGCCGGCACTTGGATGGTTATCTTGGGCATAGCATTTTATCAAATCACCTCTTTTTTTTTTTTTTTTTTATGAAAATAAATATTTTTTTAAAATATAAATATTTGATTTGCATGCCTGGTCACACTTACAAAAAAAGATAGACTGCTTGCCTGTTGTCTGTGGTAAGTTAGAGGGCGGAACACATAAACACAAAGTATGAACAATGAAATTTTAATATATTTACTTTAAACATAAATGAAAATAAAGTCAAATCTCAGGTAAATGACTGGTGTACTAAAATGACAAAGATAAATGCAAAAACACAATAGATTAAATAATATAATGTGAAATGGTGCTGAGAATATTGGCTTTAGCTGAGACCTCCCTTAGTATATTAAAGCCAGAGAGCTTAGTATGCCAGAGAGAGATGTCAACTCTAAGAGCACAAAGAATATTCTGAAGTTGATAGCTGGTCAGGCTCAGACGTCAACTCATGTAGATGGCGCTGAGGTGCAGGGTGCAGGTGCACGGTCAGCGAGTCACCAATCAGGAGCAGGCAGGCTGGAATGGGTAGTTTGCTGGTTGACGACGAGCCGGCATGGGGGGTGTATGGAGTAGGGGGGATCATGGGTACGTTTTGCCTCCTGGTCAAACATTTTGTGATACTGGTGACGTATCTTTAATGTAACGTCTTATACTTGTTAACTGGTCGTAACTTTAAGTAGGGAAGAGCAGGCTCAATCTCTTGAAAGATATTATCGTCACAACTCTCCCTCGAAGCCTGCGGTTCCGGTGAAGTTACGTCTTCAGGAGGTAGAGTGGTAGGTGGAGCAGCCTCTACCTCAGACTCAGGAGAGGACGTCTGCTATGATGTTGTCAGACCCCTTGATGTAGAGATCTCCAGGTTGAATTTCTGCAGATATCAAGCCCATCGTAGAAGCCGTCGATTGTTGGATTAGGCTTGCTGCAGGAAGCATAGGGGATTGTGGTCCGAGTAGATGGTGGTAGACCGAGCACTTCTCAGGTATGGTTAGAAGTGCTGCAAGTTCAGGACGATGAGTAGGGTTCCTTTCGATCGTGCTGTAGTTCCTTGTAGCCGTAGTGGCTAACAGGTAGAATCTCCTCGCCTCGTTGTTGCATCAGGTCACCCCCGATGTCGGTACCACTGGCGTCGACATGGAGGATGAAAGGCTTCGTGATATCTGGCGAGGCGAGAATAGGATTAGAACATGGTAAAGGAGCACTATTATAGTCCTGTAAATTGGGATGAAGATCAGGTAGGATTTCCGATTTGGAAAGCACCGACTCAATGTTAATGCTTTCGGGAGAAGCAAGGAAGGTTTCACTGTGGAGGTATGGACCTTTATCTGTCGAGACTGATACCAACACAGTGGGAGGAGTACCTTGATATTGCTTCAGGAGGTTGATGTGGCACAACTGGGTCTTCTGCCGCCTATCTGGAGTCTCAAGAACGTAGTTGTGGTTGTTTCTGCACTCCTTGATGCGGTAGGGTCCTGAAAACTTGTTTTGCAATGGAGAACCTGGGATAGGAAAATACGCCAACACGAAGTCTCCTGGGTTAAATTTCCTTAGTTTGCTACGTTGGTCAAAATGAGTCTTCATCCTCTCCTGGGCTTTCAATAGATTGTCATTAGCAAATTTACGTACTCTCTCTAGAATGTGTTTTAGGTTTTGAAGAAACTGGGGCACATTCTGAGGGTCACTGAAGGTGGCATTACGTAGAGAGTCCTTAAAAGCTTTGAGAGGAGTACGGCACTTATGTCCGTAGAGCATCTCATAAGGAGATACTCCTAGAGCAGGGGTCTCCAAACTATGGCCCGCGGGCCACATCCGGCCCGCCACATAATTTCATCCGGCCCGCCAAACAAATCCCTGTGTGATTGATGCGGAGTTTGTTGACTTGCCTTATTATACAGCAGTTAGATGGCTTAGTTGTGGAAAGGTTTTGCTGCATTTCTTTGAGCTCAGATTAGAAATTGATTTATTTCTCACAGAGAAAAATAAACCTCAGCCATTATTATCAGAATGTGAATGGATTTGGAAATTGGCATTTTTTGCAGATATGACAGGTCATATGAATAACTTGAATCTGAAATTGCAAGGCAAAACAAATTTGATCAGTGACTACTTTGTTCATGTCAAGGCATTCAGAGCAAAACTTGTGCTACTTGAAGGCCAGGTGAAGGTTAAGAATTTTGCTCATTTTCCATGTTGTGAAAAATTTCATGCAGAAAGTAAAGTTGAATTTCCTTTTTCATTTGCAAATTCAATAATTTCAGATTTGAAAAAACAGTTTCAGAAGCGATTTGCTGACCTTGATGCCAAAGCAAATGAAATCAGGCTCTTTCATAATCCATTTGACTGCAATGCTGAAAATCTTCCAACTCAATTTCAAATGGAAATTATTGATCTCCAGGCAGATGACAGACTGAAAGATAAGTATAGAGAAGGAAATCTGATTGAGTTTTATAAATGCCTGCAGCCAGATCAGTTTCCAAATTTGATAAAGTTTGCTTGTAGTTTTGTGTCCATTTTTGGTTCAACATACTTGTGTGAACAAACATTTTCCAAAATGAAGTATGTGAAATCTAACTATCGAGCAAATTTGTCTGATGATCACTTGAAATCAATTCTTACAATTGGCTCATCTAATATGGAACCTGATTTTAATGAAATTTTGAAGTCAAAACGACAGTATCATTCGTCACACTAATTTGGTTGCATAAAACTAAAGGCAGGAATCTATTTAGTTTACCCTAATTTTTTCCAAAAAGATATGTTTTAATTTTTCCATGTTTATACTTTAATATTTGAGGAAATTAAATTACTGGCACTGATTTGTTTTTTTTTTCATTTTTTATTCCTTCGGCCCGCATAAATATGGGAAATATATAATGTGGCCCTTACATTGAAAAGTTTGGAGACCCCTGTCCTAGAGACTCATTGGGGAGACTTCTGAAAATGCACGTAATGAGATCAAGTTGTTTATCCCAGTCCTTGGAGGTGTCATTGCAGAATTTCTTTAGGAGGGCTTTAATAGTCTGATGACTACGTTCAAGAGAACCTTGTGAAGCAGGATGATAGGGGCTGGACAGTACCTGTGTAATGTTTAACTCCTCCAGCGTCTTCTTGAAGAGATCACTGGTGAAGTTGGTGCCACAGTCACTTTGAACCTCTCTTGGAAATCCATACTGGGTGAAGATCTTCAAAAGGTGTTTCACCACAGTAGCAGCCGTAATGTTCTTTACTGGAACTGCTATGGGGAATCTGGTGGTAGGACACATGATAGTTAATATATAGGCGTTGCCAGAACTGGTCCGGGGTAAAGGACCAACACACTCTATGATGAGTCTGCGGAGAGGTTCTGCAGGCGCCTGGATGAGTTATAGTGGAGCCTGGAAAATAGAGATGTTAGGTTTACCTGCCATCTGACATGTATGACACTGCTGTACGTACTTTTTAACATCTTTTACCATACCTGGCCAGTAGTAGTCTTGTCTGATTCCGTGGTAGGTTTTGTTGAAACCATAGTGAGAAAGAGCTCCGTGGGCCAGGTGTAGAATATCGGGCCGTATGCTGGTGGGAATCACTAGTTGTTCGTCATTGGCCCAATCGTCATCCTCCTTCAGCTTGCTGGGTCTGTATCTGCGGTAGAGCAACTAATTCTCTAGGAAGAACCCAGGGATACTGTCAGGTTGAGTCTCAGCCTGGAAGAATAATGGCGTTAATGATTGATCTTCCCTCTGTAACTTACAGAACTCCAAACTGGTAAGATTTTGGGGTAGATTCTGAGGGTCTTGAGGGACAGCGGTAGCAGTAGAGTCAGCTGGTTGCGGTCGTGCAGCTTGTGCACGGGTGGTCACCGAAACCGGAGGAGAAACTTGATCACTTTCTTGAACCTCTGCTGGAACATATTCAAAGATGGGATTATCCATTACAGAAGTACACACCTGGGGTTTGTCCGTGATGATTAAGTTGGGCGGTTGCAGATCTTCTGCCAAGTCGTTGCCCAGGAGAAGTTGCACTCCAGGCACGGGAAAAGGCTTTTCCCTGATGGCGACTTCGACTTCACCCGGTCACGAAGGGACAATCCAGGTGGACTCTGGCGAGTGGATATGGAGTGGTAGCAGTAAGGTCAGTGATAAGGGCGGTTTCCCCGGTGTAGGTGACGTTAGACACAGCCGATTTCAACATGATGGAATGAAGAGCCGCTGTGTCCCTCAAGATCTTCAATTTAAAACGTCCCTTCGAATCTTTACCGTTGGTAGAGACAGTTCCAGGATACAGGTGTTTACTGAAGAGAGAAAGATCATTAACATGAACACCAACATTCATCACAGGCTTACCGGACTTAGGAGGAGTCTGTTTGGGTTTAGTAGATTCATTGCTCTTGTATTGAGCCTTCACACATCTATCTATGGTATGTCCATAGAGTTTGCAATACTTACAATACAATTGTGAGCTCGCTTCATCTGTACTCACTTTATCGTAACTGTACCAAGACTTCTTACTGGTAGGTGGTGATGGTGTCAGCCGGTAGATGAGGCTGTAGGTGTCAGCCGACTTTGCACATTTGATGTAGTCGGTTTCTTCTTTATCTGCTAGATATAAACGGACGGAAGGGGGAATATGTCTCAAGAATTCCTCCACTAGCATGAGGTTGACGAGTTCTGCAAAGGTAGAGACATATGCTGCTTCCAGCCATTTCATGATATATCTTTTCTTGGTATTGGCAAATTCTAGAAAGGTGGTGGTACTTGCCTTAAGGTGATCACGGATTTTTCGTCTGTAGCTTTCGGTGGAGAGAAGGTAGGCGTTCAACACTGCTTGCTTCAGGGTCTGGTAGTCATTCTCAGACGCTAAGGTACTGAGAGTAACTGCAGCTCTACCTGTAAGATGCACTCTGAGAAGGGTAGACCATTGATCAGCAGGCCATTTAAGTATATTAGCTAGGGTGTCAAAGGTGGTAAAAAGACGTCAATCTCTGTCTCAACGAACGGTGGCATTAACTTACTTGCATGGGAGACATTGAAACTTACTAGAAGACTGGCGGTAGCCTGCTGGCGTTGAGTGTGGTGTGTAGTTTCCAACGTGAGTTCTTGTCGACGACATGCTAGAGCCACATCAGCTTGCTTCTTGTTATGCTCGTGCTGCATCTCAAGGAGACGTTGTTTTGCTTCTAGCTGTATTCGCTCACGCTCACGGAGTAGTGCAGTCTCTCGTTCTTGTTCGGCCTTCCTGAGGGCAGCCTCTCGTTCTTTGAGGGCCATCTCTTGTTCTTGTTCTTCCTTCCTGATGGCAGCCTCTCGTTCTTTGAGCTGGAGAGCTTCTCTTTTTGTTGCTGTAGGGCTTCCTTTTGTTGCTCCCGCTCGATCTTGGCAAGTTCGAGCTTGAGTTTCATTACTGCCAGATCATGTTTATCTGCAATTGAATAATTTTCATGAGTTTCAGAGTCGATTTTCCCTTCATCTAATAGGTAATCTAAGAGCATGTTATGTATGTCATTTTTGTTGGCTCCAGAGGGAACATCTAGTTGATACTCATGTGCAATAACTTGTAATTCGGTCCTCTTGGCACGAGTAAGTAAGTTCCCTATTTCACCTGCTGGATCGTTACGGAAAGCTTGGAGACGAAACATTGTTAAAGATAACAGATAAATGTACAACGAATATAGTTGTGATATAGTAAATGTCAGAAACAGGATAACGTGGCAACTGGTAACTATTCTGTGGAATTGTAATCTTTAACAATTAAAGTTAATTTTAGGATGGTAAATTATTAGTAAATCAAAGATCGCAGGAAATCTTGTACCCGGTACTCAATGTAAGAGAATAAGAGCAAGAAAATCCTACTAAATAAATGAAACTGAGTTTCTAAAACAAATGAAACATTTAATTGCTTCAAAAGTGAATTAGGTAGTCCAAGAATGTAGGCATACCTTGCCGAGTCTCTATAGGACATAAGCAAGTTTTTCCCACTGAATGAAATATGATACTTACAGAATTAGCGAACTTTTGTGCTCTGTAAAAAGAAAGCTAATTCCCTACCTAAGTAAATATCATCATCTCTGACCGACGTGTAGGGGTGCGAGTGTCAACTGGTGACGAGAACTGCTGCTGAGGTCCCAACTCAGCAACGTAGTCCGTGCTAGAGGAACTATGGCCCTCTGTATCCTCCTTCGGTCGGATTGCAGAAGATTGGGTGCTTTTGACCCGAAGACAAACCAAAGTACCAGGGTACCCAAAATGATGATCTGCCGATAAAGTGAAAAAAATCCTAGGGACAAAAGGTGGTAAACACGAGTAATAGCACGGAGGGAGAGACGACCAATTAAGAGAATGACTGAGGCCTCCAGTCACCACGTAATCCAAAGGTATCCAACACTCACTATATGCTACTCTCGGAATGCACAATACACACAGCACCATATAAATGTCAAAATTAATGATAATATTGAAAAGCAACTTTAGCAAAGCGAAGTACGCTTACCACAAATTGACGTTCTGGTACTAGTACCTGAGTGAAGCTCCTAGGACAGGGCCCCATTAAATGTGACGGGAAAGTGTTGGAGTGTTGGTGTTCGGCAGTCCTCCAATGGCAGGTGTCAATGCCTGGTCACATTTACAAAAAAGAGATAGACTGGTTGCCTGTTGTCTGTGGTAAGTTAGAGGGAGGAACACGTAAAACACAAAGTATGAACAATGAAATTTTAATATATTTACTTATATTACAAATCTCGGGTAAATGACTGGTGTACTAAAATGACAAAGATAAATGCAAAAACACAATAGATTAAATAATATAATGTGAAATGGAGCTGAGAATATTGGCTTTAGCTGAGACCTCCCTTAGTATATGAAAGCCAGAGAGCTTAGTATGCCAGAGAGAGATGTCAACTCTAAGAGCACAAAGAATATATATATATATATATATATATATATATATATATATATATATATATATATATATATATATATATATATATATATATATATTGTGACGGTAACGAGTTGGAAATGGTGGTCGGCAGTCTTCCAACTAGCAGGTGTCAGTGCTGGGCCACATATAATATATAAAAAAAGAAAAGGAAAAAAAAGAAAAAAAAAAGAATGACTGCGTGATTGGTAATCTGTGGTAAGGTCGGAAATACGAAAGACAATAATAAAAACTGGATTTTAATAACAATAAAAAAACACAAATTGAAACAAATGCAAAATCTTGGCTTACTGGTAAAAATAATAAACAATATAAACATGAAAATAGATTACGTTAATGGGGAGGAGAATTGACATACAAAAGTAAGTAAAATATGAATGCTGGAATATATGCACTAACTATAAACCTCTATTTGACCACACAAGGTGAGTCACTTAGGAGTTCACAGCTTGCGAGCACACAATATTCTGGCTGGCAGAAACGCAAGGGACTCCAACAATAACTGGTGAGGTCTTGTGATTGGCGGGGAGCCGGAGTGGAGTGTTGGTTGGCGGCCAATGAGGAAGCTGGATGGTCGCAAGTCGCTAGTTAGGCAGTTGAAGGGTTCGGCGCGTCGACCAGGTGCTGGAGTGGGGGGAGGAGGGAGTTGCTGGTACGTGTGGCTATCATATACGTTTAGCCACTACAAAACGTATCTTGTATATTGATGAGGACAGGAGTGATTCGCAGAAATAGCAGGCTAAATCTCTGATAAGAGATTATCGTCACAACTCTCCCCCGAAGCCTGCCGTTTCGGGTGAATCACGTCCACTGGAGGTAGAGTGGGAGGTGGAGCTGCCTCTACCTCATGCACTCTGGAGAGGGCATCAGCGATGATGTTATCAGGCCCCTTGATGTAGCAGATCTTTAAGTTGAAGCCTTGAAGATATAAAGCCCATCGCAGCAGACGTTGGTTATTAAATTGGGCTTGATGTAAAAATCTCAGAGGGTTGTGGTCCGAATAGATGGTAGTGGACCTAGCACCGTGCAGATATGGTGCAAAGTGTTGTAAGCTCAGGACGATGGACAGGAGTTCCTTCTCTATAGTACTGTAGTTCTTCTGATGAGGCTTCAACTTGCAACTGTAGTAGCTGACAGGTAGAACCTCCTCGCCTCGCTGCTGCATTAAGACACTTCCGATGCCGGTACCACTGGCGTCGACATGGAGGATGAAAGGCTTCTTGATATCTGGTGAGGCGAGAATGGGATTAGAACAGAGGAGGAATTTGAGTTGTTCGAATGCAACGGTTTGCTCTCTGGTCCAATTATACCGTTGCTTGGGACTGGTTAAGGTGATTAATGGGGTTGCAACAGTGCTAAAATTCTTCACAAACCTACGGTAATAGGAAGCAAGACCAAGGAAGCGCAGGAGCTGCTTCCTGGTAGTAGGCTGTGGATACTGTTGGATTGCTTGAATGTGAATGTTTAACGGAGCCAGGTTGCCACTCCCTATAACATGACCCAGGTACCGCACTTTACCTTTCGCGAAGGTGGACTTGCCCAAATTGATGGTGAGGCCGGCTTTCAGGAGCTTGTAGAACAATCGTTGTAGCTGGAGCAGGTGTTCGCTCCAGGTGTTGGATGCTATCACGATGTCGTCCAAATAGGCATAGGTGTTTTCCAAGCCCTGGATGACGCGGTTGACAGCTCTCTGAAAGGTGGCTGGGGCATTGCAGAGTCCAAAGGGAAGGCGATTGTACCTGTAGAGACCAAACGGGGTTATAAAGGCGGACAGTACCTTAGCTCGCTCCGTTAAACTCACCTGGTAGTAGCCCTTTAGTAGGTCTACCTGAGACAGGTAGCGGGCATTACCAATGGCATCCAGAATGTCGTCTACCTGGGTATTGGGTAGGCGTCCTTCACTGTGACCTGGTTCAACTTCCTATAATCCGTACACAGACGGATTTTGCCGTGAGGTTTGGGTACCAGGATGCATGGTGAGGCCCAGGGGGACTCACAGGGGGTAGCCAGTCCATGGTCCAAGAGATACTGTACCTCAGCCCGCATGACTTCCGTTTTGCTCGGGCTGATTCGGTAGAATGGTTGGCGAATCGGCTGGGTGTCAGGTAGCAGTTGGATGTCGTGCCGAGTTACAGTACACTCTTGGGGGTCATCTCGAAACAACTCTTGATATTCTCTGACGAGTTTGATTAGTGGAGCACTATTATCGTCCTGAAAATGATGTTGAAGGTTAGTAAGGATTTCCGAGTTAGAGAGCGCTGGCTCAGTGTCAGTGCTCTCGGAAGGAGAAGCAGGGAAGGTCTCACTGTGGCTGTATGGACCTGTAAATGAGGTGAAATTGGTTAACACAGTGGGAGGAACCCCATGGTAGGGCTTGAGTAAATTAATGTGGCACAGCTGGGTCTTCCGCCGCCTATCGGGTGTCTCGAGAACGTAGTTGAAGTTGTTCCGGCACTCCTTAACACGGTAGGGTCCTGAGAACCTGTTCTGTAAAGGAGAACCTGGGATAGGGAAATAGGCAAGCACTAAGTCTCCTGGTGTAAACTTCCTTACCTTGCAGTGCTGGTCGTAACGAGTCTTCATCCTCTCCTGGGCTTTCTGTAGGTTGTTGCTAGCAAAGGAATGGACCCTCTCTAGAATGTGTCGGAGATTTTGGAGATACTGGGGCACACTCTGATGCTCACTGAAGGTGTCATCACGTAGAGAATCCTTGAAAGCCTTGAGAGGTGTACGGCACTTACGTCCGTAGAGCATCTCATAAGGAGATACTCCTAGTGACTCGTTGGGAAGACTTCTGAAAATACACATGATGAGATCAATTTGCCTATCCCAATCCTTTGAGGTCTCATTACAGAACTTTTTTAAGAGTGCCTTGATGGTTTGATGACTACGCTCGAGAGAACCCTGTGAAGCAGGATGATAGGGGCTGGACAGTACCTGTTTGATGTTGAACTCCTCCAGAGTCCGTTTGAAGAGATCACTGGTGAAGTTGGTACCACAGTCGCTCTGAATCTCCCTCGGAAATCCATACTGGGTGAAGATTTTCAGTAGATTCTTCACCACTGTAGCAGCTGTATATTTTTTACTGGAACTGCTATCGGAAATCTGGTGGTAGGACACAGGATGGTTAAGATATATGCGTTGCCTGCACTGGTCCGAGGCAAAGGACCAACGCAGTCGATAATGAGCTTGTGGAACGGTTCCTCAGGCACCTGGATGGGTATCAGTGGTGCTCTGGGAATGGAAACGTTCGGTTTCCCGGCTAACTGACACACGTGGCATAATTTGACATAAGTTTTGATGTCGTTTACCATACCTGGCCAGTAGTAGTCTTGTCGAATTCCATGGTAGTCTTGTTGAACCCATAGTGTGACAAAGCGCCGTGGGCAGTGTAGA
>WNGS01000411.1:2282923-2301090 GCA_020271785.1 Procambarus virginalis
GGATTCATCCAAGTTTACTTTATTTTTAAGTGCCTTAAGCAAAGACTCAAGCTCCATCTAAAGGCTTGGAGTGAGACTGCTGTATTATTTGGATGTTTAATATAACAGCTTCTGGGTTAAAATTCTGATAGTCCTTCAGGCTTCGCATAGTTGTCCTTGAGTAGTTGTACAGCATTGTCATAATCGTCATCTGTGTGATTCAGATTACAGACTACCTGAAAGGCTTCATCCTTCAAGACACTCTGTAAATACGTAAACTTTGTCGTCTTTGGTACATTGACATTAGAATCCACAGAATCGACAAATTTGCTCCAGAAATTGTCCCAATTCTCGTCCTCTGTTCCAGAAAAAGTTGGAAGACTGAGTGATGGTAATTTGACTTCTGGTGCTGTCTGATTCTGGGTAGTTGTAGCTGCCACATTTATATTGGCCTTATGGGCGTCTATCATATTGTCATAACATTGAATTTGTTCAAACATTGCATCTTCATAATCAGAGTGTTCTTGGAGAATGTTGTTCATCGTATCTTCATCAATACTAGAAACGTTCAGTAAATCTTGATACTGTTTCATTTGTTGCAACACACGGTCATATTTGTTCCGTGTAAGCTTAAGATAGTTTTCCAGTGCTGCATAATTAACTGGAGTTTGATTACTCATGTCTTCACATTTGTTAATCTGCCTTGTGAGATGCCCCTTTAAGGCCCTAAGGGTTAATTTTACATTTTGGAGTGTAGACATCTTGGAAGTACTCGCTAGTCGTATGGACTTTTAACTATTTGGCACTTGAATTAGTAAAGCAACTAGTTTCCGAACTAGAGCTGTTTATCATTTAAAATATACACTACTGTATAATCATACACGCTATAATTTGAGTGGTAAGCCTGTATCAATGCTGGTATTCCGCAAGCTAGCCCGTCATTATCACTCTTGGTTGGTACAGAGACACAGGTTAACACTCAAAGGTGAAATGATTATAGTTAAATTATACCTATAATTATATGTATGAATTTGACAACACAACTCGGGTTGTCATGAGTACTGCATAAAAATATGTACTTGCTAGGTTGTAATATATGTTCAACTCTAGACAAGTGTAAAAAATTCTTACCCTTACACGTTTCATTGCCCGAAACGCATTGCGTAATAGTGGCTTTAGGCATTGTATGTACTAGCTCTATCTATAAATCGATCCACTTATGTAAAATCTCTCTATGTATGTACCTTTCCTGAATAAACATATTTATTTATTTATTTATTTACACCAGGTTAGCACAATAAATTAAACTAGGTTGCTGTACAACACCAGCCTAAAATGTCCTACCCTTGTGCAAGAATTTGCTGTAAACAATGTGGTATGCAGTATGTATTGGTGCAATATTAAAGTAATGTTTATACTTAAATTACAAAAACATTTATAAGTAACTTATAAGTAAAGTAGCCTCTTATCAACCTCTTGTAATGAAAAGGGCACAATAGTTCTTTGGCATAGGCCTCAGAACAATAATTGTGCTTTGTTGTAGTTTTGCTTGCTATGAGATTGAAAAGTTAGGCTAGAAAATGTAAATATAGCAATGTCTTTCTGCTATAATATTGCACTACTAATGTATATCAGGATTTTATAACTAGATGCAATGTACCTACTGGTTAACTGTAATAATCATCTAGGTTCAAAGGACCATAATTTATGTGGTAAAAACTCCAGGCAGTATATCTTCTTTTAATTGACTTCAGTAAATTAAAGTTTATCTTATTTTTTCTTAGTAGGTAAGAAATTGAGTGGACTGTATGTACTTGTTAAAACTGCCTGAAATTAATCTCACACAAATTGGGGGGACAATTTATAGCTTAAACCACTTTGTAATGGCTCCTTCTTAAACTACAAATTGTTTACCTAAGTTTAATTATATTATTTTATCATACCACATATGGTGGTCTAATCTACTATTATTTCAACAATTATTACTAGTTATGAATACTACTACTACAATAACTAGAATGGCCTTATCTGAGCCTGTAGTAAGGGCCACTAAGGCTGTGTCATGGTAGCATCTATGTGGGTGTGGCCCTGTGCCTCATGGTGCCAATGGCGGCTGTGGAGGCCTTCAAGGCTGGCAACAGCTAGGTACATGTACATAGTTCTACTGCTCAGCTACTTGCTGTTCCAAGTCACAATTTACCTGTTTGGGATGCAAGGAGTTAGTACATTTCCCTAAACATATCAATACAGGTATAACATGGTATGTGAGGGCTGTAAAAATGGGGTACACGTACATGGTGTTGGTGTTGTTCATATATCATAACCGCCAATACCATTTGGATATTAATTAGTGCACTAGAATAATAAACAAATACTTGGTAAGACGGATACTGGAGTGCTCTCATTTGTAGTAGTGATGTTGCTATGGCAGCTTCTTAAGGCAGAGTAGGTCTATCCTGTGTGGCCATTATCACAACACACGAGCACCCATTGTTATTGTTTTCGTGTCAGCATGGCGTCTGTCCGAGCCGCTCAGCCTCCCTTGTTGTTCCAATATTGTGTTCTACTTCTAAGTTAAATTTACGTTAACAAGGGAATCAAGCTATATTTTGGTGTTAATAATTATATTCAGTCTTATTGAACACTTTTTTATTCAATTTAGACATTAAACTGTTGTATGAACAGTGGTTTAATAATGTAAATACTGCGTCGACGTCGATGACGTCACGGAGTCTCCCATTCTCTAAATTTAAGAGGATACTGTTAAGGGAAGACTATACTATTTGTGTATAAGTGTGTCGGTTTCCCGACAGTTGATTTGTGGAACCAATTACCGCGTAACGTGGTTGAGGTGGGATCCCTCGATTGTTTCAAGCGAGGGTTGGACATGTATATGAGTGGGATTGGGTGGTTATAAATAGGAGCTGCCTCGTATGGGCCAATAGGCCTTCTGCACTTTAAGCTTTATTAAGAAAGATTAATAAAGCTTAAATTGCATTCACTGGAAAGGCAAAGAGTTAGGGGTGACATGATAGAAGTTTACAAGTGGATGAATGGACATAACAATGGGGATATTAATAGGGTATTAAAATTATCAACACAAGACAGAACACGAAACAATGGGTGTAAAATTGGATGAGTTTGGGTTTGGGAAAGACTTGGGTGGGTGCTGGTTCGGTGGCAGGGTTGTTAATTTGTGGAACCGGTTACCGCGTAACGTGGTGGAGGTGGGGTCCCTCGATTGTTTCGGGCGGGGGTTGGACGTGTGTGTGAGTGGGATTGGGTGGTTATAAATAGGAGCTGCCTAGTATGGGCCAATAGGCCTTCTGCAGTTACCTTTGTTCTTATGTTATTTTCATATGTGTCATTTAAATGATTGTTTATACATTGTTTTTGTGTTATTGGAGTACTCAATGCTATATTTTCATGCAGTCAAAAAATTAAATCAACCTTCAGTTAATTACATTTTTACTTAAGGACCGGGAGGGATGTCACGAATCTGTGTTTGATTCTAACATTCATCATGCTAAATATGTATGTCCATTATTTATTTTCCCCATTAAGTAAATAAAACATGGTATCCAGTTGTGTTCCAGTATAACTATGTTTGATTTAATTGTAGCATGCTGTAGTGTGCCTGTATTAAATATTGTGTTAGGCTATTTGCATGTTCATTCCTATGGAGGGAGTCGGTAGCGGCTCACTGGGGGGATGACCATATTTGGGATTGCTCCAGTGGCGGGACGTGTATTCAAGCTAGCGTCAATGTTTCACCATTGAAATTATTCCTGTTCTTCATTGTACTTAAATTCTTTTACACCTTAGCAGTGTTACATACACATAAGTTTAATAATAATTATGTTCTTAAGTACTACTATCTGATAGCAGAGTATCATGAGATTTCATGTAGGTTTTAGTTTGGTCTTGTGGTAGACGCCATGCCATGCATGCGGGTGATACGTCAGTCGCGTGCGTAGAGCTGGCAGGTGGAGGCATGTGCTAAGCTAAGTTTGTGGTTTTTCGTTTTATTGCTTAGTTTACAAAGCTGTTTTCCTAGTTAGACTATTATGTGCTTACCCATCTATTCATTTATGTTGCAAAGAAATTATCTGTGTTTATATAACGATATTGTAAGAATAATTACTGGTGTATTAATATTTCTGGCTACCTACATTTTTCCATTTATGTTATTGTGTATGTTCTTTGTTACCCTAATCTTAAGTATATTGCTTTGTTAAGTAAGAAGTTGCATTTCAATTCACCCTTAGAGTATTATTGAGGCAAGGCCGTATGATATTATGTTTACCAACTGCAACACATGAATCATACCCAGAGGTCAAGGCCGTACAAAATGGGGGCCTGTCCTGGGATAGTTAATTACCATAATTTTATAGTAACAATTAGTGGTGCCATGATTTTAATTGTTAATGGTCGTGTGTGTTAACTATATACCGAAACCAAGCCTGTGTGCCATTTCTCTGTTTCATTCGAAGCTGCTTGTGGAAGTTTTCTCAAACTTCACTTGAGATAAGTGTACAGCTGTGTCCAGGGGTCCAAGCAAACCTTCGAGTGTTGTTGTAATTGCTAGTTGTGTTAATGAAGTCTGACAATAGTAGGAACAATTTGCTGTTTGGTGGAGCAGTCAAACTTTGTGAAATTAAAGACTTGAAGAATTCGGGGTTGTTGTACATAGCTGATAATTAAAGCACAGTTTTCCAGGAGAATCTTACCATAGGCTCAGCTAGTAAGAGTCATTGTCAACACCTGGTGGAGGAGGAGAAACTTGACGAGGAGTGGTTAGAGGATTAGAAGAAAGTCAAGTAGACCAGGTGGCAATTCTAAAGTTAGGATGGAATCTAAGCTGAGAGATGGCTAGGTAGAAGCATAGAAAATCAGTTGTTGTAGATGCGAATCACCAAAACAGCTGAGTTGGAGACTAAGCAGCAGATCGTGAGGCCATCAGATCAACCAAAAACAGCTGTGAGTTGGAGGCTCAGAACCAGCAAAAACATCTTGAGATTGACGCTCAGTTGCAAATAGAAGAGCAGAAAACTAAGCAGGTTAGAAATTCAACAGAGTAATAGTAGAAAAAATAACAGAATAGAGGAACAGAGAATTGCAGCAGGGCATGGTAACACTAGTAATCATACATATAGTACTGATAGCTCTTCAAAAGTCTAGGAAAAATGTAGATTTGCCTAAATTCAATGAGGAAGACCCAGAAATATTCTTTTGACATTTCCAGAAGTTAGCATCATATGAATATGTGTCTGTAGGATCAATGGTTGCATTATAGGCAAGGACATTTTAGGGGAAGCCCAAGGAAATGTTTTGCATATCTTCCTTAGACTCTAATTTTTTGACTTTAATTTTGTCCAACAGAGCATGCTATAATGCATACCACCGCCAGACCCCAGAGGTCCATAGATAGAAATTGTAGGTATGAAGAGAGTCACATGATCAGACCATTTCGTGTTTTTTAAGAGTTAAAATTAATAATTTTGATAGATGGTGTAAAAGCACTTCTCATTACAGAGTTTGAGACTTTGAGAAACCTCATAGTGACTAGAGGATGATTTTAGGTTGTCTACCTAGAAAATTAGCCTTGTTTATAGCTGAGCATAAACGAAACACTGACATTATGAAACTATGCCAGGCTAGCAGACGAACAGTGAAATATCACGTAAGGTGCCTTTTCAAGCACAACACAATAATTATAATTCTAAGGTAATTACATGTCCTAAATCATCATGCTTTTCCAGTGCCAGACAGCTAATTCACGCTACTCCCTGAACTCTTGCTCCTGTAAAGCCAGAGATTGAGAACAGCAGACAGGGTTGTCACCCTGAAATAGATGTAGTGTCTAAACCTGCAGTGGTTTCGGTTTGTTTCTACTCACTGGCAGATATTGCACGCATGCAGGAGAAAGGTCAGTGTGGTTAATTCCTGCTATGCCTTGCACCCTTAGTTGAAGGACCTACCGGTCTGATTATGAGACGGGGTGTGCAAGCCATTAACTCTAGTATTATTCCAGTCATGCCCAATGTATGACTAACTTTAAACCGTACCTATATTCGGGTACCTTACTTTGTACTAGTGGAACTGGAAGCCAGTGCAGTTATTGAGGGACACTGGTGCTTCCCATATCTTAATTTCTCACCGTGTTTTTGCTGATGTTAGCACAGAAGAACACAGGTGAGTATATTATTGCAGGAATTGGAGGTCATGTCAGCGTATACCCTTAGTTAAAGTTCACCTGAAATTAACTATTACACCGGGTTGGTGCACTGTAGCAGTTAGTGAGCAGTTGCCCATCCTTGGGGTTGATGTTATTGTGGGTAAAGATTTTGATAAGTGTCAAGTTAGTGGGACAGAGTGCCTATCATGTTTACTAACCCTAGTGTGTACTGGCTCAACCGTATGCGGATGATGGTGTCATCTATCCAGCCTGTGTTGTGACCAGATCCATGGGTAAGCAGAGTGAGGTAAATCCTGTGACTCCCAAGGTGGATTTGTCGAAGCCAGGACCCCTTCAGACAGGGAGGGAGAGTGGACCTTGAGGATACATTCTTAGCTCACTCGGATGTCGAGAGTGAGGCGTGCCAAACCCTAATTTATTCTGACCCAGAGGATGGTCTGGAAGAGGTGGCCTGTTACGTACCTCTATAAGCTACGTAATTAAATAATTAATTTGTACTTATATATATGCCTTGCTTTATTTGATTACATGTATGTACATCTAAATATTCTTTAATTGTATGTAAGTTATGTGTTGCCTGATTATATTGTTGAATTAGACCTAACTTTATCCACCCGTGGGAACGATTATATTCCCTTTGTTTGCTCACGGCTGATTTCGTGAGAAAGTGGTTTTATAATGACCATCAGTAGGAAGCACTGATGGGAAGTCGGTAATTGTTTGAACATTAGGGGGCAACATTCCGTGAGAGACTTTTAGTTCCTGGTGGCTGGGGAGCGTTGCCAATATTTCCCCTCTGTTGTTTTATTTAATTACTGCTGTATTAATAATTACATTATTTTGTTATGCATGTTATTCTGACCAATTACTAAGTTACTTTAAGATTAATCTTGTCACATTATTTTGCTTCATGTAAGTTTAATTAATACTATATAGTTTTGCAATTTTTCGCGGGGCAGAAGAATGTTTTTGACTCCCACAGATTAAGTAGTCAGTAGCTATCACGGAGCAGGAGAGATAACATCTTTGGGAGATAAGTATGTTACATTTTGTTGACCAGACCACACACTAGAAGTTGAAGGGACGACGACGTTTCGGTCCGTCCTGGACCATTCTCAAGTCGCTTGTGATGAGGAGGTTGTTGTTGTTGTTGTTATAGATTAGCTACTCAGGACTAAGTGTCCATGTAGCACGAGCTATAGTGAGCCCGTAATTGAGTTGGTTATACATGATAACCTTTTCCTGTGATATTTGGGTCTAAGTTTAAAATGGAGGAGGGGATTTCTCTTTTTTTTTCCTGTTTATTTATCGCTTCTGTTTAGTGCACTGGTTTTAATCTTGTTTTATTAACATTATCTTGGTGGTGGATGTAGATGCAGAATGTTCACAATGAGTCCCATTCCTCAACGGCTTTTCTAATCATTGTAGTCGCGGTGGATGTGCATCTAATGCAGCTGCTGTCGTTGGATTAATGTTGAGTTTGATGCGCAAGGGTTCAGTAGCTTCACATTCAGTAAGTAGTGCAACAGTGGCGCCTCTGCTTCAGTTTCACATATGTGACACTCTTTAACTATGGGTTCATTACCTCCAGCAGCACTTGTAACCAAGCCTGAGTCTGTGTATGGCTACTGCAATGTCTTGGATATCTTTTTGCCAGGCTTGAAAGAGGAGTAACCAGTGGCTTGTTCGTACCATATCGCAGTGGATCTTCCTTCTGCTACTTGGCTCTGTGGCGACCTTGATAGTTGAGAATATTTTCTTCTTGATTTGCTCTTTATCTGTGAGAAACTTGGAGGTATTTGAACCTGTACAACAGGTAGAGCAGAGGCAGTTTTGCTAGTGAGTCTGCCTTTCATTACCATCTATGCCAATGTGACTTGGTATCCAATTTAGGGTGATGACAGTCCTCGATTATGGGCTTCTTTTCCTATATGTTGAATTTCTGTGAGGAGTTGTATATTATCTCTGTGCTGACTGGATAACAATGCCTGGACGAAGATTTAGAGTCGGTATGAATGATGACATCATGTAAATTATTCTCAATTGCATATTTATGCCTCCTTCAGGCATATAACTCTGTTTGCAATGTTGAGCCACCCACTATTCATGCTCCAGTAAGCCTCATGGTTGGTAGTGTAAACTCCTGCCCCAGCAGAACCTTTTTCTTGATCACTGATCCGTCTGTGAAGATGTGAGTCGTTGTGGGTCTAGATATTTTCCATTTGTTGTTCTATTACTTCCTTGAGCCTCTGCGGGTCACATGCTGATTTTTTAACTGGTAATCTTTCAATGATTATCTTTATATTCGATTCTTCCCTGGAGGAGGCTGTCGAAAGTGTTGATATGGTCTATCTTCCTCTTTGTTTTAATGGTCCATTTCAGGTCCATTTTCTCTAA
Organism: Procambarus virginalis; assembly: GCA_020271785.1. Classification (NCBI taxonomy): domain Eukaryota; kingdom Metazoa; phylum Arthropoda; class Malacostraca; order Decapoda; family Cambaridae; genus Procambarus; species Procambarus virginalis. Next base: position 2,291,499 of record WNGS01000411.1, read on the forward strand.
ATCTTGACCACATTATCCTCCATGAGCTTTTCTATACTGTAGGTTTTTCTGAAATGATCTCTGTATGCTGTCTTTGATTGACAGCTGGCGGTTGTTCCAGTAAGTTTCCTATTATGGTGGCTATCCTTGTTTTCATCCTGTTTTCTAATGCTGGTAATTTTGTTTCCATTCTAAGGTTCTCTCTACGCGTCCATATAGGTGCTCCCAGCATTGTTCTCAGAGCATCATTTTGAGACACTTCCAGTTTCTCCCATTGGTTATCACTGAGGATGTAAGAGCAGGAGCAGCATAGTCGATGAGTGACCTAACTGCTTGAACGTAGTACATTTGAGTACTGGTAGAGATGCACCCTCTCTAAGACTGGTCAGGGAGCGCAAAGCTGAGTTTCTGGCTTTACAGCGTTGCCGAAGATATTCAATTTCTTGAGTGAATTTCAAATGGTTGTCTATTATGACTCCTAGGTATTGAAAAGAGGTAACCCACTCGATTTCTTGTCCTGTATTGCGAGTCTAATGTCTTGAGTTCTCATTTTAACGGCCATTGCTTTTGTTTTATTGCTGTTTATTTTCACTGCTATGCGTTCCACTTCCCTACTGATAATATCTAGGCATTTTTGTGCATGGTTCTTTGCACCTTTGCCATTGATGAGATGAGGAGGTAGAGAACGGGTAATAAATAGGCAAGAGAGAGGTGAGGAGGAAAGTAAGGTGTAGAGAATAGTAGTAATAATGAGAACTGCAGAAGGCCTTTTGGCCCATACGAGGCAGCTCCCATTATAACCACCGAAGGAAAAGTAATAGGAATAAGAAGAAGATAGCAAGGGAGCGTAGGAGAAGACAATGAACAGAAAAAGGGAGAAGAGAGAAAGAAAAGGAAAGAGAAAGAAAGATAAATGGAAGGGGTAAGCTTATGTTAAGTCACGTTTGTTAGAAAGATTAGAGCATTTGAGTATGTACTGTGAAAGGGAAGAGTCCACAGCAACAAAGCCAGGACTCAAGTTCATGTGGGTACATTGTGTATAGAGCCGATTCTACAAGACGGCGTCTGTGAAGAGTCGAGGCAGGAAAGATTATTTGGGAGGAAGACCAATCAATGGGATCATTAGAATCCCTCACATGGCCGAAGAGAGCATTGTTAGTGTCTGCAGACTTAACACTTCTCTTGTGTTCTTTAAGTCTGTCATTCCATTCTTTAAGTCTAATGATCCCATTGATTGGTCTTCCTCCAAAATAATCTTTCCTGCCTCTACTCTTCACAAACGCCGTCTTGTAGAATCGGCTCTTATACACAATGTACCCAACATGAACTTGAGTCCTGGCTTTGTTGCTGTGGACTCTTCCCTTTCACAGTATGCTGATGCCTTATCCAGGGGATTCCCCAGTGCAGTGCCTTAATGTGACTTGTTCTATACCTGAGGATGTTTACCTTTTGGTTGAGACAGTCAGGTGCTGTCACAGTGAGAGGTTGTGTTAGCTGGAGCTCTGATTGCAGTAACATTATTATAGCAATAATAGAATGATTAGTGAAGGAATTGATGAATCTAGTTGGAACTCTGAGAGCAGAGATGGATTCTCTACGAGAGGAAGTATGACAGCTGAAACATCGGGAAGAAACGAAGGAGGAGACCAATATTAACAAGACCTCGTCGTGGAAAGTCGTTAAGGACAGGGGTCTTAAGAAGACCTTGACAAGGCCGCCTACAGACGCCCTAAAGACAGCAAATTCATTTGCCGTGTTGGAGGACGAGTGCTGTGGTGAGCCTGCAGTTCACTCTGAACGGAAATCAGCGAGGAGCAGCGAAGCGCAGGCCCCTCACGGTGCTCAGAAAGTTAAGGAGGTACCAAAGCGAATTTTGGTTGTGGAAGATTCCCAAGTGAGGTATTTAGACACAACGTTTTGTGCCAGAGATAGGGGGAACAGATTAAGAGTTTGCTATCCGGGAGCTGGAATTGGTGATATTGTTGGAAACATGAATGATATTATGACGGGAAATGGGAACAAACCCATAATTTGTATTAGTGCAGGGGGTAATGATGCTGGACGAGTTAGAAGTGAGGAACTAATACAGAGATTCAGGAAAACCATTGAATTAGTTAGGAGCAAGGGAGGAATCCCGATCATATGTGGCATTCTTCCAAGAAAGGGAGTGGGAAATGAATGGATGTCGAGGGCACTTGGTGTCAATTTTCGGCTGGAAAGATATTGCAAATCAAATGCAATATCTTTCATAGACAACTGGGAACACTTCTATGGAAGAAATGAAATGTATGCTCGTGATGGGGTGCATCTATCGAGGGCTGGGGTTGTTGCTGTTGCGAACTCGTTGGAACCAGTGGTTAGAGGCGTTTGTTTGGGTTTAAACTGTTAGTAGATAGTGGTATGGGAATTAATTTGGAGGAAGGAGGTAATAAAAGTATGTGTTTGTGGGAGAATGGAATTGGAAAAATGATCAGGGAAAGAGAAGGGCCCCAAAATAACAATTCACTTAGGATATATTACACTAACAGTAGAAGTCTAAGAAATAAAATTAACGAATTAAATGCTCTTGTCTGCACAGAAAAAATAGATATTATTGCACTTACCGAAACGTGGATGAATGTAGAAAATAGAGAACTATTAGCTGAATATCAAATAAATGGATTTAAACTATTTTACACAGATCGATATATTTGACGAGGAGGGGGAGTAGCCATATATGTTAGGGACAATTTGAAATGTAGTCTCAAAGAGAGAATTAAAACTGAGCCACACACAGAAACTATTTGGATAGAATTAAACGAAAAAGCAAATAATATCATAATAGGAGTTATATATAGGCCACCAAATTTAGACAGAATGGAAGCAAAGCATCTATGGGATGAAATATCCAGAGCATCTAGATCTAACAGTATTTATGTCATGGGTGACTTTAATTTTAGTGGAATAAACTGGTTGAACAAAACAGGGAATAGTGAAGCAGAAGATTTTTTAGAATTAATTGACGATTGCTTTCTTACGCAACACATTAAGGAACCAACGCGGGAAAATAATATTTTAGATTTAGTGTTAACTAACAGGGAAACACAAATTAATGACATCGAAATAGTGAGTAAGCTAGGGAACAGTGATCACAAAGAAATCAGATTTAGCATAGAATGGAATAGACCTGTAGGAGAAAATTCTGTTAAAGTGCCAGATTTTCGAAAAGCTGATTTTAATGGCCTAAGAAATCCTTTGGGTCAAATAGATTGGAAAGACTTGGGTATGGGGTGTGGGCCGGTCATGGAGCGAGACATGAACCCAGCGATAGGTGATGTAAATGGGGATTTCGATGTGGATTCAATATATAACTTATTTAAGAATATTCTAAACAAAGCACAGGAACGTAGTATACCATACAAATTGAATAGATCGAATACTAATGAACCAAAGTGGATAACAAAGAATTTGAAGAACCTTATAGGTAAAAAGAGAGTTTGGTACAAAAGGATTAAAAATGGGGAGGTCACTTTAGAACAGGAATTCGTACAACTGGTTGGAAATGTTAAAAAAGAGATAAGGAAAGCAAAAAGAAACTATGAAGTTCGCATAGCAGGGCAAGCAAAGACATATCCTAAAAAAATTTTCAGTTATATCAAACTAAGACTAAGGAAAGGATAGGTCCATTAAAAACTGAAACAGGTCAAATAACGTATAATGACAAGGAGATGAGTAGCAAATATTTTATATCTGTATTTACTAAAGAAGAACTTAACAATATGCCTTCAGTCGAACAAGTCTATGTGGGTGGGGATGAGGACAGGTTGACTAGTTTAGAAGTTACAAGGGAAGATGTAATTAAACAATTAGTAAAACTAAAACCAAACAAATCCCCAGGGCCGGATGAAGTGTTTGCCAGGGTGCTTAAAGAATGCAAAGAGGAGCTTTCCGAGCCACTGTCTACCATATTTAATAAATCAACAGAGTTAGGCAGAGTGCCAGAGTCATGGAAGGTAGCTAATGTGGTACCAATTTTTAAGAAAGGAGATAGATCACTTGCGTCAAACTATCGGCCAATTAGCCTAACGTCTATTGTGGGAATGTTACTTGAATCGATAATTGCAAATACAATTCGTCTTCATCTTCAAAAACATAAATTAATAAATGAGTCGCAACATGGTTTTACAAATGGCCGTTCATGTTTAACAAATTTGCTATCTTTTTATTCCAGCATAGTTGAGGCAGTTGATAGTGGTAAGGATTGTGATGTTGTGTACCTTGACTTTAGCAAAGCTTTTGATACAGTGCCACATGAAAGACTAATTAAAAAAATAGAGGCTCATGGTATTGGGGGTGCTATATTAAGTTGGATTAGGGCATGGCTATACCAAAGGAAACAGAGAGTTAGTATAAATGGGGTTAAGTCAGAGTGGGATAATGTTGTTAGTGGAGTGCCTCAAGGCTCTGTCCTGGGACCTCTGTTGTTTATAATATATATAAATGATTTAGATTCAGGTTTGAGTTACAAGACATGAGCTAGATGGTGTTGTGATTGCGAAGTTGGATTGCGAAAGGGATCTGGTAGTTATGATTAGTAAGAATTTAAAACAATAGGATCAATGCATTAATGTTCGTATTAAGGCAAGTAGGACACTTGGATTTATTAATCGAAGCGTTAGTAACAAGACACCTGGTGTGGTTCTTCAGCTATATCTTGCTCTGGTTAGGCCCCATTTAGATTATGCAGTTCAGTTATGGTCGCCGTACTATAGAATGGATATATATGTCCAGCGTAGGATGACAAAGTTAATTCCCCAAATTAGAAATCTTTCATATGAAGAAAGATTAATAAAGCTTAAATTGCATTCACTGGAAAGGCGAAGAGTTAGGGGTGACATAACAGAAGTTTACAAGTGGATGAATGGACATAACAAAGGGGATATTAATAGGGTATTAAAAGTATCAACACAAGACAGAACACGAAACAATGGGTATAAATTGGATAAGTTTAGATTTAGGAAAGACTTGAGTAAATACTGGTTCGGTAACAAGGTTGTTGATGTGGTAAAAACTCCAGGCAGTATATCTTCTTTTAATTGACTTCAGTAAATTAAAGTTTATCTTATTTTTTCTTAGTAGGTAAGAAATTGAGTGGACTGTATGTACTTGTTAAAACTGCCTGAAATTAATCTCACACAAATTGGGGGGACAATTTGTAGCTTAAACCACTTTGTAATGGCTCCTTCTTAAACTACAAATTGTTTACCTAAGTTTAATTATATTATTTTATCATACCACATATGGTGGTCTAATCTACTATTATTTCAACAATTATTACTAGTTATGAATACTACTACTACAATAACTAGAATGGCCTTATCTGAGCCTGTAGTAAGGGCCCACTAAGGCTGTGTCATGGTAGCATCTATGTGGGTGTGGCCCTGTGCCTCATGGTGCCAATGGCGGCTGTGGAGGCCTTCAAGGCTGGCAACAGCTAGGTACATGTACATAGTTCTACTGCTCAGCTACTTGCTGTTCCAAGTCACAATTTACCTGTTTGGGATGCAAGGAGTTAGTACATTTCCCTAAACATATCAATACAGGTATAACATGGTATGTGAGGGCTGTAAAAATGGGGTACACGTACATGGTGTTGGTGTTGTTCATATATCATAACCGCCAATACCATTTGGATATTAATTAGTGCACTAGAATAATAAACAAATACTTGGTAAGACGGATACTGGAGTGCTCTCATTTGTAGTAGTGATGTTGCTATGGCAGCTTCTTAAGGCAGAGTAGGTCTATCCTGTGTGGCCATTATCACAACACACGAGCACCCATTGTTATTGTTTTCGTGTCTGCATGGCGTCTGTAAGAGCCGCTCAGCCTCCCTTGTTGTTCCAATATTGTGTTCTACTTCTAAGTTAAATTTACGTTAACAAGGGAATCAAGCTATATTTTGGTGTTAATAATTATATTCAGTCTTATTGAACACTTTTTTATTCAATTTAGACATTAAACTGTTGTATGAACAGTGGTTTAATAATGTAAATACTGCGTCGACGTCGATGACGTCACGGAGTCTCCCATTCTCTAAATTTAAGAGGATACTGTTAAGGGAAGACTATACTATTTGTGTATAAGTGTGTCGGTTTCCCGACATAATTCCGGGGGGGAAGAACACGGGTCGAAGTCCCGGTAAGGACTGCGATCACTTTATTCTTCTCCTTCAGAATTATAATGCTGCTTTAATTTGAGTTTACATTGTTGAGCTGCAGTCCTTTGGGGACGTATGTCCCGTACTGGCGTATCGGGTGCTGGAAGTCGCTGTACGTCTTCGTTCCTGGCCAGTTATTTCTCTAAAGTTTTGAGAGTAGTATTGCCTCGGCATTTCACTTTCACTATTCTCAAGATGCCCTGGCTGTCTGGATGAACAGAGACTATTTGACCTAAAGGCCACTCTGAGCGTGGTCCATCACTATCCACCAGAACTATGTCACCAGGGTTCAAGTTAATTCTGTTGTAGGGGTTGTTTGCCCCGTAATGATACTCTCTCAGAGCTGTAAGGTATTCTCGAGTCCATACGTCATTCCACCGACTTATCACCCTTGATAGATGTTTGAAACGTTGAACCAAATCACTCTCTTTGACATATGAAGGATCCTCTGGTTCCTCGTCCGTAAGGGACACAAGTGTTTTGAGAGGTCTACCATACATCAAATGAGCTGGACTTAATGGTTCACGCTGCAAAACATCATCAGAGAGGTAGGTAAGTGGTCGGTTATTGACTCGTGCTTCTATCTCTATGACTACTGTTTGAAGCTCCTGCAGGTCAATCTTTTGGCGGTGTAGGGTTTTCCGTAGAGAACGTTTTACCGTACCAACCATGCGTTCATAGAAGCCTCCGTGCCATGGTGCTCTGGGAGGTATGAATTTCCAATGGCACTGCCGTTGATTTAGGGCTGTGCGTACCTTTGGATGTGTCCAGATTTTCCTCAGACATGCTTCTCCTGCCACTAAGTTGGACCCATTGTCTGAGATCATTAACTTAGGACAGGATCTACGTGAAGCAAACCTGCGGAAAGCCTGTAAGAATGCTTCGGCACTCATATCGGGAGTCACTTCTAGATGGACTGCCCTTGTTGTGGCACAAGTAAAAAGACAGATGTAAGCTTTTACTGGTTTCTTGTCTTTAGTGCCTGTAAGTGTTAGTGCTCCTGTGAAATCTACTCCTGTAGTCTCAAAGGGACGAATATGTACGACTCGCTCCTTCGGAAGTGGAGGTGGGCCAGGATATGGACACACTCTGGCATCGTATCTCCGGCAAACAACACAGGATTTGATTATTGATTTTACTGTCTGTCTACCTTGGGGTAGCCAGTACTGTTGTCTTAAGTCTGTGAGAGTATCTAATACCCCACCATGCAGAGTGCAGTATTTGTGTATATGTAACACAATTAGTTTGCTTACTATGTGGTGACGAGGGAGCAATATTGGATTTTTTGCTTCCAAATCTATGTCAGCGTGCTGTAAGCGGCCTCCGCATCTGATTATGTTATAATTGTCAGTGTCTAACCAGAGACCCAGATCACGTTGTAGCTTCTTTGGAACATTGTCAAATTCTGTCCCGAATGTGTCGATCTGAGCTCTTTTGACCCAATACCTTAGGGCATTAGGGAATTTATGCTTGATTCCTATTTTCTTTAGAAAATCAAACACTACTTGGGTGACACCTATAAGTTTGTTCAGTTCAGAGTACCGAGTAGGATCAATTACCAAAGTCCGAGGTGGTTCTGGGTTCTCAGTGGGAACAGTAACATTGGTCACAATGACTTGTGGCTTTTGTTCAGGCCACTGGTCGCTGATTAGCCACTGAGGTCCATTGAACCACATCTCTGCCTTTGTTAATTGCCGTAAAGTCAGTCCTCGGGAGAGATAGTCAGCTGGATTCTCTTTTGTGGGTACATATCTTAGTTTATACCCTGCTGACAACTCTCGTATTTCCTTAACGCGGTTACTCACGTAAGGATTCTTACTGTTATTGTTCTTAACCCACTGTAGTACTGCCTCATTATCTGACCAAACTACTGTTTCTTTAAAGTGGATGTGGCGTAAGGCCTTGATCAAATAATGAGCCAATCTTACTCCTAACAGTAAGGCTGTTAATTCCAGTTGTGGCAGTGATCTTTTCTTTAAAGGTGCCACTCTGGCCTTTGATGTGAGCAAATTGGCTTGCCCATTTGTGACCAGGTAAGCTACTGTTCCATAAGCCTTTCCTGAGGCATCACAGAATACATGTAGCTTAATTGGTTCTTTTTCATTTACTACTGTGTTCCTGGGAACTTGACAGACTCTAGGGTACTTAAATCTTTTACTAACCTTGCCATTTTCTTGTAGGGCAGGTGTTAGAAGATCATCCCAGCCTATCTTTTGTTGCCAACATTCCTGTATTATCAACTTCCCATTAATCAGTACTGGGCTTAATAGTCCTAATGGGTCGAAGGGTTTGCTGACTTGTGATAGTAATTTTCTCATTGTTAAGTTAGTGGTATCAGGCTCCACTGACTTGATTGTCAACTGATCTGTTGTCGTGTTCCATTCGACACCTAGTACCTTTGTCATCTCGGGTACCTGGTAATCGGGAAATCAGTTGAGATCAGTTGATTTTATTTTTCATTGTTAGAGACCCAAGATTGGAGAGGCATATTGGCTCCCATTAATTCTCGATTGGCCTCATGGTATATGTCCAACAGTTTACTTTCACTGTTGGTTGTACCTTGAAAATTATCCACATACAGGTTTTTGCTAATTTCCGTCTTGTTTGGGCTATTGGACTTCTTCAAGTGCGTATCCAAGGTAGCTTGGAGCAGAAAAGGAGATGACGTGGCGCCAAAAGGACAGAGGCAAACGGTAAGTGATTAATTCACTGTTCGGATCGTTAGGATCCTTAATCCATAGGAACTTTGTGTAGTTCCGGTCTTCTTCTTGAAGACCTACCCTAAGGAATGCCTTGCTGATGTCGGCCGTATATGCATAAGTCCCAATACGGAACTTTAACAGCACGTCGTAAAGCCTTTGTGTTAGGCTAGGGCCAGTTTGAAGACAGTCGTTTAACGAAACACTACTCGGCCTCATTTTAGCACTGCAATTAAATACTATCCGTAATGGGGTAGTTGCAGAATTCTTCTGTACACAATGATGTGGTAAGTAGTGACCTTCTTTGGGTTATCATTTGTAACAACTTCGATAAATTTGTCATCGAGTTGCTTCTGTATTATTTCATGGTACAACTTCAAGTTCTCAGGTTGTCTTTGTAAGCGCAACACCTGTGATCTCAATTGGTTTTGTGCCATAAAATGGTTGACGGGTAGCTGAGGGTGATTCAGCTTCCATGGTAGCCTGACCCAGTATTGATTATCTCTGTATATAACTGAGTCCAGGTATTGTTTGTAAGTCCAGTCATCATCTGGGCTAGGTTGTTCAGGGACAATGCCGAGAGTTGCCAGGTCCCATAACTTGTGTACAGGGGGATCAAGCTTTCCTCGGACATGTCTCTGAGTTGCAGTGGAGACTGGTCTCCTAGTCATGCAACCATTACTGGGTTGGCATGTGGTGTTCTACAGGTGCGGGG
>WNGS01000411.1:2328465-2363465 GCA_020271785.1 Procambarus virginalis
TTTCAGTAGTGCAGCAGCACTAGAAAGCCTATTCACCACGACAACGACCACTGCACTCGAAGCACAGGGCCTAACACTCCTGCCTCCCTACCAGTTCCTGGCAGTAAGGACTATATTCATTCACAGAGTGAGTGACATCATCGCTGAACGACCAGCTTCTGAGATTGTGAAGAGCATAAACACCCAAAACAGATCCCTCACGGCCATATCGGCCCACCTCATTCAGCAGGATGTAAACAGAAAGCCAACCCTCAAGGTCACCCTCAAGACTCCGGCAGAGGCTACTCTCGCGGCCGACAACGGCCTCAGATGCTGTGGAGTGGCCTGCACACCCCACCAGATCTCCAGGCAGCGATATTTCCACCTGCGTCAGTGCTTTCGGTGTTATCAATACACCCACTATTCACAAAAGTGCCCAAATCCGAAGCAGAAATGCAGCATCTGTGCTGGGGAACATCATCACAAGACTTGCACAGCTGCCACCAAGCGTTGTCTGCTCTGCGACGGTGACCACACAGCCGTCTCTCAAGACTGCCCCAAGCGACAAGAGGAAATCAAGCAAATGACAGAAGCCAGACCAAGAAACTCTACTCCAAAAACGAAGGAATTTAATATTCAAGAACAAGCCTTCCCAACTCTCCCGACAAGTGGCGCCGCGAGCGGCGCGCAACCCAACTACTGGACCAGCAACTCCCGCGCCAGCCAATCACAGCCTCAAACGACGCCTCTGCACCAATCCTCACTCACACCGCCTCCAGCCACCTCTGACAGCACTGTAGCAGCTTTGATACACTTCGCTACTGAACTCTCAGGAGGAGATCTCCGACAACGGTACAGAATACTAAATGAACTATACAAGGCAAACAATCTTCCCACGTTCGTGATTCCAGAGGCCATGTTTACTGCTGGCTCCTCTCCACCAAAGCCCGACCCCGTTCCAGAGACGCCTGTCAACCTGGCCCCTACAACTCCAGATACACCAGCGACTACATCTGATACCGTGGCATTGCCGCCAACTTCTCCTGCAAGTTACACCACGTCTTCTGATGACGACTCGAACGCCTATGTTGAAATTGAAGCACAAACATCACCCCCAGCACCAGAGACCACTGCAGCACACTCACCACCCTCAGCCCAGGAGACAGATTGTGTAGAAACTCCAGAAATGGAAACTCCGGAAATAGCAGCAGTGCGTCAACAGCGTGAAAGGAATGCAGTCGGATCGCCCGAGTTCAGAAGGTTCTCCAGCCAGATGTACAACATGACGGCAGACATCATGAAGCAGGCCTACCCAGAAAACACATTCAGTTTACATAACAACGTAATCTTCGAGGAATGCGATGAGTCTACACTGTCACCTGACCTCTTCAACAGTGACTACTCCGAGTACAAACATCAGATGATTACAAGAAGCATGAAGAAATAGCTAAGAAAGAAACCAACCAACTGAGGGCAGCCGCTCTCTTCCCCCTCTTTAGGGGGATGGGGACCTAATTTTGCTGTTTTGAGATGGTGGTACCTGACGGAAGACACACTCCACACACCAAGATGAAAGAAAACCTGCCACTGCCGCCTTCCAGACCCGTCTCCCAGCCTAGCCAGATATGGGATTGATACAGCATCGACACTCGGACAAGCAGCTGGGTCTAGCCCTGGCACTTTTTCTCTTCAACTTCAGCATTTCCTCTCACCGACTTCTCTTCAGCTGTCCCCACTTCAAGGCTCGCCCCAATGGGCATTCTTCTCCTGTATTATCGGATCGGATCGGATCCTGGCTCACAACGCCTGTCCCTCGATGGTGTGAGGCTCCCAAGCTTCCTGAGTCGGTCCTTGACGATGCGGTAATGTGTTGCAGTCCTCAGGTGTCACTAAGCTGCCCGCGTCATCTCCGAGCCACTCCCAGAGTTTCAGATATCCCAATCTGGTCCACCCAGTGGCACGAGCTACTCACGTAACACACTCGTTCCTTCACAAGGCGTTGCTCCTTGCCTAGGATCATGTCGTCCCTCCACGTTCCACAGTGAATGTGACCAGTCACAGCAGGCCTGCCCACCAGACCGTCCAGACCTTCAAACATCATGAGGCGCCATCCAACGTTATCGCCGACCGATTCCTCAGGTTTTGGCAATTCTCTGCCCATTAAACTTGGTTTCTTCTTGCTTCCCAGAAGCACAGGGTCTCCAGTAACAATGGTGAGCTGCGATGACTAGTTATAATCCACTGAGAGAGACTCCCAGACCCTTCAATCCTCGAGAGCTGATCTAGGCACGTCTTCTCGCCTCGCAGTCAGGTCAACTTTGACGCCACCTCCGCTGGCGCCGCCAGGGGCACTCGGTGACGTCATAGCAGGCTCTGATTGGTCGCCTGTGGCACGTGACCTAAGCCAGCCAATCCGCAGCCGGTTGGCGTCGTCCACAAAATGGAGGATTTGCTAGCCATTTTGTTTGTATCAATGGCGCTACTTTCCCCCTTACCCACCAACTTATAACTGCAAATTTCTCCCTTATCAGGCGGTCGATCTGGTCGCCACATATACCAAGAGACTCCCTGCATTTCAGAGATTCAGCAAGGGTAAGCATATATGACCCTTAATGCTGGATCTGGGGAGAAATTGGAGTGGCTCCATAACAATACATATGTTCGCTGGGTACACGATCAAACACTGGTAACTAATCTAACAACCGAGTAAACAAGCTTACCACAGAAATCTATGACGTGGGGGGGGCACTCACTCTCTGGCATTCAACATGGCGCTCACTCAGGTCTCCAACAAAAATCACTTTAGGACTGCTTCACAAGGCTTCCTCCAGTCCTGACTTGAGTACATGGAGTCGCTCGGCAGGCTCCACACAGAAACGCCTGTTTACTTCCTTCCTTATTGAAGGAGCATACAATTAGAGTTCCACACAGGCGCAACCAAACACTTGCTTCCAGGCCGCCTCTTAATATATTCAAATCACACAGAAATGGTGTACAATCTCCTGAGCAGCTTCTTCATACTTGCAAACAAGTTGCCTTCACTTCACTGTTTACACAGGGCACTATATTCTTCCTTCTTCCAGGAGATCAATGAAGTACAACCATCTCTGACGACTGCTGCAACTCAAGTAACGTCGCAGCGTCATGCTAGCGTCACTTCACGTCACCAAAATATCGACATCCCACTCCATTTCAATTTCATCAGACGCTCATCCTCCGCTCGTGTTCTTAAATTACTCACTGTCATTTATTATATATTTTCTTCGTCTGCCCCTTAATCTCAGGTCCGGACAGCAGAATAGCTCTCACTGGATAGACTCGTTCCACCAGGCTACGTGGGGTCATAACATCTGTCAATTCCTCTGGAAATTTGTTTAGGTAGTGATCATGTCTAACTGAGCTCTCCTGTCTTCCAGCGACGTGAGATGCATTTCACACAGCCTTTCCTCGTAACTCATGCCTCTTAGTTTTGGGAATAGCCTATTGGCATACATGTAAACGTTTTCCAGCTTCGTCTTGTGCTTGACATGGTACTGGCTAGTTGATGGGGCCGCATTCTCCAGGATTGGTCTTACATATGAGGTATACAAATTTCTGAAGAATTCCTTACACAGCTTTCTGAAGGCATTTCTGATGTTAGCCAGCCTTGCATACGCCGCAGATGTTATCCTTTTTATGTGGGCTTTGTGAGATAGGTTTAGTGTGATATCAACTTCTAGATCTTTCTCTCTGTCCGTTTCATGAAGGACTTCATCTCCCATTCAGTATCCTGTGTCTGGCTTCCTGTTTCCTCTGCCTAGTTTCATTGCCTTACATTTATTTGTGTTGAACTTTAGTAGCCATTTTAGGACCACTCCTTCAATTTGTCTAGGTCATCTTATATCCTCATACAGTACTTTCTTCCTCTGTCCTAATCCTCCTCATAATATTTACATCATCAGAAAATATTGAGAGGAAACTGAGTACCCAAATGAGCCACAGGGGCGTTAGAAAGAACTTTCAATGTCAGAGTAGTTAACAATGGAATGCATTAGGCAGTGATGCGGTGGAGGCAGACTCCATACACAGTTTCAAATGTACATATGATAGGGCCCAGTAGGCTCAGGAATCTATACACAGTAGATTGACAGTTGAGAGACAGGACCAATGAGCCAGAGCTCAACCCCCACAATCACAACTAGGGGAGTACACAGGGACCTGCACCCTCAACAACATCAGTGCTTGTGTAACACACAGTGTTATGAACCCCAGGTAGCCTAGTGAGGTAGATCTACCCTGTGAGAGTTATTCTACCCACCTGACTGGAGGTAGGACTCAGGGGAAGGACGTAAATTAAGTAGTAGTAGTAGGCATCCATCAGTCTCAGGAGACTATGGTTTTACGCTCTGGTTGTCGGTCTGGAGTGAATTCTTAAGGGCGTAAAGCCAGGGTAGGTTGATATGGAGGAGAAGCTGTTACCCAGGCAGCAGGTCCCCCCCTCTCACGGCGCCAAAATTCTCCAATGAGAAGGCAAACGCCAATACGATTGATTCCAGCGCCGTCGCAGGAACTGTGAGTTCCGGGGTTGACCTCGAAGTTGGTGAAAAAGGGCACAGGGACTTCCAAACCCGGAGACCGGGATTATATAATGATAAGTAAAAACATTATTATAATAATTATATAAATAGATAATAATTAATGAGGTATACAACAACAAATTAAGTATGCGTTAGTAAATTATGACTGAAAAGAGAATGACAAACAGAGGACAAGCATCTTATAGAAGCTAGTTGAAATGAGATGTCAACATTTTAATTTATGTCGGGACACAGGCGGAGGTCTTCACTTGAGTTATGAGAGTCGTCAAGGATAGACGTACGTCGGCGCTCTCCTGGGAAGAATGAAGAATATAGTTCTCAGTTAAGTGTTTGAGTGAAGGCTACTTGTCCGAAGTGTGAGGAAGATGCCGAGGACAACGGACGTCATTTCTCACTGATCGTGAACAATATTAGCTGCAGCCTGAAGCCTACATGGTGGGCGTGACCTTTGGGGACCCTACTGTGAGATATCCTTTGAGTAGAGGAAATTGAGTAGGTGTTTCTGTGTGAAATCTGCAAGGCGACTTAGTAGACTCAAGTCCAGACTGTGAGAAGCATTTATAGACAGTCCATAAGACTTTGGTGGATGACCAAGAATAGTGCTATTTTGGAACGCCAGTGGACGTGCAGCCGTATTCATCCTGACCTTTGTAAGTGCATTAATTACATGTTACATTGCTTATAATTGCTCGATCGTGTATCCAGCGATCACTGAGAACATTAGTAGTTACAGGATAGATATTTTATGAAGACAGTGAACAGATATATGCAGTTAGAGAGGATGGAACATTGTGGAGCCAAGAGCAACACATGCTTGCTTGCCTGAGGTCAGTTGAGCGACTGAGGTGGGAGGAGCCCACCTCAGTCGCCCCTTCGGAGGATGATTTCGATGTGGAAATTTTTGTAAAAATTGTGTTGAAAAATTTCAGTGTCGGCGGCTCGACAGGGTGTGTATTCATGACCAATAAGCCATATTGGAGCCGTTTCGCCAAATAAAGGTGACGTTGAACCCTTCTCCGAGTATGCAACGATTTCAGGGTGATCGTCAAATATGCACTCCTGTGTCCATTACTGATTGATTGACGACAGCAACAGTGTAGTTGCAGTGGTTGATTATATTTTTTCAGGGAAGTGGTTGGTGGTCTCTGTTCGCTAGTAAGTAAAGTTGAGTTCAGTATCAAGTTTATAAAAAACCCGACACCTGATAACAGTGACCTACACACACAACAACATCAGTGTGGAGGTTTTCTTTTTTGCTTTCACGACTGCAGTGCGTGCGTCGCCAATGTACATGTGGCAGACGCTTCACGAAACTGTCGGAATTAGCAGAATAGAAAATACGAGAGCAACCGTACAGGGCCTGGGAGCAAGGTCGAGTTAGAGTCCTTGAGGGTCTCTTCTCAGACTAGCCTCACCTGGTCCTGCTCCACGTTGATCGTTGGAATCTCCTCAATGATTTAACACTTTAAGGGACTCCTAGGGTCCTCATCACATTTATAGTTTAGTGAATTTGGCAACTCGGTGTTGAAGACACTTAGAGCTGAAGGCTTGAGTAATGTTGGCAGTATTCAGAAGTGGTCCAACGGAAACACCGCATAAAGCTTAACAGTAGTTTATTTACTAACTTAACCACTAATACAAAGGGTGCTTGTTTTACTTTAGATTGGCGTCAGCAAAGCTATGGTTGTATTAACGAGACTCTTGACGTCTGGATAAACGACTCGTATCCACTCGTGGACAAACACCTAACTTAACACAGTTGACAGTCAATCATTAACACGGCAACCTAACTGCCGGTATGCAAAGGGATCACAAGAGTTCCAACCGGATACTCGATAATGATGATATGCAATAAATCAACAAATACACTGTCGATGGGATAGGCAATAACATGCATAATAATAATCACACAATAACTAAATGTGTGGTGCATGTGAAGCTCACATTCACAAACGAATGCAATGTCGTGATACCACACAAATAACACTCATACACCATCGATTCACCTATAACCTGTGACAGGTATAAGAAGGTGAGACCTGTGGTTGATCCCTCAGATCAACACAGACACAATAAAACAATGACAAGTTCTTGTACTTACAGATAAGGTACCTTTCCTTACTCACTCACTCAGACACATTTATACAAGCACTCGTAGGTGGCCTGATAGCTGGTTTCGCTCGTAGACACGGAGGATACTCGCAGTAGAGCGTGCTGTATGCTTAACAGACAGACACACGCACACACACTGGCACTGGCAGTGAGTAAGGGTGGTGACGTCACGTGGTACAGTGAGGGCGGCGGCGACTGGCGGCGGCTGTGGTACCATGCACTACACTGTACACTGTGGTACAGGTACACTGTGGTAAAGTCACACACAGATTACTTAGGCGGCGGCACTGCCTTAGTTCACTCTAAGTCACTCACAACGATCTTTGTCACCAGGGGTTACCTGATACCAGTCTGTTTCGCTCTGGAGATTTGTCACTTTAGGCTTCTGAACCATATACTCACACTCATGATTCTGGGCGAGTGTGGGGTATATCGAAAAGACACTGAGTTTAACTTGACGGTGAGGAATGGACGGTGTTCAGCCTATTGGCCGAATAGACAGAACAGAACACATCCTCTTTGCAAGAGATCCCTCACGAGAATACTTTTTCCTGAGGCTCAGAGCATCTTGTGGGGCACAACACAAAAGAGTTGCAATTTGACCAATAGCATTGCAGCAAATGAGCGGGAACCAATCATATTGAACGTTCGATGATCAGTAGGAGAGGTGATGTCATGAACACGTCACGAACACATCATAACTGTTATTTTTCATCGCGCCGGTTGACCCCAGAGGTCAGTCGGTTGTTGGCGTGTCCCCTCTCTCACGCTCCACCAGCCAATGTACTCACTGACCCTTGGTGGCAAGTATACTTAACTCCCTGTATCTACTTCCTGCCTGGACATACTGCGGCCTCCGTTTTATGAAAGTGTTCCTGGTTAAGTGGGCATTTTGAAGATACCCAACATGCCAGGTCACTATCCAGGGTTAAGAGAGATAGGCTTGTGCACGAAGGTTTGTGCACTGCAAAGAGTCATTCCAGTCAGCTGTGGGAGAATCTTGGGAGACATACTCCCACAATCAGTGCTTGTGTAACACACAGGGACCTACACACACACACAGCAACATCAGTGCTTGTGTAACACACAGTGACCTACACGCACAACAACATCAGTGCTTGTTTAACACACATGGACCTGCACACATTATGCAATATGAGGCCGGCCAAAATTATGAGAAGGATTAAGACAGAGGAGGACAGCTTGAGACTTCAAGAAGACCTGGACAAACTGCAGGAATGGTCGAACAAATGGCTGTTAGAATTTAACCCAAGCAAATGTAATGTAATGAAGATAGGGGTAGGAAGCAGGAGACCAGATACAAGGTATCATTTGGGAGATGAAATACTTCAAGAGTCAGAGAGAGAGAAAGACCTGGGGGTTGATATCACGCCAGACCTGTCCCCTGAAGCTCATATCAAGAGGATAACATCAGCAGCATATGCCAGGTTGGCTAACATAAGAACGGCCTTTAGAAACTTGTGTAAGGAATCTTTCAGAACATTATATACCACATATGTCAGACCAATCCTGGAGTATGCGGCTCCAGCATGGAGTCCCTATCTAGTCAAGCATAAGACTAAACTGGAAAAGGTTCAAAGGTTTGCCACCAGACTAGTACCCGAGCTGAGAGGTATGAGCTACGAGGAGCGACTGCAGGAATTAAACCTCACTTCGTTGGAAGACAGAAGAGTTAGGGGGGGACATGATCACCACATTCAAGATTCTCAAGGGAATCGACAGGGTTGATAAAGACAGGCTGTTTAACACAAGGGGCACACGCACTAGGGGACACAGGTGGAAACTGAGTGCCCAAATGAGCCACAGAGATATTAGAAAGAACTTTTTTAGTGTCAGAGTGGTTGACAAATGGAATGCATTAGGAAGCGATGTGGTGGAGGCTGACTCCATACACAGTTTCAAGTGTAGATATGATAGAGCCCATTAGGCTCAGGAAACTGTACACCTGTTGATTGAAAGGTTGAGAGGCGAGACCAAAGAGCCAGAGCTCAACCCCCGCAAGCACAACTAGGTGAGTAAACACAACAACGTCAGTGCTTGTGAAACACACACAGGGACCTGCACACATAACGATATCAGTGCTTGTGTAACACACAAGGACCTGCACACACAACAACATCAGTGCCCGTGTAACACACAGGGACCTGCACACACAACAACATCAGTGCTTGTGTAACACACAGGGACCTGCACACACAACAACATCAGTGCCCGTGTAACACACAGGGACCTGCACACACAACAACATCAGTGCTTGTGTTACACACACAGGAACCTGCACACACAACAGTATCAGTGATTGAGCAGCCCACAGGGACCTGCACTCACAACAACATCAGTGCTTGTGTAACACACAGGGACCTGCACACACAACAACATCAGTGCCCGTGTAACACACAGGGACCTACACACACAACAACATCAGTGCTTGTGTAACACACAAGGACCTGCACACACAACAACATCAGTGCTTGTGTAACACACAGGGACCTGCACACACAACAACATCAGTGCTTGTGTAACACACACAGGGACCTGCACACACAACAATATCAGTGCCCATTGTCATCGGGGGTGTGCTGGGGCTCTGCTAGCAAGGGGGGCTGCTAGGAGCTCTGGTGACAGAGTACTCAGTCTTGCCAATTCACATGACTCACCAGAGTCACTTGGTCTCACAGAAGAAGACCAGTAGTACCCACCACCCAAATCTTCGCTCCCACCACAAAGGTGCTACTGATTGACCGTGGGAGCCCTTCAGTCAACCACGGGGAAACTGCTATTAGCAATCCCGGCCTAGACCCACGGAGGAGTGAAGGAAGACCCAGGCTTTGGGTCTTGCCTGCCAGACAAAAAGTTGCAGGAATTCCTTTCCGGCCTGCTTTCTGTATCTCACTTAACAAGGTCTCCAGCTGGGTTGAACTGCACCCCAGCAGTGCAGTTCAGTGGGTGTACATTATATAGCCTGTTGCCAAAGTGTTGCTACTTATACAGCACTGCCACAGGACCACTAGTACATGGTACTCTTTTATAAAAGTCTGTGTTAATTTACCACTCTCCAGCCACTAGGAATTTCTATAGAAAACATAATGTTCACTAGTTGGGACTATGATATCCCTCGTGAATGCTCATAGAGATCATTATGGAGGCGTATTTAAACACACTGATAAAATATATGATATTTACTGACATTAGCTACATGATCACATACACAAGTAATAATGATATAGGAATGGACATAAAGACTATATAATCTGGAGATTGTCTGCAGCTCTTCTCTCCCGACCTGCAATTCCATCAGCTGGGCAGATTTAAAGGGGGTTCTCTCACAGAGTTCGTTATCGTCGGCCACCACCCCTCTCAACGGCCGACTCGTCCACAAATGCTGTTCTCTTCAACAGTCCTGGACACAAGCTGCCCTGCAGCCTATCCTACTACTAATATATCAATGTTGTACTGAAATATATGTATATAAATATCGTGACCAATTTGGTCTACTCAACAAAGGCATAATGGGAGGGAAATTGATCTACCTTTACATTAATGGCTGACGACGCCTGTCACTAGATGGTGTGAGGTTCTCACGCTTCCTGAGTCGGTCCTTGACGATCCAAGAACTAGCCACAAGTCCTCAGGTGTTATGAAGTCATCACGTCGTCGTTTAACCACTCCATGAGTTTCAGATATCCCAATCCTGGACCAACCAGGGGGCACTGAGCTAATCACTGTTTACACACGCACTCGTTCCTTCTACATGGCGTTGCTTTCCTGTAGACCTCTGGGGTTAGTATATATGAGTGGAGCACCGCTTTCTTGATTGTGTCGTATATGACTCCCCCCTCGATGTCCAACATGTTATAAGCCTCTCTGGCCTCACCAGTCAATCTACTCTTCACTAATGCAGCCCAATCCTTCTCCGGCCATTCCTTCAAGGTTACTATCCTCTCAAAATGACCGAAGAAAGCCTCAGCCTCCAGAGGATCAAAGATGGGTAGATCACTCTCCTGGGCCTTGAGGTCGTCCCGACGTGCTGGTATCGAGACTAGCCGATGTTCAATGTGGCTCAGCATGACCTCCTTGTTCGCCTCTATCTCGGATCACCGCATTTGTAGCTGGGCTTCCCTGTCATCTCGTTTCAGCTGCGCCTCCCTTTCTCGCTCCTCATGCTGCAGCTGCGCTTCTCTTTCTAACTCCTCACGCTGAAGCTGCACTTCTCTTTCCTCTCGTCGCACCTGCACCTTTCTCTCCTCACGTTGCAGCTGTGCTTCTCTCTCTTCTCGACGCAGTTGGGCCTCTAATTGCATTCGCATTATCTCCAGTTTTGCAAAAAATGGAAGGGAGTACCACCTCTGGCTGGAAGAAGGGGGACCCATAGTCTCGGAAGAAATTACGCATAACGCATTGGAGGGAATGTAGGTCCCCTCCAATACAGTTTCTGTGTGCTTTTCTCCTACCACCCCCTTCCTTTTTTTTTTTATTTTATGCTTTATTGTGTATTTAAAGGTTACAAAACATACAAGACAAATGCCTAAAGGTTATGGATCTCTCGAAGCTCCTCCGCTTCCAGACAGGAACCGAGGACACAGCAAGCATTTTCCCTCTGGATCGCCACACTGAGGCGCTGAAACAAAAAACTGCAAGCCCTTGGGTCTCCGGTGACGTCAATGAGCTTAGAACCCAATTCCTTGAGAAATCCCAAGGCTCTCTTGCCCCAGGGGCCATGCGTCTCAGACGCTATGGGAACAAAGAGGAATTGACCTGCCAGTCGCCTGTACTTGAGTGATTTTGCTCTTTCCCTGAGGTTGGCCGCCCCACCTGCTTGATCAGCTCCGAAGTGTACATAGGTGTCAGCCAGGGTGGATACACATGTGTAGTCCCACACCAACTGTCTACCCTCCTTCCATGAGTATATGGTGATGCCATCAGGGCGAAGTGCGGGGAAATCCGGGTTCTGGACCCCTAGGATGCGAGGTTCTCTCTCCGCTGGGCACCTAGCGGAGACGAGGCTTCTCTTGATGATGTCATTGACCTCGTTGTGTCTTGCATGCCAGCCCTTTGTGTTTCCGCAATGCAACCCATGCAGTCCATATTGGTCTGCTTCCACCCTGTTGCAAATACCACTTGTATTCAGTGTGAATTGGGGCACCAAGGCGAAGGGCCACTGCTACACGAAGGGACTCTGGATCTAGGCACGTGCCCATTGCTATATATATATATATATATATATATATATATATATATATATATATATATTATATATATATATATATATATATATATATATATATATATATATATATATGTATATATATATATACTATATATATATATATAATATATATTATATATATATATATATATATCTATATATATATATATATATATATATATATATATATGTTGTACCTAGTAGCTAGAACGTCGTACTCGGCCCACTATGCAAGGCCCGATTTGCCTAATAGGCCAAGTTTTACTGAATTTATGTAATTTTTCTAATTTTTTTTCTTATGAAATGATAAAGCTATCCATTTCATTATGTATGAGTTAATTGTTTTTAAATTTGAGTTAAAACTAACGTAGATATATGACCGAACCTAACCAACTCTACCTAACCTAACCTAGCCTTCTTAACCTAACCTTAACTTACACAACTAAGTCAATAAAATATGGTCTTCATATAAAATAATAATAACAATTCAAATAAACTATTGGAAAAAAATGAAAATAAAGAAAATCACTCGGCCTATTAGGCAAATCTGGCCTTGCATAGTAGGCCCAGAAGAGCGCTCTGGCTACTAGGTACGACATATATATATATATTATATATATATATATATATAATATATATATATATATATATATATATAATATATATATATATATATATATATATATGTTGTACCTAGTAGCCAGAACGTCGTACTCGGCCTACTATGCAAGGCCCGATTTGCCTAACAAGCCAAGTTTTCCTGAATTTATATATATTTTTTTAAATTTTCTTATGAAATGGTAAATATGGCTATTTCATTATGTATAAGTTAATATATTTAAATCTGAGTTAAAACTAACATAGTTTTATATGTGCTCTCAGCCACAGCTCAGGATGGATGCAAGTCGATGAAGAACTCTGTAGGATAAGGCAGGTCATAGTCAACAACGGCTTCTCCAATGGTTTCGTTGAAGACATCATAAGAAGGAAGGTGAAACGCCATGTAACCTCTGAAGAGACAACTAACACAACACCGTACCCCCTATTAGACTATTTTACAGGAACTTCTTTTCCACAGCTCATAAAACGGAGGAAAGCGTCCTGAAAGGTATTGTTAATAGAAACGTTATCCCTACAGACAAAAATCAGAAGATACAGTTGACGATTTACTATAAAACCAAGAAAACTGCCAACCTACTCATAAGAAACTCTCCAGACAGAAAGCAGTAAGCTTTGAAAGCGACCAATGTCGTCTATGCCTTCAAATGCCCACTTGGGGACTGTAAGCCTCAAAGAACTCAGTATATAGGCAAGACAACAACATCTCCTTCCAGGCGATTAGCGATGCATAAGCAACAGGGCTCTATCAAGGAACATATAATCTCTTCCCACACCAGACCATCACCAGAGAAGTCTTAACAAAAAACACGGAAATCATCGATAGATACAACGATAGCAGGCGGCTTGATATCTGAGAGACACTACACATTAAGAAATCAACACCAGCAATCAACAGCCAATTAATGCACAATCATATTCTACCCACTTCAAGACTCTGCTCCAATATAGAAGCATCAAGAAATATGGCCAATAGGCCCTCTGCAGTTACTTCCATTCTTCCCTTTAGCTTATACCCATTGTTTCGTGTTCTGTGTTTTGTTGAAAGTTTGTTTTCACCTCATCCAAAACTATTGTAACATATCACCTCATCGAAATGCTGGTTATAAATGAAAGCTGTTTAAACTCTGTTAGTGTTAGTTGTGGTGTGTAACCTAAAGTCTTTGAAAATGTAATAAGTTATTACGAAACGCGTTCTAGCGTCGCGTCAGACTAGAATAAAAATGAATTTTGGAAAACTGCTTTTTTAATTACCATCGACAGTGAAAAGAAACATAAGAAATATAGAGAAAATTGTGTTAGAATANAGCTTGGAACGTGACGATAGCAGGAAAGAGCAGGCTAAATCTCTTGGAAGAGATTATGTCACAACTCTCCCCCGAAGCCTGCGGTTCCGGTAGAAGTCACGTTCTCGGGAGGTAGAGTGGTAGGTGGAGCTTCTTCTACCTTATGAACTCTAGAGAGGGCGTCGGCGATGATGTTATCGGGCCCTTGATGTAACAGATTTTCAGATTGAAGCCTTGAAGATATAAAGCCCATCGCAGCAGACGTTGGTTATTGAATTGGGCTTGATGTAGGAAACGTAGAGGATTGTGGTCCGAGTAGATGGTAGTGGACCGAGCACCTTGCAGGTATGGGCAAAGTGTTGCAAGCTCAGGACGATGGAGAGGAGTTCCTTCTCTATAGTGCTGTAGTTTTTCTGGTGAGGCTTCAACTTGTAGCTGTAGTAGCTGACAGGTAGAACCTCCTCTCCTCGTTGCTGCATTAGGACACTCCCGATGCCGGTACCACTGGCGTCGACATGGAGGATGAAAGGCTTTTTGGTATCTGGCGAGGCGTGAATAGGATTAGAACAGAGGAGGAATTTGAGTTGTTCGAAAGCAACGGTTTGCTCCATGGTCCAATTATACCGTTGCTTGGGACTGGTTAAGGTGATTAAGGGTGTTGCAACAGTGCTAAAGTTCCTCACAAACCTACGGTAATAAGAAGCAAGACCCAGGAAACGCAGGAACTCCTTCCTGGTAGTAGGCTGTGGATACTCTTTGATGGCTTGAGTGTGGATATTTAATGGAGCCAGGCTGCCACTCCCTATAACATGACCCAGATACCGCACTTTACCTTTGGCAAAAGTGGACTTGCCCAGATTGATGGTGAGGCCGGCTTTCAGGAGCTTGGCGAACAATCGTTGCAGCTGGAGCAGGTGTTCGCTCCAGGTGTTGGATGCTACAACGATATCATCCAAATAGGCGTAGGTGTTGTCTAAGCCCTGGATGATGCGGTTGACAGCTCTCTGGAAGGTGGCTGGGGCATTGCAGAGTCCAAAGGGAAGGCGGTTATATCTGAAAAGTCCGAAAGGGGTGATAAAGGCAGACAGTTCTTCATCACGCTCCGTTAAGCACACCTGGTAATAGCCCTTGAGTAAGTCCACCTGGGACAGGTAGCGGGCATTACCAATGTCGTCAATCCTAGGTAATGGGTATGCGTCTTTAACGGTCACATTGTTAAGTTTCCTATAATCGGTGCACAGACGGATCTTACCGTGAGGTTTGGGTACCAAGATACATGGTGCGGCCCAGGGGGACTCACAGGGGGTAGCCAGTCCATGGTCCAAGAGGTACTGTACCTCAGCACGCATGACTTCCTTCTTGCTAGGGCTGATTCGGTAGAATGGTTGGCGAATCGGCCGGGTGTCAGGTAGCAGTTGGATGTCGTGCCGAGTCACAGTACACTCTTGGGGATCATCTCGAAACAACTCCTGATGTTCTCTGATGAGTTTGATGAGTGAAGCACTATTATCGTCCTGAAAGTGATTATGGATGTCAGTAAGGATTTCCGAATTAGAAAGCGCTGTCTCAGTGTCAGTGCTTTCGGAAAGAGAAGCAGGGAAAGTCTCACTGTGGCTGTATGGACCTGTAAAGGTGGAGAAGTTTAGTAGGACAGTGGGAGGAGTACCATGATAGAGCTTTAGCAAGTTGATGTGGCACAGCTGGGTCTTCCGCCGCCTATCGGGGGTCTCGAGAACGTAGTTGTAATTATTCCGGCACTCCTTAACACGGTAGGGTCTTGAAAACCTGTTTTGTAAAGGAGAACCTGGGATAGGGAAATAGGCGAGTACTAAGTCTCCCGGTTTGAACTTCCTTACTTGGCAGTGCTGGTCGTAACGAGTCTTCATCCTCTCTTGGGCTTTCAGTAGGTTGTTTCTGGCAAAGGAATGGACCCTCTCTAGAATGTGTCGGAGGTTTTGAAGAAACTGGGGCACATTCTGATGCTCACTGAAGGTGGCATCACATAGAGAATCCTTGAAAGCCTTGAGAGGTGTACGGCACTTACGTCCGTAGAGCATCTCATAAGGAGATACTCCTAGTGACTCGTTGGGAAGACTTCTGAAAATACACATGATGAGATCAAGTTGCCTATCCCAATCCTTTGAGGTCTCATTACTAAACTTTTTTAGGAGTGCCTTGATAGTCTGATGACTACGTTCAAGAGAACCCTGTGAAGCAGGATGATAGGGGCTGGACAGTACCTGTTTGATGTTGAACTCCTCCAGCGTCCGTTTGAAGAGATCACTGGTGAAGTTGGTGCCACAGTCGCTCTGAATCTCCCTCGGAAATCCATACTGGGTGAAGATCTTCAGTAAATTCTTCACCACTGTAGCAGCCGTAATGTTTTTCACTGAACTGCTATGGGGAATCTGGTGGTAGGACACAGGATGGTTAAGATATAGGCGTTGCCGGAACTGGTCCGAGGCAAGGGACCAACACAGTCAATAATAAGTCTGTGGAAAGGTTCCTCAGGCACCTGGATGGGTGTCAGTGGTGCTCTGGGAATCGAAACGTTCGGTTTACCTGTTTTCTGACAAACATGACATTTTTTGGTATGTTGTTTGACATCATTAACCATACCTGGCCAGTAGTAGTCTTGTCGAATCCCATGATAGGTCTTGTTAAACCCGTAGCGTGATAGTGCTCCGTGGGCCAGGTGTAGAATCATGGGCCGCAGGCTGGTAGGGATCACTAGTTGTTCAACGTTTGCCCAATCGTCCTCCTCCTTCAGTTTACTGGGTCTGTATCTGCGATAGAGTAACTCGTTCTCTAAGAAGAACCCAGGAACACTGTCGGATTGAGTCTCAGCCTGAAAGAATAATGGTGTCAAGGTAAGATCTTCCCTCTGTAACTTACGGAACTCCAAAGCGGTGAGATTTGGGGGTAGTTTCGAAGGGTCTTGAGGGACAGCGGTAGCAGTAGAGTCAGCTGGCTGCGGTCGTGCTGCTTGAGCACGAGTGGTCACCATCACAGGAGGAGAAACTTCATCACTCTCTTGAACCTTTGCTGGAACATGCTTAAAAATCGGATTATCCAACACAGAGGTACACACCTGGTGTTTGTCCTTGACGATCAGATTGGTCGGTTGCAGGTCTTCTGCCAAGTCGTTGCCCAGGAGAAGTTATACTCCAGGCATGGGAAAAGGCTTTTCCCTGACGGCGACTTGGACTTCACCGGTCACGAAAAGACAATTCAGGTGGACTCTGGCGAGAGGATAAAGAGTAGTAGCAGTAAGGTCAGTGATGAATACAGTCTCTCCTGTGTAGGCGACGTTGGGCACAGCTGATTTCAAGACTATTGATTGAAGAGCCGTTGTGTCCCTCAAGATCTTAAGTCCAAAACGTCCCTCAGAATCTGAACCGTTGGTAGTGATAGTTCCAGGATACAGATGCTTGCTGAAGAGAGAAAGATCATTAGCATGAACACCAACATTCATTACAGGCTTACCGGACTTAGGAGGAGTCTGTTTGGGTTTGCTGGATTCGGTGTTACCTTTATATGGAGACTTACCACATTTTTCTATGGTGTGTCCATAGAGTCTACAATACTTACAGTACAGTAGAGGTACCTTGATCGGGGCTCACTTTCTCGTAACTGTACCAAGACTTCTTACTGGTAGGTTGTTCTGGTGTCAGCCGGTGGATGAGGCTATAAGTGTCAGCCGACTTCGCGCATTTCACCAAGTCGGTCTCCTCCTTATCTGCTAAGTATAAACGGACAGGAGGAGGTACACGCCTCAAGACTTCTTCAACCAGCATGAGGTTGACGAGTTCTGGAAAAGTAGAGACATGTGCTGCCTCCAGCCATTTCATGAAATATCTCCGTTTGGTGTTGGCAAATTCTAAGAAGGTGGTGGTACTTGCCTTTACGTAGTCACGGAATTTTCGTCGGTAGCTTTCGGTGGAGAGAAGGTAGGCGTCCAACACAGCTTGCTTCAGGGTTGGGTAGTGATTCTCAGATGCCAAAGTGCTGAGTGTGACTGCTGTTCTACCTGTAAGATGTACTCGAAGAAGGGTAGCCCAGTGGTCGGTAGGCCAACTAAGTTGATTAGCAAGGGTCTCAAAAGTTGTAAAAGAAACATCAATCTCCGTTTCTACGAACGGTGGCATTAACTTACTTGCATGGGAGACATTGAAACTTGGAGGAAGACTAGCTGCAGCTTGTAGGCGTTGAGCTTGGTGTGTAGTGTCCAGCGTGAGTTCTCTGTCACGACATTTTAGAACCAGAGCCGCTTGCTGTTTTTCATGCTCGTGTTGCATCTCTAGTTGTCGTCGTTTTGTTTCAAGTTGTACTTTTTCACGCTCTCTGAATAGGGCCAACTCACGTTCTTGCTGTCCTTGGAGGAGTAGGGCCTCTCTGTCACTTTCCTCTTTCCTAATGGCAGCCGCTTCCTTTGCTAGGGCCGCCTCACGCTCTTTGAGGCGGATTTATCGATCTTGCTGTTCCTTAAGCAATGCGGCTTCTTCTTTCTTGAGTTGTAGAGCTTCCTTCGCCAGGGCAGCCTCACGCTCCCTGATTGCAGCTGCTTCCTTTTGTTGCTCCCGCTCGATCTTAGTAAGTTCTAGTTTGAGCTTCATTGCTGTCAAATCATGCTTATCTGAAATAGTGTATTGTTCGTGAGTATCAGAGTCTATAATCCCTTCTTCCACAAAGTGATCCAAAATTATATTATGTAGTTCATATTTGTTGGCTCCATGGGGAACTTCCAGGTGATACTCATGTGCAAGAGTTAACAAGTCGACCCTCTTTGCATGACGTAAGTTCCCTATTTCACCTTCTGGATCTGTCTGGAAAGCTTGCATACGAAACATGGTGAAAATAGCAAATAAATGTGATACGAATATACTGTGGTGATATGGTGAATGTCAGAAACAGGAAAACGTGGCAACTGGTACCAATCCTGTGAAATTGTTAATAATTAAAGTTAATTCAAGATGGTAAATGATTAAGGTCGCAGGAAAACTTGTACCTGGTACTCACTGTGGGAGGATAAGGGCAAGAAAATCCTACTAATTAGTTGAAACTGAGTTTCGAAAAACAAATGAAACACTTAATGGTTCCAAAGTAAATTAGGTAGTCCAAGAATGTAGGCATACCTTGCCGAGTCACAATAGAACATAAGCAAGTTTTTCCCACTGAAATTATATATGATACTTACAGAATTAGCGAACTTTGTGCTCTGAAAAAAGAAAGAAAGCTAATTCCCTACCTAAGTAAGTACCATCAATTCTGACCGACGAGTAGGGGTGCGAGTGTCAACTGGTGACGAGAACTATTGGCGAGGTCCCAACTCGTCAATAAAAGTCCGTGCGAGAGGAACTATGGCCCTCTTTATCCTCCTAGAGTCGGATTGCAGAAATTAGGTGCTATTGACCCGGAGACAGACCACAGTACCAGGGTACCTATATGATGATCTGCCGAAAATATGAGAAATATCTGAAGGACAAAAGATGTTAAACACGGGCAATAACACGGAGGGAGAGACGACCAATTAAGAGTATGACTGAGGCCTACAGTCACCACGTAATCCAAAGTTGTCTCACACTCACCATATGCTACTCCCGTAATGCACAATACACACAGCACCATATGAATAATAAAAGTGATTAGTGTAAATATTAAAAGCAAGGGAATTAAGGGGCCGTTTCAGTCATGTAGGAAAAGTTGTTCAATGTCAACCAATATTATTTAACTAGTTGTATATGAAAAGTGCTGAAATTGTCCCAAGTTTCAGTACTGCAGCGTAAATAGAAAGAGAGATTTTTTTTTTGTTTTTTCAACGTTTTTTACACATTTTCACGTCTACACTTCAGAACACACGTTTCAGATATAATTATACTGTGACACTTTTCTGACACATTAGCATATAATAAAGGATTGTATGATTTAGAATTTCCAAAATATCTTTAGTTTTCCTAATACAAATGTTCAAAGTTCCCCCAAAAAAATTATGCAAATATGGCATGTTTATTGCTATTATAAAATCAATAAATGAACTTAGAGAAAAATGAAATCTTGCACATGTAGAGACATGCCCTCCACATATACTGTGTAAGTTTCATGTAAATTGAATAAAAAATTATTCAGTTTTGTAAACATTTGTGTCAATTGAAAAAAAAACTGAAATTAATGAAGTCTAAGGTTCTAAAATTTGTGGCTGAGGTTGACATCAACCAATTTTCTCCAAAATTGGCATCCTTACAGATAGGCTTACGTACAGTAAGGTGTGTAAGTTTGATGCAAATCTTCCGAAAAAATTGAGAAAAAAAAAATTTGAAAAAAAAAAAAAATCTTTTTTTTTCTTAAATTTTTTCCAATTAAACTAATTATAATATTTGTTTAATATATGCTATTGTGATAGCAAAGAGTCATAGCAATGATTTCATTTGACACTTGATTCATAATCGATTTTGACCATTTTGGCACAATTTTCACAACTATTTCAATATTTTTTTCTCCCTTCCTATTTATGCTACGATGCTGAAACTTGGACCAGATGAACCACTTTTCATATAGAACTTGTCAAAAAAGTTTGATTGAAATCGAACGAGTTTTCATTTTTTGCATTTTTGGAGCCAAACGGGATTGGAACGCCCCCGATCTATGGTGTTCGGCAGTCTTCCAATGGCAGATGTCAAAGCCAGGCCACATACACGAACAAAAAGAATGACTGCTTGTCTGATAGTCTGTGGTAAGGTAAGGTAAGATACACAAAACACAAAAGATAACCAATGAAATTTAATTACTCTAGAAAACAAATTTAAATAAAGACAATTCCTTGGCTTGGTAGGGCGCAAGTATAACAATTGAAAAAGAACTAACATAAAAATGAATAATGGCATAGTAATGGATTACGTTAACAATAAGACAAAAATATATTACAAGGAAATATAAAATGGTGCTGGATTATTAGCGCAAGCTAAGAACCGCTACTTGATACCCGAGGAATATCAATTAGATGTTCACAGCTTTAGAGCACAAGATATTCTGAGGTGGTACAGCTCGCTGACTCCAACGTTGACTTGACGACGTGCGTGAGTGGTGGAGAGCTGGGGTGGTGAGATCTTGAGCAGCCAATGAGAATACGGTCAGACCGACACTGGTAGTTGTCTAATTGAAGTGCAGTCGGCGAACAGGCAGATATCAGGTCTTGATATACGTTTTAGCTACTGTAGAACGTATCTTGAATGTAGCTTTGAACGTGACGATAGCAGGAAAGAGCAGGCTAAATCTCTTGGAAGAGATTATCGTCACATATATATATATATATATATATATATATATATATATATATATATATATATATATATATATATATATATATATATATATATATATATATATATATATATATATATATATATATATAATATATATATATATATATATATATATATATATATATATATATATATATATATATATATATATATATATATATATATATATATGTCGTACCTAGTAGCCAGAACGCACTTCTCAGCCTACTATGCAAGGCCCGATTTGCCTAATAAGCCAAGTTTTCATGAATTAATTTGTTTTCGACTATCTAACCTACCTAACCTAACCTAACCTAACTTTTTCGGCTACCTAACCTAACCTAACCTATAGAGATAGGTTAGGTTAGGTTAGGTAGGGTTGGTTAGGTTCGGTCATATATCTACGTTAATTTTAACTCCAATAAAAAAAATTGGCCTCATACATAATGATATGGGTAGCTTTATCATTTCATAAGAAAAAAAAATGAGAAAATATATTAATTCAGGAAAACTTGGCTTATTAGGCAAATCGGGCCTTGCATAGTAGGCTGAGAAGTGCATTCTGGCTACTAGGTACGACATATATATATATATATATATATATATATATATATATATATATATATATATATATATATATATATATATATATATATATATATATATATAATATATAATATATATATATATATATATATATATATATATATATATATATATATATATATATATATATATATATATATATATATATATATATGTCGTACCTAGTAGCCAGAATGCACTTCTCAGCCTACTATGCAAGGCCCGATTTGCCTAATAAGCCAAGTTTTCATGATTAATATATTTTCTCTAATTTTTTCTTGTGAAATGATAAAGCTACCCATTTCATTTTGTATGAGGTCAATTTTTTTTATTGGAGTTAAAATAACGTAGATATATGACTGAACCTAACCAACCCTACCTAACCTAACCTAACCTATCTTTATAGGTTAGGTTAGGTTAGGTAGCCGAAAAAGTTAGGTTAGGTTAGGTAAGGTAGGTTAGGTTGTCGAAAAACAATTAATTCATGAAAACTTGGCTTATTAGGCAAATCGGGCCTTGCATAGTAGGCTGAGAAGTGCGTTCTGGCTACTAGGTACGACATATATATATATATATATATATATTTATATATATATATATATATATATATATATATATATATATATATATATATATATATATATATATTAGTATATATTAAAATGAGGTGATTTGATAAAATATATATATATATTATATATATATATATATATATATATATATATATATATATATATATATAATATCTAACTATATATATATATATATATTATATATATATATATATATATATATATATATATATATATATATATATATATATATATATATGTCGTCCCTAGTAGCCAGAACGCACTTCTCAGCCTACTATGCAAAGCCCGATTTGCCTAATAAGCCAAGTTTTCATGAATTAATTGTTTTTCGACTACCTAACCTACCTAACCTAACCTAACCTAACTTTTTCAGCTACCTAACCTAGCCTAACCTATAAAGATAGGTTAGGTTAGGTTAGGTAGGGTTGGTTAGGTTCGGTCATATATCTACGTTAATTTTAACTCCAATAAAAAGAAATTGACCTCATACATAATGAAATGGGTAGCATTATCATTTCATAAGAAAAAAATTATTGAAAATATATTAATTCATGAAAACTTGGCTTATTAGGCAAATCGGGCCTTGCATAATAAGCTGAGAAGTGCGTTCTGGCTACTAGGTACGACATATATATATATATATATATATATATATATATATATATATATATATATATATATATATATATATATATATATATATATATATCCAGCAATCCACTGGGATCACCCATTGCCGACCAAGAAGCTGCGACTTTGCTAGAAGCTGCGACAACACCACATGACACTGCCCGACTTACAGATTTAGCAGCACCCCATGCAGGTGATTTCTATTAGCAACCCCAATATCAGCAACCGGCACCCGTCTTACACCGCAGGCCCACCGAATTGCCGTGGCTCTTCGTCTCGCTGCCCCAATCCACACCGAATACAGGTGTATTTGCAGCGAGGCAGAGGCTGACAGGTACGGACGGCATGGTCTTCTCTGCCAAATGACAGGAGGATGGCATGCAAGACACGGCGAGGTCAGTGACATTATTAAGAGAAGCCTTACCACAGCCGGTTGTCCAGCAGAGAGAGAGCCCCGTTACCTAATGTCCCGCAACTCTGATGAGCCTGTCGGTCCCCCAGACGGAATCACGGTGAACCCCTGGAAGAATGGTAGACAGTTGGTGTGGGACTACACTTGCGTTTCAGTTTTAGCCAATACCTATGTTGACTTCACTGCTACTCAAGCAGGAGGAGCTGCCAATCACTGGGAAGCAGACAAGTCACGTAAATACAGAGACCTTGAGCACCACTACAATTTTGTTCCCATTGCCTCAGAGACACTTGGTGCCTGGGATAAAAGTGTTGCTAGCTTTTTGAAGGAGTTGTCCTGAGTTCGAGTCACTTCTGGGATGTGAGTTTTCAGTTGTATCTAGTGCTGGGGACCATTCAGGCTTGTTTGCATTTGTGTTCCTCACGTGTTGCCCCAAAAAATGAGGTGATTTGATAAAATGCTATGCCCAAGATTACCATCCGAGTGCCGGCGGGGAAGTGGTTCATATAGCCTCGGCAATCACTTTCTTATGTCCGGTTGTGATGGTCAAGTGGTTTAAGGCGTCCCTGTACATACCAGTTGCGTTGCTCTTGGGAGTATGGGTTCGAGTCACTTCTGGGGTGTGAGTTTTCAGTTGTATCTAGTCCTGGGGACCATTCAGGCTTGTTTGCATTTGTGTTCCTCACGTATTGCCCCAAAAAATGAGGTGATTTGATAAAATGCTATGCCCAAGATTACCATCCGAGTGCCGGCGGGGAAGTGGTTCATATAGCAACGGCTATCACTTCCTTATGTCCGGTCGTGATGGTCAAGTGATTTAAGGCGTCCCTGTACATACCAGTTGCGTTGCTCCTGGGAGTATGGGTTCGAGTCACTTCTGGGGTGTGAGTTTTCAGTTGTATCTAGTCCTGGGGACCATTCAGGCTTGTTTGCATTTGTGTTCCTCATGTGTTGCCCCAAAAAATGAGGTGATTTGATAAAATGCTATGCTCAAGATTACCATCCGAGTGCCGGCGGGGAAGTGGTTCATATAGCAACGGCTATCACTTCCTTATGTCCGGTCGTGATGGTCAAGTGATTTAAGGCGTCCCTGTACATACCAGTTGCGTTGCTCTTGGGAGTATGGGTTCGAGTCACTTCTGGGGTGTGAGTTGTCAGTTGTATCTAGTCCTGGGGACCATTCAGGCTTGATTGCATTGTGTTCCTCATGTGTTGCCCCAAAAAATGAGGTGATTTGATAAAATGCTATGCCCAAGATTACCATCCGAGTGCCAGCGGGGAAGTGGTTCATATAGCAACGGCTATCACTTCCTTATGTCCGGTCGTGATGGTCAAGTGGTTTAAGGTGTCCCTGTACATACCAGTTGCGTTGCTCCTGGGAGTATGGTTCGAGTCACTTCTGGGGTGTGAGTTTTCAGTTGTATCTGGTCCTGGGGACCATTCAGGCTTGTTTGCATTCG
Source organism: Procambarus virginalis (assembly GCA_020271785.1). Taxonomy (NCBI): domain Eukaryota; kingdom Metazoa; phylum Arthropoda; class Malacostraca; order Decapoda; family Cambaridae; genus Procambarus; species Procambarus virginalis. Next base: position 2,353,243 of record WNGS01000411.1, read on the forward strand.
TGTTCCTCACGTGTTGCCCCAAAAAATGAGGTGATTTGATAAAATTCTATGCCCAAGATTACCATCCGAGTGCCGGCGGGGAAGTGGTTCATATAGCCTCGGTAATCACTTCCTTATGTCCGGTCGTGATGGTCAAGTGGTTTAAGGCGTCCCTGTACATACCAGTTGCGTTGCTCCTGGGAGTATGGGTTCGAGTCACTTCTGGGGTGTGAGTTTTCAGTTGTATCTAGTCCTGGGGACCGTTCAGGCTTGTTTGCATTTGTGTTCCTCACGTGTTGCCCCAAAAATTAAGGTGATTTGATAAAATGCTATGCCCAAGATTACCATTCGAGTGCCGGCGGGGAAGTGGTTCATATAGCAACGGCTATCACTTCCTTATGTCGGTCGTGATGTCAAGTGATTTAAGGCGTCCCTGTACATACCAGTTGCGTTGCTCCTGGGAGCATGGGTTCGAGTCACTTCTGGGTGTGAGTNTATTACTAACACTATAATCCCCCTGTGAGAATTTTTTTTCTTTGACAATTACCAAAAGAATTAATTCCTATTAAGTTACGTTAATCGTAACTACCTCGCAAGAGAGGCAGACCTTAAACAGCAAGAGCTGCCAGTGGCAGATATTTAATCTTAAAGCCTAAGATCATAGGACCGCAGGAGCAAACCGCCAGGCGAAACCACACGGGTAACACCTGTCACTTAGGTCGCTGGCTCCTCCTAGTTGACAACTAATAAAGGGTAGCCGACGGATTCTCACTTGTTATTTATAGAAGTGTGGTGCTGTGCAATGGACTCGAGCTTTAGATACAGACATGATATGAACATAAGCAAGCAAAGCGTTGCAGAACATGAAATGTTGGGCAGTAATATTGGAAGGTTTGACGTAAACGACCGTTTTCTATAACATACAATTTATTCACAAAACAAACTAAAACTGCTACAACAAAGAATTTACGTTACTTTACTGTCACTCCAGTGGCACATTCAAGAACAGCTAATCAACAGCCTGATGGACCCACGGTATCTTTATCCCGTCGTCGCTGACTGACTAAAGACACTAACTGAACAAAGTGGTGCCCACTGGTGACGCAAGCTTGCAACCAATATTGTCACGGCTTCACGGTGAACAAATACTATAATCACAAAACTTGACTGGCGCTCGCTACTCTCAACGAGGTACCAAGTAACAAGGCGGATAATCCAAGAATGACAACCCCTTATAAAAATCTTACGTTAATACTTGTCTCTCAGAACAATCAACAACAAAAGTTACTGTAATTAAATTTAAACAATTACGATAACACACACGTGTCTCAACGACACTTATTTGGCAGCAATAACTCGTAAATCAGTTAATTACATCAACTTGAAAGTCAAGCATTCGGTGAGTAATTCCCAATTAATTACAGAATACAACAGCCTATTAATTCAGACGAGTATTGATATAGTCTACTGTCTCTCAGCTGACAGTTCACTTCCGGTCTTACGACAAGATTACCTTAACGAAGGTAGACAACTGCACCACACACGAGGTTACAAGACACTCCGTGTAAACAACAACATCAACACCTTGTGAATTCACTAAGTGGCGGCTACTAATTCTCCAGTGAGAGTTGTTGATTGTTTGCCAGTTTGGCCGGTGGGGGCGGGTGTGTCTCTGCCCGCCTGTGCTGACGTCCCTGGTGTCCCTGGGCTCCTTCCGACTGCCGTCTGCTTGGTCCCCCGTCTTCCAGTTCTTCCTCTGCTGCGTCTGTTTCGGTCCCTGCACCCTCACCGTCTGTTCCGGCTGTGCTGGGTGCTGGGGTGGATGCAGTGCTTCCTCCTGTGACTGGACTGGTGCCCCATGTGGTTGAGGATGCTGCTGTACTGCGACGTGCATCGGTTCGTCCGGCTTGTGTTGCACGTGTCGCTGGGTCCGCCTCCGGGTCTGATGATGTGCGGCTGGAGCCTAAGCGTTCCCGGCGTTCTTCTTATGATTGGGCTGACGTTGGCGACTTCGACGATTGTGGTCCTTCCGGTGACGGCGGGGGCGCTCCGGTTGTGGTGCATACTACGGTGGTGGCGGAGGTGCACTTGCCTGAGGATGCCGGTGCCGGTGTTTCGGCCTCCACTCCTGGTATGGTGTCCACTGATCCTGCTTCAGGTGCGTTGACTGCGTCGGATGGCTCTGGTTCTTCGTGGGGGGTGGTTCCCCCTACTGAGGTTCGTGGTGAGCGGGGTGACCTGGTGGTGGTGTTGAGAAAAGATGCTCGCTCTGGGGGTTGTGTTGCCCCGTCCTCGTTCCCCGTTTCCTCGGCTGCGGTCTTGCCGCCTCTTCCGTCTCCGGCCGTCTCTTCCGTGTTTCCTGTGGTCTCAGTAGAGGTGCTACCGTCTCGTCAACCGTCCCCTGCTCCTGTACGTACGACGGCGAGGCAGTCTCGGCAACCCTCGTCCGCATCTTCGATGTCGTCTGCTTCCTCGCAGGGCATGGTTGGCGCTCCCCGGCCTCATTATGCGACTTGCGTCAGTTACCTTAAGCGTTGGCCGTTGCCGCCTGATCTGGATGTTCCAGAGTTTATGATACCCCCTCGGACGCGGGGGCTCCGTAACCCTTCCGACCTTGAGAATTTGATTTGGGAGGCTTATAAGAAAAAGTATCCTTACGATTTTTTCCCTGAAAAGTACGCTTCTACCTCTTGAGGACTGTGTTCCTCGCACATGATTTCTTTGTATTTTGTGTATCCTTTTGTGTGCGTGGCTGTGGGGTGCGGGGTAAGGTGTGTGTGTGTGTGGGTGGGGTGGGTTATGCTTCCCGGTTCCTGCGTGCTCCGGTTTGTGTTGTGGGTTTCTTTGTATGGCTTGTTTGTGGGTGTGCGGTTCCTGTGCGTTTGTGTGTCCGGTTGTGGATGTCATGTGTGCTTGTTTATGTCATATTGCGTGCCCTTCAGGCTGTTGGCGTGTTCTGGCCAAGGTTTATGCTCTTTGTTATGTTTTGCCTCCAGTTTGTTATGAGAGGTCTGTTTCTTTTATTGTTATTATCTTTATTATTGTATGTTTATCTTTTTGTGTTGGTGCCTCTCCATCTGTGTTTGAGGTGTTGGTAGGCTTGTTATGTGTGCATTTTGTTTTGGTGCTTCCCCTATGCTTATCTTCTGCTGTGTTTATCTTTTTGTTGTGTTTTATGTATGCGCTTTTGTGTGTTTTGTGGTCAGCCCTTCCGGCTGGTCTTCTCTTGATTTGTTCCTTTGTTCGTGTACATATGTGTGCTTTGTACTTTGTGCTTGTGTTCTATGTTATGTTTGTTTATGATTTTATTGTAACTTATACGCATGCTTGCATGTAAAAATAAAAAATAAAAAAATTCTCCTTAATTAGCTACGAGTACTTAATTTCTCTGTCCGCAGACAGATCTGATCAGTCCAACGAATTACAACAGCTTAATTTCAGCGCAATTGACTCAGATCATAAGAGTCCGGTCAACCCCTTACGTTAATCAATCAATTAACGACAGCTCGTTAAATCGTTAACACTACGTTAGTCTTCACTTGACAATTCATCCACTGCCTGAACTTCACTGTGACTGTTGCCTTTACACATCTCTACGTTAATCACAACAATGTTCAACGAAACAAGTGACCTCGTTAAGTAAATCGTGACCCCCGGTGACGTTAAATGACTTTAATTCTCACGGAATCCTTCACAGTACACAATGCATTCCACCAAGGACAAACTTGTCTACGGTTTACACACGGTACAACACAGTACATCACAGTACATCACAGTACATCCCTGCCACTCACGGTAAACTTGTAAATGACTTCTCCAGTATCACTTTACCACAACACAACAGTAAAATAAGTGCTGGCCAATATAATAATGGAAATTATTTATAACCAAGGGAAACCACCCTGTAACCACTTTCAATGCTGAAAAAGGGAATCAAATTACAGCGAATTACATACACGGCACATAGAGAAAATGGAAACAAATAAAACTCCACCACTGAATGTGTCCTCTCACACGTCAAACTCACAGTTGGACAGAACCTCAACTTGGTGACGGCAAACAGGATAAACTCGCACGTCTCCAATCCCCATTCACCTCACTAGGTGGTCGACTTGGGACAGAGGACAGACGGAACACTGGGGGCGAAACCAGCTTCAGAGTTTTATTACCCAAAACGGAAACAGTGTACTTACATCAATCTCGCGAGCCCGCCACACACACTCACTCACATACACGTCAACCTCACTCCCACTGCTGCTGCTGGATGATGACGTAAGCGTCCTCACTTCCTACACGTGGTCAGTTGGAGCACGGAGTCCTAGACTATGGGGTTAGCTCCACACAGAGAGACCAGGGGCGCGAACACGCCGGCTTAGGCAGCCCAGGGTGCGCGCACAACAGATCACACAGCGGTGATGCGGTACCACACCCATCCACTTGACACGGTACCCCAGGATACGACGGTACACGGTGTTACACGGTACACGAGACGGAGTCCTTCACTGTTCCCTTCTAATTCCTTGGAATTTCGAATTTAAAGTTTCTCTCATAACACTGAAACCTTCTCTATCACGTCTCACTGCAGTACCTTCAAGCACAGATACGATAGACGGCGGATGTCACTAACCTAGGCCGATAATTAACAGCCTCACTCAGTCCAGTTGCTCTGAGATGGCGTCTCACAATCACGCGGCTTAGATGACAAAAGTTCACACTAGTTCGGTGCATGCACGTTTCCGAACTACCGGATTCTTACGGACGGCACACGGAAAGATAGCAAGATGATAGGCGTGACTTTAGTAATGTTGCAGGTGGTATTTCCCGATGCCTGGCCTAGCACGAGAAGTACATCTTCCCATAGCAACGTTCTTGGTAAGAATGATTTTTTTCCCGCCAAACGGCTCCGGGGTATCCTATGCGGCACCCCTCAGCGTCCTGACCAATCACGGCGCAGCATTCCTGAGGCCCAAGCGCTTTGGCCAATGGCGCACCTGCGTCACGACGCCACCCCCTCTCTCACGAGGTGGACACGTGATAGGGGGGGGGGGGGGTCTACAGCCGTTAACCCCCATACCTCCCTCTCTACACTTGACTTGTACAAAAATTTCCCTGAAATCAACTCCCTCCTGTAATTTCCTTCACAGACCGGATACAGCAATCAGAATGACATCAATGGCTAGCAAGTGTCACGGGCTGTCCAACGACACCCAACACGACTGTGGAAAAGTTATATTTAGAAAGTTGAATCATGGTGCACATCACTGGTGCACTATGCAATTTCGTACTTCATTCAGTGCATGAGAGAGCAGGAAAAATATGTCTCCTGACACCCCCCCCCCCCCATCCGCTATAAGAGTTGTGTTGAAGATCAGTGGTAGTTAGGCCCCATTTAGATTATGCAGTTCAGATTTGATCGCCGTTCTATAGAATTCATATGAATTCCCTAGAACGCATCCAGTGTAGGATGACGAAGTTACTGCCACCCCCCCCCCCTCACCAAAATTAGGAAGGGAGGAATCCTGATCATATGTGGCATTGTTTCAAGAAAGGGAGTTGGAATTGAATGAGTGTCGAGGACACTTGGTGTTAATTTCCGACTGCACAAATATTACAAATCAAACACAATATCATTGATAGATAACTGGGAAAACTTCTATGGAAGAAATAAAATGTATGCTCGGGATGGGGTGCATCTATTGAGGGCTGGGGTTGTTGTTGTTGCAAACTCGTTGGAACCTGTGGTTTGTTTGGATTTAATCTGTTAGTAGACAGTGGTATGATAACTGATATGGAGAAAGGAGGCAATAAATGTATGTGTTGGTGGTGGGGTAAAAAATTTGCAAAATGATCAGGAGGAAGGAGAAGGGCCTCAAAATAACAATACACTTAGGGTATATTACATGAACAGTAGGAGTCTAAGAAACACAATAAACGATTTAAATGCTCTTGTCTGCACAGAAACAATAAATATTATTACACTTATCGAAACATGGATGAATGTAGAAGAGCAGAGAACTAGTAGTAGTAGTAGGCATCCATCAGTCTCAGGAGACTATTGAGTTGCGCTCTGGTTGTCGGTCTGGAGTGGCCTCTGCAGGGCGCAAAGCCAGGGTAAGTTGATTTGGGGGAGAAGCTGTTACCCAGGCAGCAGGTCCCCCCTCTGCACGGCGCTGAAAGTCTCCAATGGAAAAGCATACGCCAATACGATTGGTCCCAGCGCTGTCGCAGGAACTGTGAGTTCCGGGGTTGACCTCGAAAGTGGTGAAGAAGGGCACAGGAACCTCCAACCCCGGAGTCTACCGTGGACAGGGCCAGAGAAGAACCACCCCACCAAGGGTATAAACGACCCCAGCCTCCTGAAGCAGAGTCTGGGCCGCACGACCCTCGGGAGGTGGACGTCCCGGTCCCGCACCTACGGGTTCCAGACAAGGATCGTCACAGCCCCTTTTCACCCAAGGCCGGCCTCCTTCAAGACCAAGTAGAAGGAAGAGTGATAATTATTAAATACAACAATTTTTATTATGATAATTATTATAATAATAATTGAGAACTATTAGCTGAATATATAATAAACGGATATATTAGAAGAGGAGGGGGAGTAGCCATATCCGTGGTGTAATGGTAAGACACTCGCCTGGCGTTCTGCGAGTGCTTTGTCATGGGTTCGTATCCTAGCCGGGGAGGATTTACTGGGCGCAAATCCTTAACTGTAGCCTCTGATTAACTCAACTATAAAATGGGTACTTGGTTGTAACAACGATTCTTCGCGGCGGGGATCGTATTCCAGGGACCTGCCCGAAACGCTACGCATACTAGTGGTATACATACATATATATATATATATATATATATATATATATATATATATATATATATATATATATATATATATATATATATATATATATATATATATATACATATATATATATATATATATATGTCGTACCTAGTAGCCAGAACGCACTTCTCAGCCTACTATGAAAGGCCCGATTTGCCTAATAAGCCAAGTTTTTCTGCATTAATATATTTTCTCTAATTTTTTTCTTATGAAATGATAAAGCTACCTATTTCATTATGTATGAGGTCAATTTTTTTTTATTGGAGTTAAAATTAACGTAGATATATGACCGAACCTAACCAACCCTACCTAACCTAACCTAACCTATCTTTATAGGTTAGGTTAGGGTAGGTAGCCGAGAAAGGTAGGTTAGGTTGGGTTAGATAGGTTAGGTAGTCGAAAAACAATTATTTCACGAAAACTTGGCTTATTAGGCAAATCGGGCCTTGCATAGTAGGCTGAGAAGTGCGTTCTGGCTACTAGGTACGACATATATATATATATATATATATATATATATATATATATATATATATATATATATATATATATATATATATATATATATATATATGCGAACAAGCCTGAATGGTCCCCAGGACTATATGCGAATGAAAACTCACACCCCAGAAGTGACTCGAACCCATACTCCCAGGAGCAATGCAACTGGTATGTACAAGATGCCTTAAACCACTTGACCATCACGACCGGACATAATGAGGTGATAGCCGAAGCTATTTGAACCACCTCACCGCCGGCACTCGGATGGTTATCTTGGGCATAGCATTTTTACCAAATCACCTCATTCTTTGGGGCACACGTGAGGAACACAAATGCGAACAAGCCTGAATGGTCCCCAGGACTATATGCGAATGAAAACTCACACCCCAGAAGTGACTCGAACCCATACTCCCAGGAGCAACGCAACTGGTATGTACAAGATGCCTTAAACCACTTGACCATCACGACCGGACATAATGAAGTGATAGCCGAAGCTATTTGAACCACCTCACCGCCGGCACTCGGATGGTTATCTTGGGCATAGCATTTTTACCAAATCACCTCATTCTTTGGGGCACACGTGAGGAACACAAATGCGAACAAGCCTGAATGGTCCCCAGGACTATATGCGAATGAAAACTCACACCCCAGAAGTGACTCGAACCCATACTCCCAGGAGCAACGCAACTGGTATGTACAAGATGCCTTAAACCACTTGACCATCACGACCGGACATAATGAGGTGATAGCCGAAGCTATTTGAACCACCTCACCGCCGGCACTCGGATGGTTATCTTGGGCATAGCATTTTTACCAAATCACCTCATTCTTTGGGGCACACGTGAGGAACACAAATGCGAACAAGCCTGAATGGTCCCCAGGACTATATGCGAATGAAAACTCACACCCCAGAAGTGACTCGAACCCATACTCCCAGGAGCAACGCAACTGGTATGTACAAGATGCCTTAAACCACTTGACCATCACGACCGGACATAATGAGGTGATAGCCGAAGCTATTTGAACCACCTCACCGCCGGCACTCGGATGGTTATCTTGGGCATAGCATTTTTACCAAATCACCTCATTCTTTGGGGCACACGTGAGGAACACAAATGCGAACAAGCCTGAATGGTCCCCAGGACTATATGCGAATGAAAACTCACACCCCAGAAGTGACTCGAACCCATACTCCCAGGAGCAACGCAACTGGTATGTACAAGATGCCTTAAACCTCGGTGTTGTGCCGGCGGTGAGGTGGTTCAAATAGCTTCGGCTATCACCTCATTATGTCCGGTCGTGATGGTCAAGTGGTTTAAGGCATCTTGTACATACCAGTTGCGTTGCTCCTGGGAGTATGGGTTCGAGTCACTTCTGGGGTGTGAGTTTTCATTCGCATATAGTCCTGGGGACCATTCAGGCTTGTTCGCATTTGTGTTCCTCACGTGTGCAACAGTCCTGGACATAGGCTGCAAGGCAGCTTATGTCCAGGACTGTTGGAGAGGACAGTGTGTGTGGACGGCAGGACAGTGAAGAAGAGGTGCCGACGTGGTGAAGATGCCCTTCTGTGAGAGAGTGTGGGACTCTTGTCTATCTGCCCAGTTGAAGGAGTAGTTGGAGGTCGTGGAAGAAGAGTTGCTGACGATCTCCAGATTTATTATCCTTATTTTCATTTTCATGTATTGCTTGTGATTATATGTGTGATCATGTAAATTGTGTCAGTAAATTCACACATTTACCATTGTGTTTAAGTGTGCCTCCATTATAATATATCTCCATGAGCATACACGAAGGTTATCATAGTACCACCTAGGGAACACCACGTTCTCTATAGAAGTTCTTATTGCCTGGAGAGTGGTAAAACAGCACAGACTTATATAAAAGTGTACCCTTATCCATCCAATCAGTATCAGAACCTGAATGATGGCAACAAGTAACGTAGTGGCTGGAGAAAGGTAAAGCCACACAGACCTTCATGGGAGAGTACTCTGGGCCGACAGTCCAATAGCAGATCTATGGGAGTAGCAACCCTCTGGCAATGAACGGTATAGAATACACCCACTGAACTGCATCGCTGGGGTGCAGATTTAATAACCCAGCTGGCGACCTTGTTAAGAAGAAGATAGAGAATACAGGCGGGAAAGGAGTTCCTGCAACCTTTTTGTCTGGCAGGCAAGGCTCAGGGAGGTTATTGTTATAAGGTAAGCCTGAGTCTTCCTTCACTCCTCCACGGGTCTAGGCCAGAAATGCTGATAGCAGTTTCCCCGTGGTTGACTGAACGGATCCCAGGGTGAATCAATGGCACCTCCCTTTAGTGTTGGTAGCAAAGACCTGCGGAGGTGGGCATTGCTGGTCCTCTCTTGTGGGACCAAGGAGTCTCCGGTGAATCCCGGGAGTCGGAGGGGCTGAGTATTCGGCCTTTGAGCCCCTAGCAGCCGAGCACTAGCAGAGCCCCGGCCCACCCCCTGTGACATGTACTGGCGACCTTGCCAGGCTTCGAACCACGGTAGCCAAGAACTGGAAACTTCGCCAGGAAGCGTGGATCAGGCTACAGTGTTGCCATGGTATGGTGATCAAGCTACAGCGTTGCCCAAATTTCAAGACAGTGTTGCCAGGGTACAAATACAGTGTGGCCAGTGAATTCAATGGTACTGTTACCCAACCAGCTAAGGGACTGAAACGGTGAAAATAGTACCTACTAACTTGTCTGTGCTGTCGTGTATGCTCGATGATATAGAGATGGAGGAGGACAAAGTAAAGAAATTTATTGAGACAAGGGATGAGAGAATTTTGGAAGAGTGTACCAAGGCCCAGCTCCAACAAGTGGCAAACCACTTTGGGATCAGGTTGAGGACGACTAAGGTTGCGTAGCAAAGGATAGAGATCATGGCACAGCTCACAG
>WNGS01000411.1:2368465-2394732 GCA_020271785.1 Procambarus virginalis
CGACAGGCAAGAGCGCCCTGTTCTGAAACCATGTTGTCCGGGGTTATGGAGATGCTGTGATTCCATGTATTTTGTGATCTTACTTCTTAGCACTCTCAAAATTTTTATGATGTGCGATGTTAGTGCTATCGGTCTGTAATTTTTTGCCTCTGCCTTATTTCCTCCTTTATGGAGTGGTGCTATCTCTGCTGTTTTTAGTATGTCAGGGATAACGCCAGTATCTAGGCTTTGTCTCCACAGAATGTGAAGGGCCTGCGATAGTGTTTTTTTTACAGTTCTTGATGAATATGGAGTTCCAAGAATCCAGGCCTGGTGCAGAGTGCATAGGCATACTGTTTATGGCTTCTTCAAAATCCAGTGGGGATAGGGTGACGTCTGATATATGATTTGATGTTGGTATCATATCCATGAAAAATTCATTTGGGTTATCAATCTTTAGTGTGTTTAGTGGCTCGCTGAAAACAGAGTCGTACTGCTTCCTCAGTAACTCGCTCATTTCTTTGTTGTCATCGGTGAAAGTTCCATCTCCCTTTCGCAGGGGCCCGATACTAGATGTGGTTTTTTATCTTGATTTTGCATAGGAGAAAAAATATTTCGGATTTCTCTCTATTTCACTGATGGCCTTTTGCTCTCTTTCCTCTCCTGGGTTTTGTATGATTCTTGTAGCTTGAGTTCAATTGTTTCTATTTCTCTACCTAACCTTCTTCGCCGTTCTTGAGATAGGGTGCGACTCTCAAGTTGTTCCGCGATTCGTTTTCTTCGCCTATATAGGGAACGACGTTCCCGTTCCAATCTGCATCTCTTTCTCTTTTTTCTTAGGGGTATGCGGTTTGAACATATTTCTAGTGCTACTGAGCTTATTTTTTCCAGGCACTGGTTCAGGTTTGCATTTTCTAGCTGTTCTTCCCAGTTTATTTCTGTGAAGTCCTGGTTTATTTGCTCCCAGTTTATCTGTTTATTATTGAAGTTGAATTTGCTGAAATCTCCTCCACCGGGAATCTGGACTGGTTTTGAAGGTCTATTCCCCATGGTTGTCAGAACTTCAATTAAGTTGTGATCTGAGTAACAGGTATTTGTAATCATTATGTTCCCGATCAATTCATCATTATTAGTGAAAATGAGGTCCAGCGTGTTCTCCTTCCTAGTTGGTTCTACTATTTGCTGGTTTAAGGCAAACCTGTCGCACATCCGTAGCAGGTCATTTGCATGTGCCTGTTCATTTAGGCTACTTCCTGGTATTCTTTCTGATATTACTGTATTAGCCAGGTGCTTCCATTTCAGGTGCCGTAGGTTGAAGTCCCCAAGCAGGATGATGTTCGGAGCTGGATTTGTGAGGTTTTCCAAGCAGTGTTCTATTTTCATTAGTTGGTCTTTAAACTGCTGAGGGTTTGCCTCCGGTGACTTATATACAAGGACAATAACTACATTTAGGATCTCTATTTTGATTATCAGCACTTCCACCATATCATTTGAGGTGTTTAGCAGCTCAGTACAGATGAGTGTGTCTTTGATGTAGAGGCTGCCCCACCCTGAAGCCGGTGTTTCCTATCACATCTGAAAAGATTGTACTCTGAGATCCATATTTCACCATCATGGTAGTCCTTTGTGTGAGTTTCCGTTAGGGCTGCAAACACTGCATTTGCCTCATGAAGGAGACCATCTATAAAGTGAACTTTGTTGGATTTGCGTGTTTTTATACCCTGGATGTTGGCAAATATAAATGATGTTATCGTGTTAGTGGAAGTGCTGGATGCTTTACTTGGTGTTAATATCTGAGGCTCTGGTAAGGAGGCCACTGTGTTTGCGTCCTCTCTAGCATTTGACCGAGTTGGTGGTAGAGTCTGGTAATTTTTAGCCATTCTTCTCTTGCTAAAAAATTATCCCGGTCAATGGAGTAGTGGCTGTTTTCATAGTGGCAATCTGTCGGTTTTATTCGCCTGGTACCTCTTATATGAAAAGCTGGACATTCAGCATTGAAGCACTCTTTCCTGTCCAAAGAGTTCTTGCAAATTTCTGGGTGAAATAATTCACAGCTTTTGGTACATTTACCTGTATTGAGGAGGTTTCTGCACTTTCTAGGGTGATCGTACTTACATGTTCCATTTGTTCTTCCCGATATCCCATGTTTACAGGTAGCCCATTTGTAATACCAACAGATTTTGGGGCCTTGTTTTGTTTGTTTCCCTTTGCCAGGGACCGCACTCTGCTGCGGCGTCCCCGACACTGTGCTCTGCTCTGGGGCCTGTGACACCGCGCTCTGCTCCGGTGCCATCGACACCGCTCTTTGCTCCGGCGCCATTGACACCGCACTCTGCTCAGGCGTCCCTGACTCACCACTCTGCTCAGGCGTCCCCGACTCACCGCTCTGCTCAGGCGCCGCTGCCACCGAGCTCTGTGCCGCATCTGGTTGTACCTTGGTGCCATGTACAGTTTGTTTGAAGACATTAGAAATTGCTATGCAGGCATTTATTAGTGATTCTCTGTTTTCGGCGGGAGTTTTATCCAGGATTTCCATCATCTTCAAAAAGTTACATCATCCTTTTTGCAGAGCCAGTACACAGAGTGGTCACTAGGGCCATTTCTCCTTGAATTATTAGTCATGTTGGCACATTTTCTGTGTATGGCTGCTGAACAGAGTTGACAGTGAAAGCTCTGTTGGTAATCTACCTTCATGTTGCATTCTATGCATGTTTTTATCAAAGACATTTTTGTTGAACACTTCTGTTTGGTGGTGGTGGTCTTACAAGGTGGGGGTGTTGACCGTTGGGGTTTGACCGTGGGTGTTGACCGTGGGTGTTTACCAACTTGAGACAGGCCTGGAGGAGGCTGCATGGACGGGCAGTGTTGCTACCATGTGTCGCACTCTTAATTTGTTTTGTTCACGTGTTAGATTACATTACTTGCATTTTCCCACTAGTTATCTTACAGTGGAGGCGTCTAGTTTCTGTCTGGGCACTAGTTATCCGAGTACGTTACACTATTTGGAAGAATACACACACAGTGGGTACTCGGGGTGGGCCTACCTCCAAATGGCCCTTGTTTACATACACACGACGAACTTATTTTGTGTATAATTTGTTCACTTGATATTAAGATATAATCCTAATTTTTTTTATAATAGCCACAGGTTTTGCATAGAGAGCTTAGCACTATGGGCACTGATTTCTTGATGTTTCAATAGCGAGGGATGTGATTTATTGATGACTTGGCAACTATTGCCTAAGGGCTCCTGGCACCACGTACGTGGGCAGGCGTTGACTGCACACGAATTTCACTTATTTTTCCTTGAACACAAACGGTTGGATGGTAATCACTATATGTTGTTTAATATATTGAGACACACTTTAAAAGTTATCTGATTGTGTTTAGTTCCTATATCACTGAAATATCCCTTGATATATATATTGTTTTCCGCGGAGCTCACATAGCGTGGCCCTTCACATCTCACACCCAGAAACGACACTATGTCTCAAAGCTGAATACTGTATATTCAATTGACTGACTTCCGATCACTCTAGCTGCTTCTTCAAACAATGTACAAAATCCATAGTACTGCTCACATTGAACACACATCGTGTCCTATTCCCCTGATAGCAAAACGACCATCCTAGTTCATGCAAAAGTAGTTAAGGACCTGTGCACATGAGTGCACACCGTGCAACCCGTCCTCGCAAATTCGTATAGTCAATATTGACTTATTAGTTACGTGCATAGGTGACATACTAAACATAATAGTTTCCCTTGAAAAGCTTCATAGAAAACACCAACCTTACCTAACCTACTTAGTATCTTAAAATAAGCATCTTATAGCATCGTAATTACAATTGTTACTTAACCTATTATAGGTATAGGTTAGGTAATAATTCTAATTACGAAGCAATAAGATGATAATCTTAACATACTAAGTAGGTTAGGTATGGTCGGTGTTTTCTATGAAGCTTTTCAAGGGAAACTATTATGTTAAGTATGTCACCTATGCACATATTTAATAAGTCAGTATTGACTATACGAATTTACGAGGACGGGATGCACGGTGATGGAATCCGATACATTGCTCTTATCTTGCATACACTCAAGGCAATGTGAACTGTAGAACTCCTACAGTCACTGAATCACTCAGAGAAGATCTCAATCTCAATTTGTCACCAAATGTTTGTTGATACCAGTCAGTTTTTTTCTGATAAATCTACAGATCTTTGTCACTCTCTCAGTCAGCTAAACGTACAATATATTCGCTTTTGTGATTCTGGGCGACCGATGGTAACTCGAATTAAACGTTGAGGAAAAACTTGACGGTGAGCATCTAACTATATGAGTTCTCGTCTATTGGTTGATAGATAGAACGGCAGAGGTCACCCGCATCGACACACGTGAAAGCCGGTGAGAGCTTCTTCAGGAGGTTGATAGTCTCCATAGGGCATCAAGTGTATGAAATGACAAATAGCCTCACAGCACAGGTGCCGAATATTCACTCATACGCATATACTGTGGGTAGGATGTTGCTACGAATCCGTTATTCCTAATTGAAAGAATATCAAACTCGTAACTTTCTTTAGAAGTAGAAGTAGAAATTCAGAGGAATAAAGATGTTAGGCGTTACCTTATTGTAGTATCTCGTCTTATTATCTATGTGTGTGTAGGAAAGAACCTAAATCCTTCATGTATTAGAGTTGGTGTTGTGTAGTGATTTGTAAAGACACGCTAAGAATAGCCACTGGTGTGAAATAGGTTTTAAGCGGCTTAAGCGCCGTGACCTGAGGTAGGGATGAGGCTTTTATCAAGTTTAGGTAAATGGGAAGTACTAAATCATAGAAATGTTGAATTGCTGGAACCAGAGAGATGTTACCAGGAATCTAGAATCGTTAAATACTTTGATGGCGGATTAAAGCCAACCATGTTGATTTTCCCAGTGTAAGTTGGACTAATGGGATTTAATACAAATAATGTAGGTAGCTTAGCCATCTAATATGGCGGCTGCGGCCATGCTGTGTTACTCCTCAGGTTAATTGTAAAGTATATGATGTACCTATTAAATTCAGTAAAGAAAACCCTTGCACGTAATTAGAAATCCATATTGCCAACCATTGTGAGAGTTTGGGCTTCTAGTAATCTAAGATAGAGAAATGACTGATGCTTTATCATGCCTCTGGCAACCCAGAGTTTGTACCAGGCCACCACTGGTCCTGTGGAATGTTCCTTGTTTAAATAGACTATTGTAAATCGTATTGTTCCATTTGAGTTTAAATGATTACCAGCTTAGATCTGCCTAACAGTTCTAAGCAAACGAGTTAGAAAATAGCCTGATATTAATTATTAATTAGGCCGGCGTCCGAACCGTTTCCTGTTCGAACACGGCATCTGTGTCGATAAAAGCGCGTGCGCGCCTGCCTCGCCCTCATGGGAGACATCTCCCGTCACGCAGGGTGCAGTCGCACCTCCACAGATCTCCAGTATCAGCTCTTGATACTGGTAATGGCTCAAAAGGGCCACCACTTACGGGCTATTCATGCCCGTGCCACCTTTTGGGTGGCTTCATCTTCATCTTAACACATTCACAAGGGAGACATCTCCCGTCATGCAGGGTGCAGTTGCACCTCCACAGATCTCCAGTAACATCTATTAATATTGGTAATGGCTCAAAAGGGCCACCACTTACGGGCTATTCATGCCCGTGCCACCTTTTGGATGGCTTAATCTTCATCAATCAATCAATCAATGCCTCGCCCTCACCGACAGCACCCCTCCTGTGCCAGGTAAGTCCACTACGGGCTCACCATAGCCCGTGCTACTTGCCCCGCTCCTGTGCCAGGTAAGTTACGGGCTCACCATAGCCAGTGCTACTTGCCCCGCTCCTGTGCCAGGTAAGTTACGGGCTCACCATAGCCCGTGCTACTTTGAACTTGTTCCGAGTAGCTGAATCTATAACAACAACATGCCTCGCCCTGATTCATTTCTAGGGGCAAGGTGGAGATGGTAGTCTGATCTCAGTAAAGCCATGTGGACATTAGGTTTAAGTATGGTGTTTTATTCATGTACGTTAAGATAAGTTTTTTCAGAGTGTGTATATGTTTAGTGCTAAGTGCAAGCCCCTTTTATTGTCAGTTTCCCTGGGCGTGGAATTTGTTTATTTTAGTTCATAGATAACTTTTTGCCCGTGGCTGTGTTCTTCAGAAAAAACCACGTGTTGTACTGTAATATTACGTGTCTCTCATATTACTAACTGTGTGTGCGTCCCAAATACAGACTGGAAACTAGGTGTGCGTCCCAAATACAAACTAGGAAACTAGGCGAAACTAGGTTTCTGGGCTAGTTTCAAGCACTGTTAAACGGCCACGTGACTTATTTTGGCGACCGTGACAGGACCCTTATACATTACCTTGTACTTATTGCCTGGGAGTGTATAAGAGTCTGCATTAGTTAATTATTTATTATAGTTAATTTATTGAGTGTCAATAATTGTTGCCTGTAATATTTTTTTAGCAGTGAATTAATTAGTGTTGGCTGTTTATTGTGGCATCTATTTATTTATTTTATTGATCACGTGCTAGTGCTATTAGACGCTTGCCTAAATTTTATGGAATGTATTGAGCCAACATTCATAATATTTAAATTTATTTACACTTTCTTGAACCCTACTAATTCATCGCTGTCCTAGGTACGATACTGATTCCGGAGCCTAGTGACTGTTGCTATTTTGCACATTGGAGAAAAACATTTTAGAGCGAGGGTCTGACTTCTCAACCCTTCTGGATTAAGTTATGAGTCATCATCATGTGCCAGGTTGGCCATGCTAGTTTATGTTTTGTAATATTATTAGCGTATTTTTTTAAGTGAAGTACTGTGTTAGTGTTCCCCAGTGATTTTAGTGAGCCCATTGTTATATCCCTCATTATGGAAGCCCTAGTAACTGACTTTTGTAAGTCTCCTTCAGTTCAGGGGACTCCAAGGCCTTAAGAAGGCCGCTCTCGTCGCGGTTGGGGAGCACGTGGAATTACCCCTTAATCCCAACTCGCTGAAAAGGCACCTGGTATCTACCATTGTAGAAAAATTGGAGGGGGAATAATATTTCGACCAGGAGGCCTTGGGGGGAGTTAGAGGCAGGTTCCCAGGATGTATTGGCTCTTAAACTATTGGAATTAGAGACTCGTAAGGTAGAGGCGGCTCACAAACAGCGCCACTTAGATTTGGAACTGCAACAGGAGCAGACAAAGCAATTGGAAATCCAAGGAAAAATGGCGGCGGATCACCATGCTGCAAAGCAAAGTAGACTAGCCACAGGGGGAACTCTTCATGAGGACTTTCAGCATTCCTTAGCTGTTGCTAATTTAAATAAGGACGTAACCTTACCTACATTTACTGAGTCAGACCCTCATTTATTTTTCAACCATTTCGAAAAAGTAGCAACCAGTCTTGCATGGCCCGAAAATAAGTGGGTAGCTAGGTTTCAAAGTTGGCTAACCGGAAAAGCCCAGGAAATTTTTGCATCGTTAGCAGTAAATCAGTGTTTTAATTATCCATTCATGAAGCAATCCATCTTAAATGGTTATGATTTGAGCCCCGAGGCTCATAGGCAACAATTTAGGAACTTAAGACTCACCTACCCAGTCCTATGTTGATTTTCTTAGGAAGAAGGTAGGAATGTTCGAAAAATAGCTGCACTCCACTAATATAACCACATTTGAAAACTTAAAAGATCTTCTTCTGAAAGAAGAATTCTTGTTTTGCTTACCAGACAAAACTACCGCCCATTTGGCGGAAAATGTAAAACTAAATCTGCTCAACAGATTGCGTTACTTGCCGACGCGGACGAACTATTGCACGTTTCCACTCAGATGACTTCTAATAATCCTAAGCCTCCAGGTCAGACTTCTCCATCTAGTACCATACAACCCGTTCTCGCACTTGCTTACAATCAATTTTGGCTTATTTAATAAGTGCATATGTGACATACTAATTGATTGTGAATATTTTTGTTTACCTTGAAAAGCTTCATAGAAAACACCGACCTCACCTAACCTTCTTAGTATGTTAAGATAAGCATCTTATTGCTTCTTATTTACAATTATTACTTAACCTATCAACGGTATAGGTTAAGTAATAATTGTAATTAAGAAGCAAAAAGATGCTTACCTTAACATACTAAGAAGGTTAGGTGAGGTCGGTGTTTTCTATGAAGCTTATCAAGGTAAACTAAAATATTCACAATCAATTAGTATGTCACATATGTACTTATTAAATAAGGCAATATTGACTATAAGCAAGTGCGAGAATGGCTTGTACCATATGTAACAATAATGCTAGAAATTCCATGGCCTCCTCTAGGGACCCCCGTCTGACCGGGTGTGCTCCCATTGTCATAAAAACATACTATGTGGTAATGGTTATCTTGAGGTTATCTTGAGATGATTTCGGAGCTTTTTTTAGTGTCCCCGCGGCCCGGTCCTCGACCAGGCCTCCACCCCCAGGAAGCAGCCCGTGACAGCTGACTAACACCCAGGTACCTATTTTACTGCTAGGTAACAGGGGCATAGGGTGAAAGAAACTCTGCCCATTGTTTCTTGCCGGCGCCTGGGATCGAACCCAGGACCACAGGATCACAAGTCTCGCGTGCTGTCCGCTCGGCCGACCGGCTCCCTTCCAATGGTCATTGGAAGCCAGTTAAAATCACAAGAGACACCAGGGCCTCTCAGAGTCTTATTGTTCACCAGGTGGTGGCGGATGTAGCCAAGATAGATACTGGTGAATTTATGTTATTGCACGGTTTTGCAGGTAGTGTGCAGAAAGCCCCATTAATTAAGACGCAGGTCTTGTTCGAGGTATCCCCAGGTCATTGTGTACTAGCTGTGTGTAATAAATTACCTATTGCGGGAATAGATATGATTCTGTTAAATGATGTGGCACTTCCACATGTGGTTGGGAAAACTGGTCCCAGTATTAATGTAGGACCTATGTGTGTCAAGTCACCCGAGGAGGGAGTTGATCTTCCTTCCCTTGTTAGTGATGTTTTTTTTTATCTATTGTTAATCAACGGCCCCCATTATGTCCTGCTAGTGCCAAGGTACATGTTGTTGAAGAGACCACGACACCTTCAGTTGTGGAGGTGGTGGAGGCTCTCTCAGATTATGTTTGTGCTAGCCTGGATGATGAAAGGGAGTGTGCTGAAGTGGCCCCACCTCAGCCTAGCCAAGTGAATGGTAGGCTTGAGGAAGCCCAGGATGCAGTTACCTGCCTGCTCACACTAAAGCCTAGTTTTAATACCTTGGACCAGTTAATTAAGGAGGAGGTGGTCTCATTAGCAGATTTATTGGAGGACGGTTTGGGAACCTTCCTCGAGGAACAATGCCTGGTGGGAAAACGGAGAACAGAAGAGTCTTCCCTGCCAGTTGCCTGGGAGAGAAGTACCCTGCCATTGGTTCCCAGTTCCTATAGTGTCTCCAAGCTCCATGTCACTACTGTTGGAGATTTCCAACACTTAATTACTAACTCCTAATGCATTAAGAGGTAATTTTTGTACTAGGCATTATACTTTACTAACATTACTAACCAGTAGTATAGTGAAATTAAATTAATTTAATTAAATTCATTAGAATCATATCCATGTTGCATCAGCCAGCCAGCCACAGGGAATAATTTCTACATATTAATGGATCGAATTATACCCAGTCTTATTTACCTTTCTTTATGAAAGATAATTGACTAATAATAGATTTAACTTTATTTAATAGTATATACGTTCGTTTACTGGAAATCATTTATTCAGCTGCGATTAGCTGATCCTTGTGATACCATAAAACCATAATACCAATTTTGATACCATAAAACGATAAACTTCATTTCCACTCTTAATATTCTCATGCATTTAACGTCATCTAAATTAATTGAATTGCACTATGGAATATCATTTACTATCCAATGAAACCCCGTATTATGACGTAAATATTCGTCAAACAAGTCTCCATACTTTCGGGACTTTAAAATATTACAAATTATACCCAGAGTTCCAGCATAGGAGCGAATGCGCATGCATCACTGGAAGGGGAAGAAACTCTCGCCATATTGACAAGCTGGGTGTTCCGAAGTGGCCAGACAACTATTGATCGATTCTGCAAGCATCCGTACTTCCCAGGACTTCAGATCGAGGGCGCAGACTACACAACGTACAGACACCATCTTGAGATTATCTTGAGATGTTTTCGGGGCTTTTTAGTGTCCCCGCGGCCCGGTCCTCGACCAGGCCTCCACCCCCAGGAAGCAGCCCGTGACAGCTGACTAACACCCAGGCACCTATTTTACTGCTAGGTAACAGAGGCATAGGGTGAAAGAAACTCTGCCCATTGTTTCTCGCCGGCGCCTGGGATCGAACCCAGGACCACAGGATCACAAGTCCAGCGTGCTGTCCGCTCGGCCGACCATGCTCAGCAAGGCATTATACCTCATTTGTATATCATTGGGCCTGATTTTATGCTTTAACGTAGGGCCAAGTCGTGACGATGCAGGCGATATAAAACACCCACGTGAGTGCAGCTCTAATCCCTCCAATTATTTTAGATCTTGTGGTTAAATGTGAGAATACTAAGTTGGAGTGAAAATTATATAAGTTTTGCCTTTCAGCGTGGTATTAAGATTGCCGGAGACGTGTTACTGATTCCATGATCACATGTTCCCATGGATAGCTATCTCGGACTGGATTAAACGTGTAGGAGAAGCTGGAAGGTATCATCCTTCAATAATAAATATGTATTAACATCTCAATAATTCATTATAGGAAGTGTATTAACTTCTTATTATTTGAAGTGCATTAACTTCATATTAATTAACCCTCCAAGTTGTAGGGTGTAAGGATTTAATTCTGAATTATTATTAATATTACAGCCCATTTCTCTAAATATATTTATTACATTTATGAATTTATTATTGGAGTTCCATAAGTAACTCTTCTCTTATCTTTAATATTAATATTGGTCCTTCGAAACATTTACTGTAATTTCATTATAGAACTAAATTCTCCCCCACAACTACTCCTATTTTTAAAAGGGGACATCAACTGGCCTCCGAATGGACTTGTGCTGTTGTATTCATTGGTGGCCTTAATCAGCAGTTAGATGGGTCTTCATATTGTTTGCCTAATTGTATGGCCGGTGTCACCTTTGGAGATTTTACCCAGGGTGACTCCTTAATTTCCGATAATTTTGTAATTCCTTGGTATAGGCTTAAACCTGTGCTACATGTTGATTCCCCAGTGAGTTTCACTACTGATGGTATATTGGATAATTTTGCTCAGGTTCTCAGGAAGAGAATGCTGACTTGGGATTGGTTACGCTTCTGGATAGGAAGGTGGTGTGCTTGTGTGTGGAAATACTTGTTGGCTGACTTCAGTTCTGTTGGCCAGAGTGTTGTAGGGTTTGGCCAGTTGCCGAATCCCTGGTTCCAAAGGGACCAAAATTGTCTACGGTGGTTTGGAGATAAACTTGCATATTCATGTTGTGTGGAGAGTGAGTGTTGGTCGAGATGGTAGAGAGAAGATAGTGTCTCTCCCAGCCGTTGCTTGCTGAGTTGGAGAGAGGCTACCCATTTGGTGACCTAAGGGTTGGCACCTGTATAAATTGAGGCAGGTGTTTATGAAGATTCTTGACTGGCTGACAGAGTGGTTCAGCCGTACTCAGCGGTGTCAGCTGGGAGTTTCCCTTGTAGATGGAGATCCTGGAATTGTTGAGGATTTTGGGAATGTCACTATTCGACCCCTTTCTATTTTTAGTACCATCGGAACGTTACAGTTGCCCTTACAGAAAGGGCAGTGTGGACCTACGTGTGTGGACCAGCAGCCGTTCCCTGATGTGGGTGACCGCCGGTTGGGAGGCCATTGTTTCCAGACCACTCCACACAGTACCGTGGTTCCCAAATAGGATGTTAACCCTCTTGGTTTACATATAAACCGAGAGAACGTAATGCTGGGAACTAGGCTGTGGGACGACGTGATGTTACAGCCACCCCTTGGTCTTAGAAACACCAGGAAGCACACCGGGTGCTTAAGTACGAGCTCCATGGAAAAGAGCTCTAGGGGATTTCATGTGAGTATATGGCTTGTGCAGAAAGAGTCAGAGCCTGGTGTATGTAAAATTGGACCATTATTTAATGAAGGGAACCCTATATGTAATTGTATTGAGGTATGAGACCCCAATCTGGAATTTTGTGATATGTTAGAGTGGTTCCCTAACCAATTGAAACGTTTGAAATACGGTTTAGTAAATTGTTGGTGTCAGAAAACTGAACCCCGTTATGGAAAGGATCAGACGCATGTAGTAAATAATTCATGTACATTATTGAGTAGCCATAAAATGTTGGTGGTTAAAGTGCCTTTGGAATGTATGACCAAATTCCACCCTCAGTGGATTTGCAGAACTTGTAACATAACTGGCGTGAGAAATAGTCAATGGATGTCTATTAACCTATATAAAGCCTGTTTAAATTTCACCCAGAGATTTGTATGTTGGAGTGTGCTACACTTTAGTAGAACACTCCAATACACATTATATCCTTTACTAGATATAATATGTAGAGTATTAGTAATTGGTCCTTGTCCGCTTTGTTTAAGTTCTTGGTGCGTTTGGCACTGTGTTGGTACTCATGTGTCGTCAGAGACCCTATCAAAATTTATCCTTAATCTTATCTTAGCTATCTACTTAATCTATCTTAGCGGCGGAGGGAAGTTATGTTATTCCCAGATGTAAAAATAACACACTTGTAACTTTCTTTAGAAGTAGAAGTAGAAATTCAGAGGAATAAAGATGTTAGGCATTACCTTATTGTAGTATGTTATCTTATTATCTATGTGTGTGTAGGAAAGAACCTAAATGCTTCATGTATTAGAGTTGGTGTTGTGTAGTGATTTGTAAAGACACGCTAAGAATAGCCACTGGTGTGAGATAGGTTTTACGCGGCTTAAGCGCCGAGACCTGAGTTAGGGATGAGGCTTTTATCAAGTTTAGGAAAATGGGAAGTACTAAATCATAGAAATGTTGAATTGCTGGAACCAGAGAGATGTTACCAGGAATCTGGATTCGTTAAATACGTTGATGGCGGATTAAGGCCAACCGTGTTGAGTTCCCAGTGTAAGTTGGACTAATGGGATTTAATACAAATAATGTAGGTAGCTTAACCATCTAATATGGCGGCTGCGGCCATGCTGTGTTACCCCTCAGGGGCCAGATTCACAAATCAGTTACGCAAGAACTTACGAACCTGTACATTTTTCTCAATCTTTGGCAGCTTTGTTTACAATTATTAAGCAGTTAATGAACTCCGAAGCACCAGAATGCTGTTTATAACAATAAAACCAGTTGATTGGGAAGTTTTCATGCTTGTAAACTGTTTAATAAATGTAAACAAAGCCGTCAAAGATTGAGAAAAGATGTACACGTTCGTAAATACTTGCGTAACTGCTCCGTGAATCTGGCCCCAGGTTAATTGTAAAGTTTATGATGTACCTATTAAATTCAGTAAAGAAAACCCTTGCACGTAATTAGAAATCCATTTTGCCAACCATTGTGAGAGTTTGGGCTTCTAGTATTCTAAGATAGAGAAATGACTGATGTTTTATCATGCCTCTGGCAACCCAGAGTTTGTACCAGGCCACCACTGGTCCTGTGTAATGTTCCTTGTTTAAATAGACTATTGTAAATCGTATTGTTCCATTTGAGTTTAAATGATTACCAGCTTAGATCTGCCTAACAGTTCTAAGCAAACGAGTTAGAAAGTAGTCTGATATTAATTATTAATTAGGCCGGCGTCTGAACCGCTTCCTGTTCGCACACGGCATCTGTGTCGATAAAAGCCCGTGCGGGCGTGCGCGCCTGCCTCGCCCTCACCGACAGCACCCCTCCAGTGCCAGGTAAGTCCACTACAGGCTCACCATAGCCCGGGCTACTTGCCCCGCTCCTTGTACCAGGTAAGTTACGGGCTCACCATAGCCCGTGCTACTTGGAACTTGTTCCGAGCAGCTGAATCTACAACAACAACAACATGCCTCGCCCTCATTCATTTCTAGGGGCAAGGTGGAGATGGTAATCTGATCTTAGTAAAGCCATGTGGACACTAGGTTTAAGTATGGTGTTTTATTCTTGTACATTAAGATAAGTTTTTTTCAGTGTATATGTTTAGTGCTAAGTGCAAGCCCCTTTTATTGTCAGTTTCCCTGGGCGTGGAATTTGTTCATTTTAATTCATAGACAACTTTTTGCCCGTGGCTGTGTTCTTCAGAAAAAGCCACGTGTCGTACTGTAGTATTACGTGTCTCTCATATTACTAACTGTGTGTGCGTCCCAAATACAGACTGGAAACTAGGCGGTCCCACTTACATTGTTCCCCATCATCTGCGCCGTCCTATGGGGGGGGGGGAGGGGGGATATTCATGGGATTCTGGGCAAGTTTCGAGCACTGTTAAACGGCCACGTGATAGATGTGACATCATAACCACATCACAGTTTTCCTTTCCAATGGTAGAGAGTGACACCAGAGATCGCAGCTTACCTCATCCTGGCTCACTGGTGTCCCCACTTGCAACGACTTGCACCTTCAAACTATTCCGACTGTCGTTGCTAGTATTATTTATTCCTCACCGGACATACAGCAGCCTCCGCATGATCAATATGACCATGACCGTGTGAGCATTCTAGAGATGTCCGTGATGACGGCCTTACATCCAGTGTTAATAGTTATAGATTTTGTGCACTGCTTGCTGCACTCTGCACTGCAATATGCTACTCAAGTCATCTGTGGGAAAATCTTGAGAGACCATTGTCTCACAAAGCTGAAATTACTGCAATACAAACAATAAAATTAAGTAATATTTAAAACATAAAGAGGCTGCTTGCTAATTACTCTGCAATTCACAATATTTTCATCTTGTGTCCTAATGTCATTTATTAATATAAAAATGTTATATTAATTTTAATTGAAGGAAAATCAGGAATAGAGACATGTGCAAACCTAGTTCATAAGAATATCATGACATCACTCAACAATTATAACTAATTAGCTTTACCAGCACTGTCAAGATCAACCTTCCAAGAGCACGCACACGTCGTGCTCGCAGTGCGACTTGGACGGTACACTGCTGGAGCGCCACACAGCTAACCCCAATCAATGTTTACTTTGCTTTTCTTGGAAACTCCAGACCCAGCTCGCCGGCCATACAGCGAGCTACCACTTCTTGCTGATTACCAGCCCAGACGAGCACTTTGGCGCAGTTCCACTTGAGCCACAATCTGTTCACGAGCAGTGCGCATACAACAGCTACCCAGAGTTCGTCCAAAGCAATTGACATCTTCCTTGCGACGTCTTCTTGTGTTGTCTAGCGCATCTCCGTCCAAGTCGGACTGCACTGGGTGAACAGCCCCACTTGGAGCCAGACACGTCCAGGAGC
The DNA here is from genome assembly GCA_020271785.1 of Procambarus virginalis. Taxonomy (NCBI): domain Eukaryota; kingdom Metazoa; phylum Arthropoda; class Malacostraca; order Decapoda; family Cambaridae; genus Procambarus; species Procambarus virginalis. The sequence continues at coordinate 2,383,886 of WNGS01000411.1, forward strand.
GAAGTTGTCAGTTTACCGTTTACAGCTGCGTCATTGCTTGGGTACATTCTTCCTCTCCTCTGCTAAAACTTCTTCCTCTTATGACACTTCTCTCCAGTTGTGGAATCTGGTGATGATGTGAGCCCGCCACAACTTGGGGGTTGGAAGCACCAGGAACACGGTGTTTGTTCGTTGACGAGACCCTCAGGCCAGGTCCCAGGCCTGGCCTAAACATTCACCCCACTTAGTTTCGGTGGCTCATCCAGTGATTAGTTACAACACACGGTACTGTCTGTAAGTAATTATAAAAAAGAAGCCACTATGCCGGGAAGGCTATGTAGCAGGTACTGGCCGTAGTCAGATTGCCAAAACGTCGCACTGTCTGCAGGTGAAATACATTAACACCTCCACATGCGTCGAAACTTTAGACTGTATCAAAACTTTCTGTAATGCAACCAATGCAACATTGCTCCTTCATACCACACTAAGACTAAAGATAATACTAAGTACTTCCTTGTCTCTGAACACTTAATCTATGAATACTTTAAACATCATATCACAGAGAAAAGTGCTTAAGTCCACCTTGAACCTTTGCCCTCTCTCGAGCAGAAGACAAAATGCACTCTTTTTGCACGCCCATTGCCAGCACAGTTCCCGATGTTCTTTGAGCCATGCAAACACGACTCCAAGACGTCAGCACCTGAACAACATCTCTGTTACTGAGATATATTGTTTACCTAGCACAACAACACTCAAGTTCTAATGCTCGTCACCAACTGAAGCAAACACACTTCTACACCATGGTGTTAGGATAGTGTTCGCAACCAGTCCTCCAAATAGGACGCTGCATTTTGACGTATAATCAACTCAAGACCAAAAACAGTCGTACTAGAAAATGGTAGCGGTTTGCGAAATTAACATACTGTCCCGTTTTCTGTTTTGGGTCCTCTGGTAGGTTAGGATAGTAAACTTTAGAACAACAGTTTCTTGACGTTGGGAAACCTTAGGAGGACGGGCTGATTTCACACCAGTGTCCCTTCCTACTTTCTCAGCCCTGCCGAATTTCTCAAGTTAGTCCAATGCTTCAAATATTATCAGTACCACCATGCACGAGACCAGATCTTGTAAAGAAACACAAATACTGTTATAAGTGTTCTGGTCAAAGATATTTTTAGACACCATGCACAAACAGAACTGCAACAGGTAATAACTATATTGTCCCTCACAAGCTGGTGACCAAGCACGCCCGGTCAGCATACAAGTCCTACAAAATCAACGTAAACACGAGCCTCAGACTGCACCTCATTATTCCTCCACACAACAACCCAGCCACCGGCATACACACTACCACCAAACGTCACACTCTAGTACTGTACACAACAACCCCAACATGCATCAACTTAACTCTCGCCCCACATCCACCACCACACACTGCGCAACCCACACTCTACCACTTATTACAGATCACCGCCTGTGAAAGTCACAGCATACGTACATACTGCCTTCTCCTAGCATACAAAGACCTACAAGTATCTATTGCCTACCTTCCATAAATACTTGCTGACATTGATCTTCTCGTTATCATCATACCATCATCGTTCTTTGGTCCATTCCCAGCCACTCCATCAGTTTAACTCCCACCTAACCTTCAACCTTTTGCCACGAAATAATTCTCCACAGTCCTCCCTGCATCATAAAAGAAAACGTCCACGCACCAAAGAAAATGATAAGACCATCCAATCAGTGAACTCCAAACTAAACAAAACTCAAAACTTTGACAAAACTGCATCTATCACCTCGTGTTCTCAACACACAGTAAACCCACAAAACACCCCCTAACACAATTCCATCCACACCTTGCCCCCGCCTCAGGCACCAGTCACCGTTGGTGCTACCCTGGTAACCATACCGCAAGTACAACCACGCCATGATAGAAACATCGTAAATAGATCCAAATCACCTTCCTCAGAATCATCCTCTCGAAATCCCTCACAGACACGATCCTGTATATAATCATGCGATTTCTCTCTCCTTTCCATCACGACTCCTTTTCCATAATACACCCATCAGGTCCAAACGAATACACGAGTGGTCGACCCAACACCGCATCCCATTTAGGACATTCGTAAAGGTGATAAAATTTAATCTTTGGACATACTGCATCATACGGTATCTAGTGTCTGATTATATTGAGATAGAGAGACCTGATATGCTGCTTTTAAACAGCACAAAAATTACGAACTCACATCAAATCAGACACTATGGCTACACCACACAAATGCCACCAGACGAAGCACATGATGGAGTAGCTATAATAACTAAATCAACATTCAAACAAGAACTCTTACTCCCAACTTGGCCTCACAAACACTTCCTAGCAATAAAAGTATATACACAATACAGGACCAGTCATCATTTGCATAACACATATTGTGCCGCTCAAACACCGGCACACCAATACCAGACGTAAATACACTTTTCAATCACATCAACCTACCGTTATATTTATAGTAGACCTCAATGCACAACACACCACTCAGTCCATCATATAGCATAAACGTACTTGGCAGTGATATAAGTGAATTAACACTTGCAACCCGTCCTCTATACTATGCCCAAGATTATACACTATGTCCAAGATTATATACTATGCCCAAGATTATATACTATGCCAAGATATATATTCTATATACCAAGGTATATATAACAAATTATATGTATTATATACCAAGATTATATACTATGCCCAAGATTACCATCAGAGTGCCGGCGGGCTGATGGGCAAATAGCCTCGGCTACATCAACTTTTGTCCGGTCATGATGGTCAAGGGGATTAGGTGTCCTGTACACCAGTTGCAATGTGCTCCTGGCAGTATGGGTTCGAGTCACCTCTGCATCTGCAACTACAGTAATTAAGGGAACTCCAGAGGTGTTGTGAATGCTGGCAATCTGTGCAATTGTCAATCGTCGTAATTTTGGCCAACGGAAGTCGTTATAGGGCGTAAAGGGTTAGGGGTTCACACCATATTGTTAGATAAGGTGCAGGGTTGTGAAGCAGCGCTCACCCTAATTTTAATAATTTTAATAGATCGCCAATGATCTGATAGACAATCATTGGTGCGGTGGTCAAGGCACTGTGTACGTTTAGGAGTGATCCTGGACGGCATGGGTTCGAATCCTGGCCAGGTCAATTAACTTCTTAGTTATCTATGACTTGCGTGTTCCTGCCGCTTTATCATATATATATATATATATATATATATATATATATATATATATATATATATATATATTATATATATATATATGTTGTTAAATATGACCGAAAAGGTAAGATTAATAATTCTAACACGAATTTTCTCAATATTTCTTATGTTTCTTTTTACTGTTTCTGGTAATTGAAAAATCAATTCTCCAAAGTTCATTTTAATTTCTAGTCTGACGCGACACTTGAACGCGTTTCGTAATAACTTATTACATTTTCAAAGACTTTAGTTTACACACACACAACTATAACCTGCAAACACTAAACAGAGTTTATTATGCTAATATTTAAACAGCTTTTGTCTTATATACTTGCAATTGGGTGAGGTGATATGTTACAACAGTTTTGGATGAGGTGAACAAACTTTCAACACAAGACAGAACACGATTCAGTTGGTATAGATGAAAGGGAAGAATGGAAGTAACTGCAAAGGGCCTATTGGCCTATATTTCCTCTTGATGCTTCTGTATTGGTACGGAGTCTTGAAGTGGGTAGAATATAGTTGTGCATTAATTAGCTGTTGAATACGGTGTTGACTTCTTGACGTGTATTGCCTCGCAGATGTCAAGCCGCCTGCTATCGCTGTATCTATGGATGATTTCTGTGTTGTTTGTTAAGACTTCTATGGTGATAGTCTGGTTGTGGGAAGAAATTATATGTTCCTTAATGGAGCCCTGCTGCTTATGGATTGTTAATCGCCTGGAAAGAGATGTTGTTGTCTTGCCTATATAATGAGTTCTTTGGGGCTTACAGTCTCCAAGTGGGCATTTAAAGGCTTAGACGACGTTGGTATCTTTTAAAGCGTTCTGCTTTGTGTCTGGAGAATTTTTCATGAGTATACTCATGAATATATATATATATATATATATATATATATATATATATATATATATATATATATATATATATTTTTGGTGTATTTGCGGCGAGGCAGATGCTGACGAATATGGATTGCATGGCCTGCACTGTGGAAAATCTGGTGGTGTGCACACTAGACACGACGAAGTCAACGACATCATTAAAAGAAGCCTTGCCTCTGCCCAGTGTCCAGCGGAGAGAGAGCCCCGCAACCTTCTGAACCGTGACTCTGTTAGCTTTGCCGGCCGACCAGACGGAATCACATTGCGTCCGTGGAAGGGTGGCAGACAGTTGGCATGGGACTATACTTGCGTATCCACCCTGGCAGCCACATACATCAACCTCTCTGCCGGCACAGCAAGAGCCGCGGCGACACACAGAGAAAGAGACAAGTCAGCCAAGTACAGGCAATTAGATCATCGGTACAACTTCCTCCCAATAAGGTCTGAGACCCTAGGCCCATGGGGAGAGAGTGCAATAAGGTTTCTAAAGGATCTTGGTTCCAAGCTCATTGACACCACAAGAGATCCTAGAGCGGCAAGTTTTCTCTTTCTCAGTGTCGCGATCCAGAGGGGGAATGCTCGCTGCATCCTCGGTTCCTGCCCAACGTTGGAGGAGTTCGAGGAAATCTACAGCCTCTAGGAAGCGAACTATTTTTGTGTCCTCTTAATGTTCATTTTTGTATACAATCAGATATGTAACTTTATAACCATGCTTAATAAAGTGTACACCATAAAAAGGGGGGGTGGTAGGAGAAGCGAACACCCTTATGTATTCAGAGTTAAATGGCAAGTTTTCCCTGAATGCTCTGTGTTCCCTTCTCTGAGGCTGTGGGTCCCAATAATTGCACCAGAGGTGGTACCCCCTATATATATATATATATATATATATATATATATATATATATATGATATATATATTGATATATATATATAATATATATAGTATATGTGACGGTAAAGTAGGGTATGGTGTTCGGCAGTCTCCAATGGCAGATGTCAAAGCCAGGCACATACACGAACAAAAAAAGAATGACTGCTTGTCTGATAGTCTGTGGTAAGGTAAGGTAAGATACACAAAACACAAAAGATAACAATGAAATTTAATACTCTAGAAAACAAATTTAAATAAAGACAATTCCTTGGCTGGTAGGGTGCAAGTATAACAAGTGAAAAAGAACTAACATAAAAATGAATAATAGTATGGATTACGTTAACAATAAGACAAAAATATAATACAAGGAAATATAAAATGGTGCTGGATATTAGCGCAAGCTAAGAACCGCTACTTGATACCCGAGGAATATCAATTAGATGTTCACAGCTTTAGAGCACAAGATATTCTGAGGTGGTACAGCTCGCTGACTCCAACGTTGACTTGACAATGTCCGTGAGTGGTGGAGAGCTGGGTGGTGAGATCTTGAGCAGCCAATGAGAAACGGTCAGACCGACACTGGTAGTTGCCTAATTGAAGTGCAGTCGGCGAACAGGCGGTGAGGAGTGTGAGGGGGGAGGGGGTGCAGGTGCGTGTGGCTGTCTTGATATACGTTTTAGCTACTGTAGAACGTATCTTGAATGTAGCTTGGAACGTGACGATAGCAGGAAAGAGCAGGCTAAATCTCTTGGAAGAGATTATCGTCACAACTCTCCCCCGAAGCCTGCGGTTCCGGTAGAAGTCACGTTCTCGGGAGGTAGAGTGGTAGGTGGAGCTTCTTCTACCTCATGAACTCTGGAGAGGGCGTCGGCGATGATGTTATCAGGCCCCTTGATGTAACAGATTTTCAGATTGAAGCCTTGAAGATATAAAGCCCATCGCAGCAGACGTTGGTTATTGAATGGGCTTGATGTAGGAAACGTAGAGGATTGTGGTCCGAGTAGATGGTAGTGGACCGAGCACCTTGCAGGTATGGGCAAAGTGTTGCAAGCTCAGGACGATGGAGAGGAGTTCCTTCTCTATAGTGCTGTAGTTTTTCTGGTGAGGCTTCAACTTGTAGCTGTAGTAGCTGACAGGTAGAACCTCCTCGCCTCGTTGCTGCATTAGGACACTCCCGATGCCGGTACCACTGGCGTCGACATGGAGGATGAAAGGCTTTTGGTATCTGGCGAGGCGAGAATAGGATTAGAACAGAGGAGGAATTTGAGTTGTTCGAAAGCAACGGTGCTCCATGGTCCAATTATACCGTTGCTTGGGACTGGTTAAGGTGATTAAGGGTGTTGCAACAGTGCTAAAGTTCCTCACAAACCTACGGTAATAAGAAGCAAGACCAGGAAGCGCAGGAGCTGCTTCCTGGTAGTAGGCTGTGGATACTCTTTGATGGCTTGAGTGTGGATATTTAAGGAGCCAGGCTGCCACTCCCTATAACATGACCCAGATACCGCACTTTACCTTTGGCAAAAGTGGACTTGCCCAGATTGATGGTGAGGCCGGCTTTCAGGAGCTTGGCGAACAATCGTTGCAGCTGGAGCAGGTGTTCGCTCCAGGTGTTGGATGCTACAACGATATCATCCAAATAGGCGTAGGTGTTGTCCAAGCCCTGGATGACGCGGTTGACAGCTCTCTGGAAGGTGGCCGGGGCATTGCAGAGTCCAAAGGGAAGGCGGTTATATCTGAAAAGTCCGAAAGGGGTGATAAAGGCAGACAGTTCTTTAGCTCGCTCCGTTAAGCACACCTGGTAATAGCCCTTGAGTAAGTCCACCTGGGACAGGTAGCGGGCATTACCAATGTCGTCAATCCTAGGTAATGGGTATGCGTCTTTAACGGTCACATTGTTAAGTTTCCTATAATCGGTGCACAGACGGATCTTACGTGAGGTTTGGGTACCAAGATACATGGTGAGGCCCAGGGGGACTCACAGGGGGTAGCCAGTCCATGGTCCAAGAGGTACTGTACCTCAGCACGCATGACTTCCTTCTTGCTAGGGCTGATTCGGTAGAATGGTTGGCGAATCGGCCGGGTGTCAGGTAGCAGTTGGATGTCGTGCCGAGTCACAGTACACTCTTGTGGATCATCTCGAAACAACTCCTGATGTTCTCTGATGAGTTTGATGAGTGAAGCACTATTATCGTCCTGAAAGTGATTATGGATGTCAGTAAGGATTTCCGAATTAGAAAGCGCTGTCTCAGTGTCAGTGCTTTCGGAAGGAGAAGCAGGGAAGGTCTCACTGTGGCTGTATGGACCTGTAAAGGTGGAGAAGTTTAGTAGCACAGTGGGAGGAGTACCATGATAGAGCTTTAGCAAGTTGATGTGGCACAGCTGGGTCTTCCGCCGCCTATCGGGGGTCTCGAGAACGTAGTTGTAGTTATTCCGGCACTCCTTAACACGGTAGGGTCCTGAAAACCTGTTTGTAAAGGAGAACCTGGGATAGGGAAATAGGCGAGTACTAAGTCTCCCGGTTTAAACTTCCTTACTTGGCAGTGCTGGTCGTAACGAGTCTTCATCCTCTCTTGGGCTTTCAGTAGGTTGTTTCTGGCAAAGGAATGGACCCTCTCTAGAATGTGTCGGAGGTTGAAGAAACTGGGGCACATTCTGATGCTCACTGAAGGTGGCATCACGTAGAGAATCCTTGAAAGCCTTGAGAGGTGTACGGCACTTACGTCCGTAGAGCATCTCATAAGGAGATACTCCTAGTGACTCGTTGGGAAGACTTCTGAAAATACACATGATGAGATCAAGTTGCCTATCCCAATCCTTTGAGGTCTCATTACAAAACTTTTTTAGGAGTGCCTTGATAGTCTGATGACTACGTTCAAGAGAACCCTGTGAAGCAGGATGATAGGGGCTGGACAGTACCTGTTTGATGTTGAACTCCTCCAGAGTCCGTTTGAAGAGATCACTGGTGAAGTTGGTGCCACAGTCGCTCTGAATCTCCCTCGGAATCCATACTGGGTGAAGATCTTCAGTAAATTCTTCACCACTGTAGCAGCCGTAATGTTTTTCACTGGAACTGCTATGGGGAATCTGGTGGTAGGACACAGGATGGTTAAGATATAGGCGTTGCCGGAACTGGTCCGAGGCAAGGGACCAACACAGTCAATAATAAGTCTGTGGAAAGGTTCCTCAGGCACCTGGATGGTGTCAGTGGTGCTCTGGGAATCGAAACGTTCGGTTTACCTGCCATCTGACAACGTGGCATTTTTTGGTATGTTGTTGACATCATTAACCATACCTGGCCAGTAGTAGTCTTGTCGAATCCCATGGTAGGTCTTGTTAAACCCGTAGTGTGATAGTGCTCCGTGGGCCAGGTGTAGAATCGTGGGCCGCAGGCTGGTAGGAATCACTAGTTGTTCAACGTTTGCCCAATCGTCCTCCTCCTTCAGTTTACTGGGTCTGTATCTGCGATAGAGTAACTCGTTCTCTAAGAAGAACCCAGGAATACTGTCGGATTGAGTCTCAGCCTGAAAGAATAATGGTGTCAAGGTAAGATCTTCCCTCTGTAACTTACGGAACTCCAAAGCGGTGAGATTTGGGGTAGTTTCGAAGGGTCTTGAGGGACAGCGGTAGCAGTAGAGTCAGCTGGCTGCGGTCGTGCTGCTTGAGCACGGGTGGTCACCATAACAGGAGGAGAAACTTCATCACTCTCTTGAACCTTTGCTGGAACATGCTTAAAAATCGGATTATCCAACACAGAGGTACACACCTGGGTTTGTCCTTGACGATCAGGTTGGTCGGTTGCAGGTCTTCTGCCAAGTCGTTGCCCAGGAGAAGTTGCACTCCAGGCATGGGAAAAGGCTTTTCCCTGACGGCGACTTGGACTTCACCGGTCACGAAAGGACAATCCAGGTGGACTCTGGCGAGAGGATAAGGAGTAGTAGCAGTAAGGTCAGTGATGAATACAGTCTCTCCTGTGTAGGCGACGTTGGGCACAGCTGATTTCAAGACTATTGATTGAAGAGCCGTGTGTCCCTCAAGATCTTAAGTCCAAAACGTCCCTCAGAATCTGAACCGTTGGTAGTGATAGTTCCAGGATACAGATGCTTGCTGAAGAGAGAAAGATCATTAGCATGAACACCAACATTCATTACAGGCTTACCGGACTTAGGAGGAGTCTGTTTGGGTTTGCTGGATTCGTGTTACCTTTATATGGAGACTTACCACATTTTTCTATGGTGTGTCCATAGAGTCTACAATACTTACAGTACAGTTGAGAGGTACCTTGATCGGGGCTCACTTTCTCGTAACTGTACCAAGACTTCTTACTGGTAGGTGGTTCTGGTGTCAGCCGGTGGATGAGGCTGTAAGTGTCAGCCGACTTCGCGCATTTCACCAAGTCGGTCTCCTCCTTATCTGCTAAGTATAAACGGACAGGAGGAGGTACACGCCTCAAGAATTCTTCAACCAGCATGAGGTTGACGAGTTCTGGAAAAGTAGAGACATGTGCTGCCTCCAGCCATTTCATAAAATATCTCCGTTTGGTGTTGGCAAATTCTAAGAAGGTGGTGGTACTTGCCTTTACGTAGTCACGGAATTTTCGTCGGTAGCTTTCGGTGGAGAGAAGGTAGGCGTCCAACACAGCTTGCTTCAGGGTTGGGTAGTGTTCTCAGATGCCAAAGTGCTGAGTGTGACTGCTGCTCTACCTGTAAGATGTACTCGGAGAAGGGTAGCCCATTGGTCGGTAGGCCAACTAAGTTGATTAGCAAGGGTCTCAAAAGTTGTAAAAAAACATCAACCTCCGTTTCTACGAACGGTGGCATTAACTTACTTGCATGGGAGACATTGAAACTTGGAGGAAGACTAGCTGCAGCTTGTAGGCGTTGAGCTTGGTGTGTAGTGTCCAACGTGAGTTCTCTGTCACGACATTCTAGAGCCAGAGCCGCTTGCTGTTTTTCATGCTCGCGTTGCATCTCTAGTTGTCGTCGTTTTGTTTCAAGTTGTACTTTTTCACGCTCTCTGAATAGGGCCAACTCACGTTCTTGCTGTCCTTGGAGGAGTAGGGCCTCTCTGTCACTTTCTCTTTCCTTGGCAGCGCTTCTTTGCTAGGGCCGCCTCACGCTCTTTGAGGCGGATTTCTCGATCTTGCTGTCCTTAAGCAATGCGGCTTTTCTTTCTTGAGTTGTAGAGCTTCTTCGCCAGGCAGCCTCACGCTCCCTGATTGCAGCTGCTTCTTTTGTTGCTCCCGCTCGATCTTAGCAAGTTCTAGTTTGAGCTTCATTGCTGTCAAATCATGCTTATCTGAAATAGTGTATTGTTCGTGAGTATCAGAGTATAATCCCTTCTTCCACAAAGTGATCCAAAATTATATTATGTAGTTCATATTGTTGGCTCCATGGGGAACTTCCAGGTGATACTCATGTGCAAGAGTTAACAAGTCGACCCTCTTAGCATGACGTAAGTTCCCTATTTCACCTTCTGGATCTGTGGAAAGCTTGCATACGAAACATGGTGAAAATAGCAAATAAATGTGACACGAATATACTGTGGTGATATGGTGAATGTCAGAAACAGGAAAACGTGGCAACTGGTACCTATCCTGTGAAATTGTTAATAATTAAAGTTAATTCAAGATGGTAAATGATTAGGTCGCAGGAAACTTGTACCCGGTACTCACTGTGGGAGGATAAGGGCAAGAAAATCCTACTAATTAGTTGAAACTGAGTTTCGAAAAACAATGAAACACTAATGGTTCCAAGTAAATTAGGTAGTCCAAGAATGTAGGCATACCTTGCCGAGTCACAATAGAACATAAGCAAGTTTTTCCCACTGAAAATTAATTATGAATACTTACAGAATTAGCGAACTTTGTGCTCTG
>WNGS01000411.1:2395732-2430150 GCA_020271785.1 Procambarus virginalis
TTGTTAAGATTTCTCGGTGATGTCTGGTTTGGGAAGAGGAATAATGTCTAATGGAGCACCTTTGCTTATGCATTGTTAAGATGGAACGAGATGTGTTGCTATTGCCTATATACTAGTTTTTGTCGGGGCTTACAATGAGAAAATTAGTGTTAGATAGATTATTAATCGTACTTGTTGGTCATATATATAACATATGTCCTCAGGAAAGAACTGCTACCCAAATATACTACTATTAAAACGCACGACCCAGAAGTAAGGAATCAAGCCTTCAAGAAAAAATATCGCCAAGATTATGATTCGTACTCACGATATACAAGGAGAAAGAAAATGAAATCAAAGACAATAAAACGCACCTACTACAGGCCACAATCGAATGGAGAGAAACAGCAACATCGACGAAAGTTCTCCGCTACCCGCATTCGAACAAAACCTTGACATCCTCACAGACCACATCACCTCAGCACGGAAACAAGGATATCAAGGAGCTAACAACACTTATTGGAGGAGCCCATGGCAATTCCCGACCAAGAGACATGCTTCCATGAACCTGCAGAATCAACCTCACTAGAGGACCAGTCACTCTCCTAAATCTGGCTATAAACTTGTCACGTTGTCAGACCAAGGTCGTGAGCCTGGAAAGTGGAGTTGGAGATCATGTTGGACGACATATTTGACCTCGAAGCACAAACAGAACGGTCACACCAAAGACACCTTACAAGCGGAAACTTATGGCAGAAGGAGGAAGAGGAATCGAGTGCAACTACAAACATAGTACCATATCTGACCCTGAGCTCCAAAGCGGTAGCCTAAGAGCCTGTGTGAGAACAAGGAGATAGTCATGTAGGAGAGGTGACAGTCCCAAATATACGTCATCCTTAAGAGAAGACGAATTCTGGCGAAAATGAAACCCATACTCTCTGACCAAAACTACATTCCAAAGGAGATTGTTGACTACTGCTGGGGGGAACACGGCCTACAGGGATAAGGCAATCGTTGGACGTAGAACTCCTGTTCTACCAACGTACCTGGGATGAAACAATCGTGGATGATATTGGACCGAGTGAATCGAGACCCGGCTGTACTCCCCTGACATGCCAAGAAATATATCCTGAGGAGGAAACTACTCCAGCTGTACTATAGGAGACACCCTTCTTCGAGCCCGGATGGTGCACAGTATAAGCAAGTAGATGGGGGTCGCTATGGGTTCTCCCCTAGGCGTCCTGTTTCAAACTTCTACCACGGGTACTATCGAGGAAAAAGTCTTAGTCGACTTGAACTTGAAACCGGCCATATACTGAAGGTTGATGACGACACTTTTTTACACATGGTACCTATGTCAGACATCTGCAGGAGCTGAAAGAAGAGCGTTTGAGCAGAATCTGTGTTACGTTTCACTTACCGAGATGGAGAAGGATGGGAAGCTGCCCTTTCTAGATGTAACAGTCATGGAAGGAAGCGAGCGCAGGTTTCCACACTGCAGTCTACACTAAGGACAAACTACATAGAATTGTGCCTAAATGCCAACAGTTGACTGCCCCAGAATAGGTACACGAGCGAGTGCTTGTTAACGCTTATGTCGAACGTGCTCTCAGCCACAAGCTCAGAATGGAAGCAAGTTCTGACGAAGAAGCTCTGTAGGGTAAGGACAGGTCCTAGTCAACAACCACTTTCCAATTTGGTTTTCATTGAGACAATCATAAGAACGGAAAGTAAACCGCCATGCAACCTCTGAGAGAGACAACTAATACAACACCTATATCTCCTATTAGACTATTTTACAGGAAACTTCTCTCCACAGCTCATCGAACGGAGGACAAGGGTCCTGAAAGATATTGTTAACTGAAATGGTATACCTACAGACAAAAATGCAAGAAGTTACAACTACACGATATTACTATAAAACCAAAAAACTGCCAACCTACTCTGAGAACTCTCCAGACACAAGCGTAACCCTTTGAAAGCGACACGTCGTCTATAGCCTTCAAATGTCCTCTTTGGGACTGTAAGCCCCAAAAAACTCAGTATATAGGCAAGACAATAACATCTCTTTCCAGCGTTTTTAACACTGCATAAGCACAGGGTCCATTAAGGAACATTATTATCTCTTCCCACAACCAACCATCACCAGAGAAATCTTAGACAACACAACAAGAAATCATGCGATAGATACACGAACTAATGGCGGCTTGACATCTGCGGAGCACTACACATCATGAAGCAACAACTCCAGCAATCAACAAGCCAATTACGTACCAACTATATTCTACCCACTTCAAGACTCCGCTCCAATTAGAAACATCAAGAAATATGGGCCAAATAGGCCTTCTGCAGTTCTATTCGGACCCGACTTATACTACTAAAAATCTATACCCCGCTTGTCCATGTCTGTGTACACCCCACTAGGGATTACATCACCTGCACCCAAAGCAGGTAAAGGCTAATGTTGTTTCAAAAGCATAAGTTTGTAGATGAGAACGTAAAAGTCTCTTGAAAATGTAATAAGTGGTTGACAAAACGCAACTGCAAGTGTCCGCGCAGACTAGAAATAACAAGAATGGAATTGTGGAGAATGTGATTTGTAAGTTTACCGTCACAGAAAAGGAAACATAAGAAACTTGAGAAAATTCGTGTTGGAGAATTATTAATCTTACTGTTGCGTCCGTGATGCATATCATAGATCGATAGATCTATATATATATACATAATATAAATATTATATATATATATATATATATATTAGTAGTATATAGTATATACTATAATCATTATATATATATTATATATCTATAGTATGATATATATATATAAATATAGATATATATAAACCCATGTTGGCGATTTGTCACGACGTCTCTTCTCTCCAGATTGTACCAGGTTTTTTCTCACGTTATCTTCTCCACCTCATCAAGTCAAGGACCACTGGCCGTGAGTTCAGTGCCTCTTGCCTGTCGCCCTTTCTTGTATATTGGGACATACATTCCCGGTCTCTCCAATATTTCGGTAGGTTCTCCCTGTCTCCAGTGACTATACTATATACTATGGAGGTGGCAAGCAAAGTGCCTCTGCACACTCATCTGCAGTATCCAAGGTGAGATCCCGTCCTGGACCCAACAGCCTTTCTAACAATCAGATCCAGCAGGTGTCTCATCTTGACCTCCTATACTCGTATTTCGAACTCTTCCAAGGCCGCCTGGTTACTTCCCTGTATCTCCATAGCCACAGTGACCTCACCTGTGTTCTATTGTAATGACCTCCTGGAACCGTTCTTGTGAGTTCTTCACACACCCTCTTGTCATTCTCTGTATACCTGTCCTCCCATTTCTAAGATTTCAATACTGTTCTTCATCCTGTTGTTTTTCCTTTCTGATGTGACTGTGGACTGCTTTGGTTCGTCTTGGCTTTGTTTGCTATATCATTTTTCAAAACTTTTCTCTGCTTCTCTTCTCAACCCTGACGTACTCATTCCTGGCTCTCTGGTATCTCTCTCTGCTTTCTGGTTGTTCTGTTATTTCGGAAGTTCCTCCATGCCCGTTTGTTCAGTTTCTTCACCTGACATACCATGCCCTATTAAACAATAGATTCTTCTTTTTGCTTCTCGGAGTTATTTCCTTTTGGACCGGGATGAAGCCTGTTACTAGCCTCCTTGACACTTTGGGTGTAACATAGTCCAGGTATATACCTGCTACAGACTTATCTCTGAGTCTGTGTCCAAGGTATTTCAACTTAGGAAACTTCTTCATCGTCGTAATAATTCCCCTTGTCGAATGCCAGCCTTTAGATTTCTTTCAGTTCTTTTTGGGTGGAGGGGAGTAATTACCTAGGCATCTACCCAGTGTACTCACAAAGTTCAGTAACTATGGTCCACTCCATTCCCCAATGGCGCGTCCATCTCTAACTTCCCTTATATCTCACTCATACAGGGTAAATATCAAATCAAGCGTTGCTGGTTCATCTTCTCTTCTCATTCTTGTTGGTTCTTGATGTGCTGGCTTAGAAAGTTTCTTGTTGCCACGTCCAGCAGCTTAGCTCTCCATGTCCATGTTTCTGGTCCTCCATGCGGGTCTCTGTTCTCCCAATCTATCTTCCCATGGTTGACGTCTCCTATTATTAGTAGTCCAGATCCATTCATGCTAGCAACAGAAGCTGCTCTTTCTATTTTGTTAATGATGGCCATGTTGTTTCTATCATATTCCTGTCTAGGTCTTCTGTCATTTGGTGGAGGATTATATATGACTACGACTATAATTTTTTCCCTCCATTTGTTATGGTACCTGCTTTTAGTCACTGAAACCTTCACAGCCCTGAACAACCATCTCCTCAATATCCCAGCCTTTTCTTACCAGTAGAGCTACACCACCACCACCTCTTCCTTCCCTCTCTTTCCTTATAACATAATAGTCCTGTGGGAACACTGCATTTGTTATCGTTTTTGTCAGTTTTGTTTCTGCGAGGGCTATTATGTCTGGGTTTTCCTCTAGTACCCGTTCTCCAAGCTCATTCGCTTTATTTGTAATTCCATCTATGTTAGTGTACATTGCTTTGAGGCTCATTTTCCTCTGTTCCTTCTCAAATCGCCTCCTTGGTGAGTATTCTGCTGGTGGGGGAAGGGTGTCAGAGGATACTAGGATGAGGGGTGGGGGATCCAGTGAAGGGGGAGGGGCAGGGAGGGTATGGGGTGGAAAGGGGAGGGAGGACAGGAAGGAAAGGAGGGGAGGGAAGACTCTTTGGATAAGGGGAGGGGTAGGTGGGTTTTCTATGCAGAGGGTGGTGGGGTTATCCGCCCCTCTGGTGTTACTGGGTAGCTGGTTGTGGTTGCCCCCTCGCATCTGGCGGTGTTGTGTTGGTAGCTGTGACCTCCTGGTTTTCCCCTCTCGCCCTGCGCCTCTTCCTTGCTTCTGCCACCACGGCTCTCTCCTCCCTTGTCTGTCTCTTTGGAAGAATACATTTTTGAATTTTACCACGTTTTTGTGTGTGTGGTGTGTGTGTGTGTGTGTACTCACCTATTTGTACTCACCTATTTGTGCTTGCGGGGGCTGAGCTTTGGCTCTTTGGTCCCGCCTCTCAACTGTCAATCAACTGGTTTACAGGTTCCTGAGCCTACTGGGCTCTATCATAACCAACCTGTTCAAGTCCTCTTGAAGGATCCTACAATCCTCATCTGTCACTACTCTTCTCATCAACTTTGCGTCATCCGCGAACATTGACATGTAGGATTCTACTCCTGTAAACATGTCATTAACGTATATTAGGAATAGAATTGGTCCCAGCACCGATCCTTGAGGTGCTCCACTCGTTACTGTTCGCCAGTCCGACTTCTCGCCCCTTACTGTAACTCTCTGGCTCCTTCCTGTTAGGTAGTTCCTTACCCATGTAAGGAACTTTCCACTCACTCCTGCCTGCCTCTCAAGTCTGAGTAGCAGTCTCATGGGGGGTACTGTATCAAACGCCTTTTGGCAGTCAAGAAATATGCAGTCTGCCCAACATTTCTCTGTCCTGTCTTATCCTGCCTTTCAATGGGCTTCATTTCCAAGTAAAGGTGAAGAATTTCTTGTGCTAACTTTACAATCATTGTCAGGATGATAACCTGGTCTACAAGGAAGAGACAGTGTGCCAACAATCAGTGTCAGAATGATAACTTGGCAGTGTTCCAAGCTAATAATATTACTAAAGTATGCCGGGATAACTACTCAAAAAACAAGCCTCATGATATGTATTTCCATTAACAAAACCGTTAAGAACTGTTGATAAGAATTGACAATTTGTTACTATCCAATTTATAGTGATCTTTGCTCTAAGTTTCTGGTGTAATGGAGCGTTTCAAAAAAATACTTGTGAGCTATGTGTTAATTTTCAAAGTTTTATGCTGAGAATTCCCTTAATGGCGTGAAGGTGTGGATGGTATACACCAAGTTCACACTTTTAATTAACCTAGAATTGAAGAAAACAATCTTTGGAACCAATTACTGGAATAATTTTGTTTACGAGCTCAATATTATTATCTTTAAACGATGTGTATTTCATAGAGGTCAATAGATTTGTAAGCACATTTGTTTAGGAAAAAGTGAGTTATAGCGAATATACTGAATGAATATATAAGCTTTCCTCAGGAAATTTTCCAAATAAACCGAAGCAAAGTCCTTGATGACAACGTGAAAGTGTTGAGGCTTGACGGCCGAGGGTCCAGTAATACAGACTCTTGTGTGGCGAAGTCATCTTGTAGAGTGTCAGACGGTCACCTGACACAGTCACCTGACACGGTCACCTGACACGGTCACCTGACACGGTCACCTGACACAGACACCTGACACATTCATCTGACACAGTCACCTGACACGGTCACCTGACACAGACACCTGACACAGTCATCTGACACGGTCACCTGACACGGTCACCTGACACAGACACCTGACACAGTCATCTGACACAGTCACCTGACACGGTCACCTGACACAGACACCTGACACAGTCATCTGACACAGTCACCTGAAACGGTCACCTGACACGGTCACCTGACACAGACACCTGACACAGTCACCTGACACGGTCACCTGACACAGTCACCTGACACGGTCACCTGACACGGTCACCTGACACAGACACCTGACACAGTCATCTGACACGGTCATCTGACACGGTCACCTGACAGTCACCTGACACGGTCACCTGACACGGTCACCTGACACGGTCACCTGACACGGTCACCTGACACAGTCATCTGACAGTCACCTGACACCTATCACCTGACGGCAAGTTTGGGGAATTTTTCAACTGAACTTTGGTCCTCATTTAGCATTCAAATACACATTGGAAAAGCCGTTTTGATATAATGTCTTTTCGACATCGATGAGTTTTAAGAAGGCAAATCGATTTAAATCTAAAGTTTTTTTTATATAGTGCTGACAACAAACATTAGAAAAATATGGCACCAGTGTGGAATTAACTATGGAAAATTTAGGTGTTGAGAAGATGCGGTCATGATGATGGTGATGGTGGTGTGTGTGTGTTTGTGTGCTTGCGTGCGCGCTAGCTACCTGTTGTTGACTGAGGACTGTGGCGTGGCTGGCTGGCTCCCGCGAGAGGCGACACACCGACCCCGCTCACTGACCCAGATATACTGACACACACACTCCCTCTCACACCCTCCTCCATCACACACACGTACACACGCACACGCACGCACACACGTGCCATTACGCACACCCCCGCCCACCCCTCCCCTCCTCCCATACGCACACCCGCACATCTGTGTCAGGGTGGGGGAGAGTGAACAGGTGTACTCACCTCTTGTACAGGTGTGTGTGTGTGTGTGAGTGAGTGTGAGATATTCACAGTGATGATGGCACTCACGGTCACACATTGTATTGACTTTTACTCTGTTGCTAAAATATGTGAGTATTCTTCACTCATTTTTAATTTCATTCAATTTTCCTGCAGTGATATTCGAAAGAAAAACTTGATGGTTACACGCTAACATATCCCATTATCGTGTTGCATCGATGAGAAAATCATGGCTTAGGTTCGAATCCCTCTCGTTGCTCCTGGTGATTTTGTCGTGGACGCCGATAGTTCATAACTTAAGTGGAAATATAATTTTATAGCAACATTATATAACAGAAAAATAATGATTATAAAATTTTACACACACTGACCTCCAGTTTAAGAAACAAGATGGAGATTACAAATATTTCGATTTGTTGTTATTGGACAAAATTTAAGGTGATTACATATAATTAAAGTTGGAAATATAGACATGTTATAAGGGAAAAATAACCGTAACGGAAAACAAGAATCAAGGAATTTTACTCCAAATTTATCTAATTAAAAAATAGGATGGATATTTACAACATTTTGCCTCAGTGTTATTAGTAAGAGAGAGTGAGGGTGACTGCAAATAATGGAAGTTGGAAATAGAGTCATTTTCTGATGGAAAAAATGATCATAAAGTAAAACGAAGAATTCTCGAATTTTACGCAACATGACTTCCAGTTTACAAAATAATAAGGTTAAACAATTTTGCTTCAGTGTTGTTGGTCCTCCTCCTCTCTCTCAGTGCCACTGTTCACTCGCGGGGAGCACCTTAGTCGACCACAGGGTAGAACCCGGCCTTGTCCCCGTGGCCAGTAAGGTCGTTCCTGAGTGTCTGGGGACCGGCGTGTCCCTCACACTAAGACCAGGTTCCTCACTACTGGTGTGCCCGCAACAAAAGTATAACAGCCAAAGGTCGTCAATTGGATCAGAGCTCCACTTAGAGCTAGATCCAAATCTCTATGTACATTGGTACACCCGCTCCAGTCTGTGAATTACTCATTTGTGTTCAGAGCTCAGTCTAACCTTAGTCAAACATATAGATAATGAAGATGGACAATCACAATAATAATATCATGAACCGTTTAATAGAATTAAGAGTACAAGAGTTAATGCAAGCTGTGAACTCAGCCCAATGATCGCCATGAGTGGAAAATCTTACAGTGAAGAAGGCTTCATAAAACAATGCCTTGTTAAAACGGCCCAAATTGTGTGTCCAGGGAAAGCACACCTATTAAAAGATATTTAATTAACCAGGAACACTGTTGTTGAACGGATTGATGAAATGAAATGATTGATTTGAAACAACAGTTGAAGGCCGAATCATCAAGATTTGAACATTTTTCTATTGCTATTGATGAGACCGTTGACATCACTTGAATAGCACAGCTAGCGGTCTTCATCAGGACCTGTGACAGTGACTTTAATATTTATGTTAGTTAGTTTCTTTCTTTATTATGCACCCCATACCCATTCCGTAGGCGGTGGTGCAAAGGGTCACAGAGGCACATAATCGGTTCAGTCCCTCTAGTTCGTTTATCTAAGCAAATAACAATCTTTTGACGCTAGTTACACAATTATTCATGTTATATATACATGTACACATACTCATACATGCATGTTCATATATATATATGCATATACATATATAAATACACATACATATACAATCACCTACATAAATACACAAATCAATAGTCTTTTGTATCACAAGTGATTCAACAAGAGATTAGTGAAAACAATCACTAATCAAGGCACTTTACATCTATGGTGAGTCACACAGTTCCACACCCACCCAACTGGGCGGCAGCTTTACAGTCATGTGCATGCATTACCTACATTAAGCAAATTTTCTGTAAGTACTTCATTATGAATGAAGTACTTACACATTTCTTGGACACCATTGATGGTGTTATCTATGAATTTCGATATTTTTTCATATTCCATTATTTAATGATGCAAAGTATGTGAATAGTTCTGCTGACAGTGTTTACATTTAGTCAAATCTACATCAGCAGATGTTACAAACTCCCAGAGGTACTTGTAGCCGGGCCTAAGCCTAGCAGTGGTAACATCTAGAAGTCTGCTAACATTATTGGATGACCCATAGACGTGCGGTTCTTCCTGCATAATAGAATGATGATAGATGAAGGAACTGGTGTGAATTTCAGTTTGCCTCAAGTCTATGAGATTTAGTTGATGTTCCCGGAATATTACTGCCCTCAGGCTGCTCAAAGGCAGTCCAAGCTGGTAATCAATTCCCTATTTACGAGTAAAAGTCTTGGCCAACTCATCAGTTCTATCATGCATTCGGAGACCAATATGGGGAAGGAATCCACAGGAGACAAATTCTGACGCCATCATTGATAATTTCATTATATCTGTGTCTAGCTTCAGAGATAAGCACGTCACAGTTATGCCATTGGGAGCTGAGGGCAGTCAAGGATGACAAGGAGTCACTTACAATTAGCGTGTCAACTTTAGATTCATATACGCGCTCAAGTGCGAGGATTATGGCCACCAATTCTGTTTGATGAGTGGAAGCCCAGTTACTTAGACGCGCTCCACACTCATGGGAGAAGGAACCATTTCTCTGTCACAACAACTGCACTTCCAGCTGCACCATAGGACTGGTGCAAGAACCCATCAGTGTAAAAAAATATGAGAAAGGGAGCGCTCTCTGACTAAAGCATTAATTTGGCTTAAGGCATTGTACTTTGAATCTTGTCGAAGCAAGGCTTATTCTTTAATCAGCTTCTTGGGTGGGAAAGGGGGGACAGTAATTTGGAAAGGAGTGATCTCCCATGGGGCAGGAAAGTGTCGTTGGTGTCTCTCTTGGAAGAGGCGATGAATGTTATACATTCTGAGCACAGTGGCAGACACAGTGGTAATCCATTTGGAGGGATGCTGACCTTCAAGAAGGGCTTTGAGGGCTTTAGTGCAGGGGTTAGGGTGGGTTAGCCTAAGCAACTTGATACCAATTAAAATATTAATTTCAGTGATACGATCAATTACACATGAAATATTCAGTTCTTTCCTCAGGTTTAGTAATTTAGTTGTACGGGGGCATCCGAGGATAATCCTCGTGGCTTCGTTTTGCATCTTTTCCAGCCTTTCAAGAATTCTTTCAGGCACTAGAGCAAGCATAGGTGCAACATAATCGATCAGAGAACTAATATATGAATGATACATCATTTTGCCAATTCTCACATTTGCACCATAGCATGAATGGTAGCCTGTCACAGCCTTAAGAGCACGGAGTCTCTCTCTACATTGGCGACCAAGTCTGGTTACAACATTGCAGTACAGTGGAACCTGAAGACCAAGGTATTTGGACCTGGTTACATAGTCGAGCAGAGAGCCATCATGTAATTGCATCTTGGGAACGGCCCCACCCCGTCTGGGTGGGTGTCGGTTCGGAATCTTTGTTTCCTCTACTGAGATGACTAAGCCTAGTTCCTGACATGTGTGCAATACAGAGTTCAGAACATTTTGGGTGTTGGAATTCCCATTCGTGTTGATCAGTATATCATCCACATAGCTAATGATGTGTTCGCTGGGCCTTCTAGTTACTGAGTTTAAAAGTGCATTGATTAACACATTGAACAGAGTAGGACTGAGGACACCTCCCTGTGGAGTGCCAAGTTCAAAATCTCTCGTTACACTCCTATGCCCTTGGAACAGTACAGATGACTTCCTGTTGGATAGATAGCCTCTTATCCATCGTAGAAGCCATCCTCCTACATTCATTTTAGCAAGTTCGCTCAGAATGACGTGTCGGTTAGCAATATCAAAGGCTGACTTAAGTTCTAGGAAAGTGGTATTTGACCTATCAGTATGCAGGGTGAAGAATGTGGTAATACAGTGATGTACACTCTTTCCATGCGTGAGCCATATATCTGGGGAGACAACATGTTACTAATTCTGTAAAGGAGACGGTTGAGAACCATCCTCTCAAGACACTTACAGAGACAACTAGTGAGGGGGATTGGACGAAAAGCATTCTGCTGGTTAGGATTAGGAATAGGAAAAAAAAGTCTGTTGGTCCATGACTTTGGAAGCTCCCCAGTTACATTGCTCATATTATGCAATTCAAGAAAGGGATTCCATGGAACTAGCAGAAGCATACGCAGTATGCCGTAAGTAACTCCATCCTCCCCGGGTGATGTAGCTTTGCCTTTATGTAGAGCAGAGTCTAGTACGTATTCAGTAAAAAGCATGTCACAGTCATCCTCTTGATGAAGCATGAAGTCAAGGAGCCTTGCTCTATCAGCAGATCTATTATTTAATTCATTCTGTGTGGGTAGAGGAAGGCTGTCAAAGCTGGAAGTCTTGGCCCAAGCATTAACAAGCTCACAATCGACTTGAGAATGGTCCAGGACGGACTGAAACGTCGTCGTCCCTTCACCTCCTAGTGTGTGGTCTGGTCAACATTAACAAGCTCATTTGCTCTGTGCAGAGGATTAGGGTGTGAGATCTCTGCAGCATTTTTCCCTTCGATCTTGTTAAAATCCTTCCATGCCCGACTCAGTGGCGTGTGAGAATTGAGACCACCCTACAAAAGTTTCCCAGTCTGTCTGTCTCAGCTCCACCATACGTTCCCTGGCCTCAGCCAGAGCCGTTTGAAAGAGCTTAAGCATTTCAGCGGTGCGGGTCTTTCTATAAGCTAGTTCATTTCGTCTTGCAGTGCATTTTAGTGCATGTAATTTAGAATCATTATAATAGGCATAAGTGCTATGACCAGTGTAATTTGGGCTACGTGGCCTGGACGATTGATCAAGTGATTCTATAAACTGGTCGATAGTACTTGTGAGTTCATTGTTAAAATCTTCAACTGATGAATGCTCAGATGAACTGTACCATTCTGACACATGAGCAATAAAATTGTCTCGTTGATCGATGGGCACAGCCAGCCTCTTCCGCTTGAACATTCCGCCGGGGAGGATAGAGCTTCCAATGCTTAAGGTGGCTAATATGGCCAGATGATCAGACGCCATATCTGGCACTATTGACGAGGTCTGACACTATTGACGAGGCGCACATGGTGTGGGAGGCGTTGAAACCGAAACATAGATCAAGAATACCTCTATAGATAGGCGTCGGTTCAAGGTCACCCACAATCTGTACATCATCGTGACTACCTAATGGTGTCAACAGTTGGTTGTCGTTACGATTACTGAACTGCGAATTACCAATATTCCTATGCCTTGCGTTATAATCACCTATAATGATGGCAGGCTTAGTCTGAATACAGATAGGATGGTCAGTATAATTAAACTTATCACTAGGAGCATACAGGTTAAAGATATTGAGAACAGAGTTCCCCACATAGATCCTCACACCGTGATACTGAAGCCCTTCGGTTAACTTGGCTGGGAGTGGCTGGTAAGGAAGGGACTTCTTAACATACAAAATACACGAGTGACTGGATTTAAGGTTATAGACAACAGAGGAGGGTAATTTAGGAGGTGGAAACCTGGTGGGAACTCTGCACTCCTGAAGGCAGATGGCATCAATGGGCTCGGTCGTCCCCTTGTGGTGGAGATCAGGAAGTCTTTTCCTGAGTGATGCTATGTTCCAACTGAGGATACGAAGCACCGTTGTATTGGGGGAGTTTGTGGAGGGATCCATAGTTGATATCTAATTATTATTCCCCAAAAGCTTATATGTGTGCTTGTGTAATTTACTGTCCCTTTGCTTTGCTTTGTATCACTCCAGGTATCCCTCTATGTTCTGTGATGCAGCTGGCTGCAAGGCAATACAGCTGCAATACACTGTCTCTCGTTTCTTTGTCAACGACACTGTTATTTATGAACTCTTTGACATTTGTTTTTACGGGTTTGGGGAACACTGTTTTTAATAGGCTTTCAAGTTCCGCGGGTTCTAGCTGCGATATATCAAACCTGCTAGCTAGACGAGTGGTGGTATTAAAGTCACCAGGTGTGTGAGCCTCGCCCACTACACTGCTCTCAATCCTGGCTGTTGACTGTGGGTTACTGCCCAGGTCACTATACTCACCATGTTCTTTGCGATTACAGCGACAGCGCTGTTGTACTTCCTTCAGCATCTGCTCATAAGTCTTTATAACTGTTAACATGTCTGCTTCATGCTGACGGCGAAACTCTTCTAACTCAAGTTCCTGAGTGTGTTGTAGCTCCGAATCTATCTGTTGTAGCGGAGGCTGCAGCTCTACAGAGCATTTAAATGCCCGTGGCTTCACTGATCAGAGACTAGTGATTACGTTTAGCCCCCACCCTGGGAGGGTGACTGTGAGTGGGAAGAGGAGGCTGAGCTGGTGGCGGCCCACACCTCGAGAAGTGGGGGGGGGGGGAGACCGACCACCCCGCCAGTCGGGCGAGCCGCACCTGGCAACTGTGTACTGTGGCACCCAATGCCCAGATGAGTGGGCAAAGACGCTCGCCGTTGTTTCGTTGTCCAGAGTGAGTCAAGGGCGAGCTGTGGCCCACCGTAGTTGATGGCATAGGACAACTTTGTAGTTGATGGCATAGGACAACTTTCCACCGATGGTGACACTCCATCATCGTGATGTGGCGCCTTGTAGAGCGGGGCACTGCTTGTAAGGGGCGGCCAAGCAGCAGCTGGGCAGCTCTGGTGAGTTGCCATCACGCCAGGAGTACGACAATTAACGCTTCTAGTTGTCACCATGTGCCCGTCGTTGAAGAGGTCAAAGCACCTCTTAGAATCATGATCACCAGCACACACTGCACATCGTTTTGTCCTTGAGGTGCAGTGTGGCCCCAGCGCTGACATTTGTAGCACCTCCGGCGTGGAGGTATATAGCGAGCTACTCTGTAAGTTTTACCCAACGCCAGGGCCACGGATAGTCGCTTGGGAATCTCCGTTGATGCTGTCCAGCTTGCAACAATGAGGTCATTCTTAGTGCGGTGTGGGTTTTCCACATTGTTGGACCGGAAACACTCTGGGTCAATGAACTTGTTAACACCAAAGAAGACGATTTTCACCTTCACTGAGTCATCACACGGTGCTCGCAACATTTTTATCCCAGCATATTCCTTTGTTAATAAGTCGTTAACAAATGCATCATCATTCCTGACCAAGACACGATTGTCGTCATCTGTTTATCTTCATTCGTTTAGTGTGATGGGCTTACGTTAGTCTGGAGGCTTAAATCTCTCCAAAACGAGAGACCGTCAAGCAACACACCTGACCGCTCTCACCTCCCCCCCCCCCCATCCCATTCCAAATCCTTATCCTGACCCCTTCCAAGTGCCATATAATCGTAATGACTTGGCGCTTTCCCCTGATAGTTCCGTTCCCTTCTTGGTGGCTAGTGGCGATGGTTCTCTCCTCAACCTCTCCTCTTACAAAGAATGTCGCATTTCGAGCGTATGCGCTACATAAGCCAAAAATTGTCGTACTAGAAAATGGAAGCGGCCCGCGAAAGTGACGTAGTCCCGTTTTCTGTTTTGAGGCCTCTGGTAGGTTAGGAGAGGATACTTTAAATTGACCGTTTTCGTGACAATGAGAAACCTTAGGAGGATGGGCAGCTCTCCTGTCCGCTGCAGGGGCGCGCTGATGTCACACCAAGGTACGCCCAGGGTGTTTCCCGATTGGTCAGCCTGGACAGGTCTTCACATCTTACCAATCATAACCCTGGCACCCCACGCGTCATGACGCCCCCTGAAATCATGGTGGGATACCTTCTCCCTCTGAGCTGATCCACCAATCTGTGGCAAAGCCGCTCTCTCACCTACTTCCATTTGAAATTAAAACATAAATATCTTCATTCGGTGTGTAGTTTGGTCATCATATCTTCAGCCACGTTATTGTGACTTATCGTCGGCATCTCACCTCCTTTTCAGTGTTATTAAATGATACTAGGCTTCTCCTAGAGAATTTACAAAGGGAGAGTATGACTCTTAACAGTCGGGAAAGGAGCGTAATAGCCGGACTAGGCAACACTGACCGCCAGTTAAATAATAAAATAGAGCGTATATTTAAAATATTTTACTTGTCATTATGTTCATCAAAATTTATGGTGATTACATAGATTGCAATAAAAGACCATAAAGAAAATTGAAGAGTTCTCAAATTTTTGTCACACTGACTTACTGTTTAAAAAATAATCATATATTTAAAATATTTTGCTTCAGCCTTTTTGGTCGTCAAAATTGAGAGTGATTTCACATATTGAAGTTGGAAATGGTAATTTAATATAAGGAAAAATTACCATAAAGGAAAACAAAGAAAACTAAAATTTTACCCTAATTTACCTCCAGTTTAAAAATATGGCATATTTTTTAAATATTTGGCTTCTGTCTTAGATCATGAATATCAAAGGTGATTGTATTTATTAAAGTTGGAAATAGACATTTTAAAAAGGAAAAGTTGCCATCAAGGAAAGCTAAGAATTCTCAAATATTAACCAAACAGACCTCTGTTTAAAACAATAATGTGTGGATATTCAAATATTTTGCTTCAGTCTAATTGGTCGTCAAAACTGAGGATGACTGCATATACTGAAGTTTGAAATATAGTCATATTATTAGGAAGAATGATCATAAAGGAAAATGAAATCATTTCGAATTTTACCCAAAATGATCAGAAGTTTAAAAATTAAGGCAAATATTTAAAATATTTTGCTTCAGTCTCAATGGTCGTCAAAAGTGAACGTTGTATGTATAGAAGTTTATACAGAATTGTGTATATAGAAGTTGGAAATATAGTCATTTTACTTGGCACCATTCAACACAGAGCCCTACAAATCTCTCCAGTCCTGTTCCTGATACACAAATGACCTTTTTAACTTCCTGAAAACGGTCAGTTTTTTATATTATTCATCCCTGGGCCTATCAAATTAGTTCCTAGGAAAATGGTCCCTCACCAGGATGTTAGTAAGTGATTTATCTTTCCGCCATCGGTGGCCTACTCGGAAAAAGACTCCACCCTGGGTGCTCCCCGTACATTGCTTAGAGAGAGAGAAAGAGAGAGAGAGAGAGAGAGAGAGAGAGAGAGAGAGAGAGAGAGAGAAAGATAGAAGAGAGAGAGAAGAGAGAGAGAGAGAGAGAGAGAGAGAGAGAGAGAAGAGAGAGAGAGAGAGAGAGAGAGAGAGAGAGAGAGAGAGAGAGAGAGAGAGAGAGAGAGAGAGAGAGAGAGAGAGAGAGAGAGAGAGTTTGTGGATTTTACCCACACATTACTGTGTTAAAATCCGTTTTTATGGCCAGATATACTTAATTTTTACCAATGACAATTCTCTCGGATATAAATTCATAAAATATATAGTTTAATAGAGGTTCTTCCTCCCATTTTCAATGTCTCCCATGCAAGTAAGTTAATGCCCCCGTTCATCGAAACAGAGGTTGATGTGTTTTTTACCACTTTTGAGACCCTTGCTGATCAACTTAATTGGCCTGACGACTGGCTGGCGGTTGTGTCATGTGGCTGGCATCGTGTCATTTGGGTGGCATCGTGTCATTTGGGTGGCATCGTGGTATGTAGCTGGCATCGTGTCATGTGGCTGGCATCGTGTCATGTGGCTGGCATTGTGGCATGTGGCAGGCATCGTATCATATGGCTGACATCGTGTCATGTGGCTGGCATTGTGTGATGTAATTCTCTATTTCGTTAGAGAAAAGGTCTCTAAAGTTGCTTAGGAGACCTACAGGATCTGTGGCAAAGGCTGGGGGATGGAATATTCCATTCTAGTAAAGAGATCCCCTAGGGCCCCCACCCTATTAATTAAGTGAGGGATGTCTATAACATCCTCCCTTCTGAGGAATTTCCATCACTATCTCGATTGTTGTCATGGGGCCTAAGACCACTAGGACCTGCCTGAGGGATGTCACCACCATCATCATTATCATCATCACTCATCTCTTCATCCCCCCCCCCCCATATGCATTAACCACCCCCACAGCGTGCTAAGTTCTCTACGTATCGGCCCGGCATAAATGGGTACATATGATCTGTCTATCCATGGCATTGCGCTTGCTCTTCCTACGGATTAACGATTGCCTGTCTCTTAATGCCAGTTTTCTTCCTGCTTCTCTAAGAATAGTTTCAAGGTGGTTTTGCTTAGTAAAGAACCCCATAGTTCTGTAAACGTTTTCTCCAGCATGTCCTCTTATCATTAGTTTTAGTTTTAATAGCAGTGAGTGATTGAGGGATCGTTTGAGTGCTGGAGGTTGGTATGATGAGAATAGCAAATTTGAATGGAAGTTCGATCTTTCATAATGAATTCCGGTTTGAAGTCCCTTGTTATTATCCAAGAAGATCTTTGTGTCCAGGAAGGCCAACTCCGAGTCACTACTCTGTAGTGTAAACTTAAGATTCCCACGTACTCTGCTACACCAGTCAAAGAAATCATGTAGATCTTATTCTTCCCCCATCCCTCCTGTCATGATATTATAGGAGCCTTCTATGTATCCGAAGTAGACAAGGTGAGTGGGACATTGTTTTCTAAGCTCCTCAATATGAACAATAATTTCTGCCACCACAAAACTGACTTTAGATCCTGTCGCTGAGCCTGTGATCTATCTGTACGCTTTGTTTTCAAGAGTGTGTCCCTCATGATATGTAGTGTACATTACTCTAACTGGACTCTCTGCGTGATGCAGTAGTCACCCTGCATCACGCAGCTCCGACTAAAGCTGTCCTTTATGCATGTCAAAGCAGATCGCTCCCCGCCTTGCCGCCTCTCTCTGCAGAATACTAGGGTATAAGGACACCACGTCCAAAGAGAAGAGGCGTGACCCCAGCGGAATTGGATCTCGGAGGTTTTGTGGTCTTGGAAGGAAATTTGTTGTGTCCTCAATCGTTCTGGTAAAAGACCCAAGAACTATGTTAGAAGTGCCTTTCACACACCAGAGCCACAGGCCTTATCTGCGCCTTGCAACCACTAAATACAGGTCTTCCTCTACCTGTCTGTGTAACTGGGTATATGGATTGGTTTATTTTAGGCAGAACATAAAGTGGCGGTATTTCGTTTACAAATGCTATGATTGCATCCCTAGCCGCTGTTGTTAGGAGTCCTGTTTACCCCCCTTCCCCCCTCCCTTTTCATCCATAATAGCATACAATTTTAGAATCAGATTCCTACTAATCTTGCGTATGTTTTCTATTACTATATCCAGGTTTCGTATCGGTTAGTCTGTAGTGGCGTCCTCCAATTAGTGGAGACCGTTTCATCTATAGTTTGCGGTTCTCCATACCACTACTGTGTTTCCCTTGTCTGCTTGTTTTATCACACTGTCACACTCTATCGCTAAGTTCCATAAACGCATACTTCTCCATTGTGGTAATATTTTCTTTGACCTTACACTCCTACAGAACATTGTTCCCCCTAATCCATCAAAGAGCTTCCGCACCTGTTCCCGTAGTCTTACCATCCTCAGAATCGTCCTCGCTTGTGTGAGTGTTGATTGTAGATCCTTGTATGAGAAGGATATAGAGGGCTTCTGTGTTTGGTTGGATGGCCATTGTTTATATTTTGCTATCGCCTGCCTCATTCTACGTTAACTCTACATTCTATATCCACAACTAATTCATCTAATACTTGCTGCCCTTTCCTCTTCTTGATATTAGGTGCAGTTTGCATGAACAATTTGTCCTCTCAGTGACTGCACCAGTACAGATATTAGGAGACGCACGAATGTTGAGAATGATAAGTTTCAAAAGTGCTGGTCGCGATGAGCTGCAGATAGAGGAGCGGCGAAGAAAACAGAAGTGGACGTTAGAGGGAGACTTGCCACTCCATAGGGAGATACGTTGTGTTTATAATGTCTACGTATATATTTTTCCGTGAATTCCCGTGCCGGAAAGCGTGAGCAGTATGCTTCCCAAACCATCATATTGTCATCGGGTACCCGGCCACCAGGCGGCGCTCAAGGCCCAGGCATCCGATCCAACACCCAATAAATAAACTCTCTCACCCACGGCACCCAGATACTGGAAGAGCACCATGGGATCGGAAGCACCCGGGCATCCCAAGAAAGTTCCAACACCTGACCCACATGGTTCACATCCCCGGCCACTGTGACAAGGCTCCCCCAAACCGGGGTAACGAAGGTGGGGGGAAACCGCAGGCGCATTGTCCCCGCCATCAGGCACAGGAGCTGCTCCCCCCCCCCCCCCCCATCCCTCCGGCGCACATCCTTCCTCAGCACCATGACAAGGTCCTGGTCATCAGGGGGAAATCCCCCACTGCAGGGACACAACAGCAGGAGATGTAGGAGGGCCACAGGAGGCAACTCGGAGTCCCTCACAGCCCCATCACCAACAGCGGGACACACAGGAACTCCATACTCCCCCACCTCCTCCCAAGGCACACCATGAAGTGGAGACACACTCCGGGCCCGCCTCGATCGCTTCGAGACAGGCCGCAGGTCGTCCGAGCTATCACTCTCATCATCACCCCCCCTCTTCCTGCACCACAATAGAACCCTCCGGCGGGCACGCTTGTAAAGCAAGACCCCTGAGAATCAGAGCTTTCACAACCAGGGGCACCGGACCACAGGGCAGGCGGAGGCGGCTGGGGCAGGGACGGCTGAGGCTGGGAAGCCAGTGTCGGGGATGGGGTTTGTTACGGTGGTGGTTTGGGTGGTATTATCGCTGACGGACCTCCCAACCCACAACTCGATAGAGTGCTTATATTCCACTAGGAGATCACACCAGGCACTTCAGGCACTAGGAGAGGGGCTCAACGTCACACGTTTAGGGGATGCAGCTCCAGCACTCAGCCTCGTTGTCACGTGCACACACCCACTCGAGCTGCTGTGACTCCCCACTCTCTCCTTATGGGATATGACTCCTCAATCCCCTTTGTCTTACTAGACTTCCGTCTTACCCTGTCCACAGCAGTGGTTCCTGCTTCTTGCTCTCTCTCTCTACTTCTTTACTATTTCCTGAGAAGCCTCACTGGGACAAGTGCAAACACCAGCAAATTTTAATACATTTACTGGACGAAGTACATATACAATACACGCATACATATAATAATAATGAAACCTATACACTATACTATTATAATCAGGTTGCACTCCAACACCATCAGAACTCTTATCATCAACTTGTTAGGTGGTATCCTACCTCTTGGTATTACCTAAAATTATCAACCTCCTCAAGTAGATTAAGTCTTACAAAATAATGTTACACTACCAGCAAGAGAATGTACACATGTATATATACCTATAAACATGTACAAGGTAAATCAGCATATGAATGCAATAACATACATATATGTATCAGTATAAATGATCCGTGCCACTTTACGAATCAATCGATCATTCCATCAGTCTTAGAATACATATATATATATCTGTAGGTACTCCTGCCTACGTCTGTAACTCAAAACTTCAGTACAAACTCTTTGTGGTACAAAAATGGCAAACGATCACTCACCTCTCACTGCGTCTTTCACGCTAATGACAAACACTCTATCGCCTCCCTACAAGTGATCATTTAAAACTATTTCACTACCCTGATAACCTCAGGTTCCTCAGGGCTTAACCACAGGATCCTCTGCAGCTCCTCCAGGCTGCTACCATGAAGTTTCCTTGGACAACTATGGCGCTTCTCTACTCCTACTAGGATCATCCACAGCTCTCCTGGCTGCTGCACCATAAAGTTTCCTCGAATAATTGTGGTACTTCACCACCTCTACAGAAGCACGTGACACTCCTCCTCACTGCTTCTCCTGCCAGATCGAGGTTCTCTCCTCCACTGCCTTGGAGTCTCATCAACTACTCCTTCTGTGTTGGCTTCGAAGTCCTCAGCAACTCCTTCCCCAAAGACAAACCACAGATTATCTGGTCGAGGGCGCTTCTCCCTCTGACAACGTCCGACCAGGGTGATTCCCACAGCCCACAAAACTGTCTCTGGGCGGCTTAATACTCTCCCCGCCATCCAGGACTTGAGACCGCAACGTCTTCAGCTCGACTCCACAGCTGGCACGTCTGCACACTTCTCTTCTCTTTGGAGATATATCACTAGGGGTCTCCTTCTGACTGGAGCACAACGAAGCGCGTCCTCCCCCTATGACGTCTGGCCTCAAGTGAGGTCAAGGCTCTCCCAAAGCGAGCCTCACACCTCCAGCCAATTGTCCACATCTCCTAACCAGTCATTTATCTGTTTCCTCGTTCATTGCCCATAATCTCAAATTTTTATTTAAATTCAACAAACTATCTTACATCTGTGTTATCGCCTCTATAATTCTTGGACCTTCCAGTTAGGTCAGGCTTGCTGAATAACTCTCAAGGAGGGAGACTCGTTTCTCCTGCAGGCTGAGATCATAACACTTCCCTCCCCTTATTTTTGAGAGTTATTCCAGTGGCAAAGCTCGGGATAATACATCCGCCACAACACTGTCTCGTTCTCCAACCAATTGGTTCGACCGGTTGATCTGCTTACGTACTCCCTTAGGAGTATACAACTACTTCGTTGCACCTGGTAACATCTGGCTCACAACTCGCCCAAAAAATGATCTTCTCACAAACGATTTGACTTCTCTGACACCTCCTCGTTAGGCTGTCCTCCTTGGACGCCTGCACTCCATCGGTCCACTCTACTTATTGTCTCCACCCTCCGTTTCCTTGTCTTCTTCTCTTCACGTCCAGAATCAGACATCTACTGTCGGTCCCTCCTCTGTCGTCTTCACACTTCCATATACTGCCCTTATACTTTCGTCTCTTGTCACCATACTTCACTCCCTCGTCTTCACCGACGATCCTCCCTTTCGTCTCCTCATTTATCCGAGACCTCATCCTGTTTGACTTCCATCGAGTCCTCAGCTTTCTTCTACTCCTCCATGCTTGTATCATAATCCTCTTCTCACACTTCTCGCCTCTATACAACTCCCTTTCTTCTCCTTCAACTCTTCTTCGTTCCCTAAAAGTTTCTCCGAGTCCTGTACTACATCCAACAGCACTTGATCGTACATGTTGCTTTACCTCTCCTAGAGTGCTCGTAAGCATCTCTCCACACATACTGTCTTTTCTCCTTCCATTTCCTCGGCTATTACTCTTCTTCACTATCTCTCCGCGTTTTCTGTGAAACATGTCAACTCCTGACATCTCAAACAACTTAACTCTACTATCCAAATGCCTCTGTGCTCGTGGACCACTTGACGCTCTAATCCCATCCTCAGTATGTCCACATCCTCCCTCACTTCTGCTCAGCACAGTTGCATTCACCTTCTGACCCTTAATTTCAGCAGGCTGGGGTCTACTCCGGTTTGCTCTTTTCACATGATTTTTCTTTGGCTGGGCCATCTTCACTTTTGGCCTCACCGAGACTTCATCTTCCTGAGCTGGGCCTTCATCAAACAGCCACGCTATATCTACGTCGATATCTTCTACCGGCTGAATAGACACTGTCTCATCTTCTCCAGCGTCTTCCTCGTCGGCCACCTCTGTCTTCACCACTACGACAGGGTACTCAATGGCTTGGCGGTCTCCTGACTCATCTCCTCGGATGTCAGTCAGGTTCACACTCTCAGGTGTCCCACCCGTGCCGTGTCCTTCTGGGCACTCCTCTGGCACAGTCTCCGCTATGACTCTTGGCAACACCTTTGTCCCGCACAAGTCATTCCCCAGGATCACTTGAATTCCTGTAACAGGTATGTCGGGGCACACTCCCAACATCACCTTCGCCGACACATATTCCAACCTTAGCTGGACAGTACAAACGGGCATGTCACTCTCAGACAATAACCCATATACTTTCATCTTTCTCCTGCCAGCTAATCGTCGATCATTCCTGTCATGTTCACAGAAAATGGTACCATCCGTTTTCTATGTGTGGCGGCTGGACGCCGGGAGAGAAGGTAAACAAAGCATACAGGACGACACCAGCTTGGGAGCTCTAGTCATGTAATCGTTTATAAGTATTAAAGTCAGTAACCAGGAATGACTTTACATCAACCTTACTACCAAGACTATCTCAGCTATATACAGATACCACATTGGCGACGAGGATGAACTGGGAACGCAGGTATTTCAACAAAACATAAGGAAGAAGCATGCTGCCTCACGCCCGGAGGAGAGAAGTCTGCTGTCTGTGAACACCATACCCCATGCTTTGCACTGGCCATTGCTGTATGCTGGCCAATGCTGTGTGTTGGCCATTGCTGTGTGCTGGCCAATGCTGTGTGCTGGCCAATGCTGTGTGCTACCCCAAACTGTGCTGACTGAAGCTGTATACTGAGTAATCTGCGAGGCGACGCTGTGTACAAAACGACGCTTTGATGCAGTGTACCAAACCCGATGTTTTGGTTACGAAACGACGCTTCGTGCTACAAAATTCTTCACGCTGTGAGCCAACTGCTGTGAACCAACTGCTGCCTACTGCTGCCAACTGCTGTACCAACTGCTGCCAACTGTTGTACCAACTGCTAACAACTGCTGTACCAACTGCTAACAACTGCTGTGCTGCTGTGAGTAGGGGTAACAACACATGTACACTAGGGCTAGGTAAGAAATCAGTTGCTGCTGTGTTGTGCACTGTTGTGAACTTTTGCATTAAAATGCTTGTGTGCTTTGCAAAATTAAAGTAATTACAGTGAATTCTTAACTAGCATATACAGTGCAGTAAGTGTTATATATTCTGAGGAACATTTTAAGTGATAAGTTTACATTTATTCAGTAAAAATGGCAAATATACCTCAGTTTTCTGCATTTGATCCTGACTGTGACCAGACAAACCTGTCACAGAGGTGGGTCAAATGGCTTAAAAGGTTTGAAAATTTGTTGATAGTTTCTGACATCAAAAGTGCTGAAAGAAAGCGTGCCTTTCTACTTCATTATGCAGGTGATAGAGTTTGTGACATCTTTGATACACTGTAAGACACTGGTGGTGCCAAAGATTATGACACTGCCAAGGCCAAATTAACTGAGCATTTCAAACCAAGGCAAAATACTGCTATGGAAATTATGCATTTCAGGAGAGCGAAACAACTCTCTAATGAAACTGTTGATCAATACCATACACGTCTGCAGGGTTTAGCAACCCATTGTGAGTTTGCTGATGTTGACAAAGAAATCAAACAGCAAATAATTGAAACATGCACATCTACACGTCTCCATCGAAGAGCTCTAGAACTTGTTGATGATGAAAGTTCTCTTACCAAGATACTGGATATGGCTCGTCGAATGGAAGATGCTGCACGTGATGCTCGTCATGGAGTGCAGTGCCAACAACGGTTCTGCCACTGTTACTAACAGTCATGAGGTATGTAAGGTTCAGGGAGGACACATGATCATAGAAGATATCATGCCAAACCTAACATTAAATTGAGCCGAGAACCACATCACAACTGGAGTCATGGAACAAGACTCAAGCAGTCACAACGACTCACATCAGAGGTTGTCAACAATAAATGTTACAATTGTGGAGGAGACTACCCACACCAAGATAATGTTTGTCCTGCTCAAGGTAAGAAGTGCTATGAGTGTAGAAAACTAGGTCATTTTGGTGCTATGTGTCGTTCCGCACTAAAGAAACCACAGTCAATAAATAAAAGCACTGTACGAGGATCAGTCATAGGGGTCGAGGTGGCAAACACAATATTGCACCTCAAATCAAGAATGTTAATAATATACAAGACAACATTTCATTACAACCAGTCTCAGATGACAGTGAATGTGATGATATTTATGGAGTACAAGCAATCACAGAATGGAATGATCTTCCAAACAACCCAGAGACTATAGTATACATTGCTGGCATTTGTCTCAAAGTTCTCATTGACACTGGATCAAACATTGACACCATTGCTGAGTGCCACTATGAAAAATTAAAAAAACAGTTCCAAAGCTTGAAAACTACAATGGCAAAGCCACTGCCTATGCTTCAAAGGTAGCCTTACCAGTGATTGGAACTTTCACTGCAGAGATTAAGTCAAAGAGTGCAATGCTCATTACTACATTCCATGTTGTTAGGAATGCAAAGGAGTCTCTACTCAGTTACAAGACTTCAACCAAATTGGGGCTACTTCAGCTTTCTAATGCTGTAGCAGTGGAATCTGCAAACAATGTTGATGCTATTGTTGCTGAATTTTCTGATCGGTTTAAATCCATAGGTTGTTATACTGATAGCAAAGTACATCTGCATATCAACCCAGATGTAATTCCAGTTGCCCAACCACATCGCCGACAACCATTCCATACTCGCAAGAAAGTCGATGCCGAACTGGATAGGCTGATAGAACTAGATATCATTGAACCGGTAACAGGCCCAACACCATGGGTAAGCCCAATTGTCACTCCACCAAAGCCGAAGAATCCAGATGAGATACGCATTTGTGTAGACATGCGTGTTCCCAACAAGGCAATAATGCGTGAACGCCATCCTACACCCACTGTAGATGATATGATCTACCGCTTGAATGGTGCAACTGTATTCAGCAAGTTAGATTTAAACAAGGGCTATCATCAGCTTGAACTTGATGATGAGAGTCGATTCATCACAACGTTTACGACACATCGAGGTCTGTATAGGTACAAGCGCCTGAGTTTTGGTATTAACAGTGCTGCTGAGGTATTCCAGCACATCATCAGCCAGGTATTGCAAGATATACCTAATGCTGACAACATGTCTGATGACATCATTGTTTATGGCCGTACCCAAGCTGAACACGACAAAGCTCTTCGTGCAACATTGCAACGCTTACGAGAAAAGAATTTGACGCTAAGCCGAGCAAAGTGTGAGTTCAATAAACATAAAATTGAATTCTTTGGACATGTACTTAGTGACAAAGGTCTGTCTCCAGATCCTAAGAAAGTTGCAGATATCAAGAATGCTGCACCTCCTTCAACATCCACTGAAGTACATAGTTTTCTGGGAATGGCAAACTACTGTTCTCGCTTCATTCCAGATTTTGCTACCATTACGAAGCCTCTACGTGAGCTCCTGAAGAAAAATGCATCATGGTACTGGAGCGATATCGAGCAAAATGCATTTGATGCTGTGAAAGATGCACTAGTAGAAATGCGACTGCTGCGTACTTTGATCCATCAATGGACACTGAGTTAACGGTGGATGCTAGTCCTGTTGGTTTAGGTGCTGTGTTAGCCCAACACAAACCTGGTCAACCAGATTCCAGAGTAGTAATTGCCTACGCCAGCCGTTCTCTCACAGATGTTGAGCAACGATACAGTCAGACAGAGAAGGAAGCTCTTGCTCTTGTATGGGGCTGTGAACACTTCAATGTGTATCTGCTTGGTGCACCCTTTACCACGATAGTCACTGACCACAAACCGTTGGAGACCATCTTCAATAATCCAAAGTCCAAACCACCAGCTCGCATTGAGAGATGGGCTCTTCGTCTGCAACCATACAACTTTACGGTGAAATACAAGCCGGGTGCAGGCAATCCCGCTGATTACATCAGTCGACATCCTGCCAACAGTTTCACCATCACCAAGCATCAGCAAGTTGCCGAGGAATATGTACACTCTGTAACCTGTGATGCAGTCCCTAAGGCTCTCACTCTTGATGAAATCCGTACTGCAACCCTAGAGGACCCAACTCTGCAAGCAACAGTGGATGCATTGACTAAGAAAAAGTTTCCACGCATCCCACCCTCAGGAGTTGACCAAGATGCATTCAAAGCACTTGAACGCATCCAGACAGAATTAAGTGTTACGCAACAACGCGACACCGTGCTGCGAGGTACTCGTATCGTTATTCCAGCTGTTCTCCAGCAACGTGCTCTGAAGCTTGCACATCAAGGACACCAAGGTCTTGTAAGGACCAAACAGCTGCTACGAGAAAAGGTGTGGTTTCCTGGCATTGATCGTCAAGCTAAGGACATGCATGATGCCTGTGTCCCTTGCCAAGCTGCAGTGGATACTTCAAGACCAACACCTCTACAACCTTCACCACTACCTGCTGCACCATGGATGGAAGTATCGATGGATTTCTGGACCGCTACCAACTGGAGAGTACTTGATGGTAGTCATTGATGATCACTCACGTTATCCAGAAGTAGAAATCATCACTTCCACATCTGCAAAGGCTGTCATCCCGAAGCTCGACAAGATCTTTTCAAACTTTGGCATTCCTGAAGTTGTCAAGACGGACAATGGACCGCCGTTCAATGGACAAGACTTCGTCAACTTTGATGAGCATATTGGATTCAAACACCGCCGTGTGATGCCACTACATCCACAAGCAAATGGAGAAGTCGAGAGATTCATGCAACCTCTCATGAAAGCTGTACGCTGTGCTCAAGCCGAAGGACGATCCTGGAAACAAGCTATGTATGCTTTTCTCAGGAACTACCGTGCAACACCGCATGGAACACTGGGCAAGTCGCCTGGCGAACTTTTATTTGGACGTCCTATGAGAATCGCACTACCTGTCATGCCAGCCGAGATAACGGATAAACGTCTCGCTCAGAAGGATGCACTAGCCAAGGGCAAAATGAAAATTGCTCATGATCAACGTGCAAAGGAACAATTCATAAAGGTTGGAGATACTGTTCTCGTTAAAAAGAACAAAGAGGGAAAGTTTGATATGCCGTATGATACAAAACCATATAAAGTGATTAGTGTAAAAGGAACTATGGTAACAGCGAGTAATAGAGATCATAGTATACCACGTAATATGGCTTATTTCAAAGTGATTCCAACTAGTGTAGAAAATGATGAAGTGCAAAGTCGTGCAAAAGAAAAAGAAAAAATGAGTTTTAACTCGATAAACAGTTCGAGGGATATTTTTGTATTTAAGGACTCTCGTCCAAAACGTCATGTTAAACGCCCTACATGATATGATGATTAATTGTGTTCCTATGTAATGCAAAGTATTTACTTATTATGCTAAACTAAATTTAATATTGTTTGAATAATGCAGATCTCTCATTCAATATTTTGTAACTTTGTATTACAGTTTCTTTCAAGTTTGTTTAACATTGTATATGTATTTTTAACATTGAAATCCTTTGTGGTAAAGTTGTTTAAATTCTTTGTGTGTTTAATTAATGTTAAAGTATGCAATATCTCTTGATATGTTAATAACTTACTTTGTGTCAATAACTTTGCTTTGTGCTACAAGCATGGTAGACATCCTGTATTCATTCTTTTTAAAGAAAAGGAGGGATGTCATGTTCACAGAAAATGGTACCATCCGTTTTCTATGTGCGGCGGCTGGACGCCACTAGAGAGGAGGTAAACAAAGCACAGGACGCCTGCCAAGCTTGGGAGCTCTAGTCATGTAATCGTTTATAAGTATTAAAGTCAGTAACCAGGAATGACTTTACATCAACCTTACTACCAAGACTATCTCAGCTATATACAGATACCACAATTCCCAATCAGGCTTCTCGCAATCACGCTCTGATTAGCTCCGGTATCTCTTAAGATACCAACTTCTACCTCAGGTTGGCCTCCTATACTGATCCAACCTTTACTTATGAACGGCCTATACCTCTCGTTCACTAAGTTCATCTTCTGTGGTTTGTCTTGGAACACATTATTATATCAACTTCGGGGGTCACACATGGCCAGGGTCACAACTCTCTTGCCCTGCCGACAATCTCGCATCACGTGACCCAATCCGTTACAGTTGTAACATCTCATCTGGGAAAAGTCTCTCCTATATGTACCAGAGTGGCTCTGACTTTGTCCACTCGCTTGAGAGTTCCTTGGGCCAGGTACACTACTTGCACCCTGTGGGGCTTTACTGAACTCTTGATTTCCTGGATAATGATTTGTTTCTCGTTTAGCTCCTTCATCTTCACTTTCAGACGAAGTGCGCGACCTACTCTTCTGAGTTTTAGGGTACTTACGTTTATCCGCCCATTTATCAAAATTCTTCTCACCCCAGACTCTTCTGGGTCTTTCGTAATTTCTTCCTCCCCAGGCTCCACTGGATCTGCCATTGCTGCGTCTCACCTCATTCTTCACTCTGTTCTCCCTTAAGCTCTTATATGCTTCCGTAATCATATCCGCCCTATCTGCGGCATCTTTCACCTCTTTTATCCCCGCTTCTTGGATCTTGAACTTTGTTTTGGGATGCATCATCTCCAAGAACTTCTCCATGACCATCAATTGCTTCAGGTCAGCGTAAGATCCAACTCCAGCAGCCTCAATCCACTTCTGGAATCGTCTTTCCAGATCCCTTGCTGTCTCAGCAAACGTACATGCTCCAACTTTGATCATCTCTCTGAAGCGCTTCCTATAAGCTTCTGGGGTTAACTGGAACGAGCGCAATATGCTGCTCTTTACTGTGGCATAATCCTGGCACTCTTCTAGTGACAGTTGGGTGTAAGCCTCCCTGGCTGCACCGGTCAATCTTAACTGGACCAGCTGGGCCCATTCCTCCTGTGGCCACTCCTTGATGCTGGCTACCTTTTCAAAGTGCTCGAAAAAGCTTTCAGCCTCTTCAGGAACAAACAAGGGAATGTCCTTCTCCCTAACCCTAACATCTGGTGGGTGTGATACCTGGGTGGTGCTCTCTGGCAACCCATGTTCGATCCTTTGCTCAGCCAAGGTTCTATTCGCTTCTATTTGCATTTGTTTTGTTCTCTCCTTTTCTTTTTCCACCTCTAGTTCCAACTCCAGTTCCCTTATTCTGGTTTTCTCTTTTTCTTTTTCCACCTCTAGTCTTGCTTTCTCTGCCTCAGTTTTCATCTGGAGTTCTAATTTCATCTTTTCCAGCTGGAACTGTCTCTCCTTGTCTTCTCGTTGTTGCTGCATCTGGAGCTCTAACTGGAATCTCTCCAAGCTCCTATTCCGGTTACTCCTGCTACTGCGGCTACTCTTGCTGCTCCTACTCGATCCCTGGGATCTCACTTCATTCTGCCCATCATCCTCCTTTCCACTTTCAGCTCCTTTCTGGGCTCCTTGCTCTGCCGCTTCGCTTTTGGCTCTTAACTGCCTAAGGATCTCATCCTTCATCCCAGCCACTTTAGATGCTTTCAACCTGATGCCACACTTTTCTGCTATCTGTTTTAATTGGTACCTCATGCAAACTTCCAAGTCCTCAGGCTTGCCTGATTCCACAAATGCTTGCACCTTATCCATCTTGTCCTGTGAGTCTTCCCAAGAGAGAGAAAATATACCTGCGGTCACACAGTTTATCTATTTCAACAAGGGGTGTACAAATCCACTCTTGGACAGGGTGTGGGTGTGTCAGTTCACTCTCCCGGACAGGCCCCCAATTTTGTTGCGGTGGTGGATTTGGTGGTGTTACTGCTGACGGACCACCCAACCCACAACTCGATAGAGTGCTTATATTCCACTAGGAGATCACACCGGGCGCTTCAGGCTCTAGGAGAGGAGCTCAACGTCACACTTTAGGGGATGCGGCTCCAACACGCAGCCTCGTTGTCACGTGCACACACCCACTCGAGCTGCTGTGACTCCCCACTCTCTCCTTATGGGATATGACTCCTCAATCC
Organism: Procambarus virginalis; assembly: GCA_020271785.1. NCBI lineage: Eukaryota > Metazoa > Arthropoda > Malacostraca > Decapoda > Cambaridae > Procambarus > Procambarus virginalis. The sequence goes on from WNGS01000411.1 coordinate 2,426,415, forward strand.
CCTTTGTCTTACTAGACTTCCGTCTTACCCTGTCCACAGCAGTGGTTCCTGTTTCTTGCTCTCTCTCTCTACTTCTTTACGATTTCCTGAGAAGCCTCACTGGGACAAGTGCAAACACCAGCAAATTTTAATACAATTACTGGACGAAGTACATATACAATACACGCATACATATAATAATAATGAATCCTATACACTATACTATTATAATCAGGTTGCACTCCAACACCATCAGAACTCTTATCATCAACTTGTTAGGTGGTATCCTACCTCTTGGTATTACCTAAAATTATCAACCTCCTCAAGTAGATTAAGTCTTACAAAATAATGTTACACTACCAGCAAGAGAATGTACACATGTATATATACCTATAAACATGTACAAGGTAAATCAGCATATGAATGCAATAACATACATATATATGTATCAGTATAAATGATCCGTGCCACTTTACGAATCAATCGATCATTCCATCAGTCTTAGAATACATATATATATCTGTAGGTACTCCTGCCTACGTCTGTAACTCAAAACTTCAGTACAAACTCTTTGTGGTACAAAAATGGCAAACGATCACTCACCTCTCACTGCGTCTTTCACGCTAATGACAAACACTCTATCGCCTCCCTACAAGTGATCATTTAAAACTATTTCACTACCCTGATAACCTCAGGTTCCTCAGGGCTTAACCACAGGATCCTCTGCAGCTCCTCCAGGCTGCTACCATGAAGTTTCCTTGGACAACTATGGCGCTTCTCTACTCCTACTAGGATCATCCACAGCTCTCCTGGCTGCTGCACCATAAAGTTTCCTCGAATAATTGTGGTACTTCACCACCTCTACAGAAACACGTGACACTCCTCCTCACTGCTTCTCCTCACAGATCGAGGTTCTCTCCTCCATTGCCTTGGAGTCTCATCAACTATTCCTTCTGTGTTGGCTTCGAAGTCCTCAGCAACTCCTTCCCCAAAGACCACAGATTATCTGGTCGAGGGCGCTTCTCCCTCTGACAACGTCTGACCAGGGCGCTTCCCACAGCCCACAAAACTGTCTCTGGGCGGCTTAATACTCTCCCTGCCATCCAGGACTTGAGACCGCAACGTCTTCAGCTCGACTCCACAGCTGTCACGTCTGCACACTTCTCTCTCTTTGGAGATATATCACTAGGGGTCTCCTTCTGACTGGAGCACAACGAAGCGCGTCCTCCCCCTATGACGTCTGGCCTCAAGTGAGGTCAAGGCTCTCCCAAAGTGAGCCTCACACCTCCAGCCAATTGTCCACATCTCCTAACCAGTATTTATCTGTTTCCTCATTCATTGCCCATAATCTCAAATTTTTATTTAAATTCAACAAACTATCTTACATATGTGTTATTGCCTCTATAATTCCTGGACCTTCCAGTTAGGTCAGGCTTGCTGAATAACTCTCAAGGAGGGAGACTCGTTTCTCCTGCAGGCTGAGATCATAACAGGTTGCACCCCCCCCCCCCACATCCACAATACCACCCACATCCGCACCTGGGCGAACTTCAGGATCCGACACTGGGGCAGCAGATGGTAGGGAATCAACACACATCCCAGCACCTGGAGATGGATCCGGGGCAGACAACAGAGGAAAATTCTTCTCCCGGAAGAGGTTAACAAAGGTAACACTGCACACCTCGCACCCTGGTGGCCCGGGAGGCCGCACCTGAAACATGCCTGGGGCTGGCCTGCATGAGACACACGTAGAGGGAAACCCAACACCATGATGGAGGTCGGTATATGATCCCTGAGGCGCAGGGCGAGGGTGCAGGTTCCACACGGGACTGCCTTCCACCTCCTGGTGGGGACGGCGTTCATCTGCACATGAAGAACCCACGAACTGTGCCCTTACCACTTGCCTCCTGTTCGGTCGTAGTTTGTTCCACTGTACCAACCTTTGCCTCCTTGAGACCGCCAGTTTTCCTGCCTGTGTGTTGCTAGGGGCTGTATCCCTTGCACCTGTCTTCTGCTTGCTAGCCAAGGGCGTTTATGTTATCTCTCGTTCCTTGATGTCAAGGTTTCTCTTAGTTCTCTTTGTCTCCATTCCGGCAGCTGTTGTACGTTTGTCTGTCACTGAAGCCTGTCTGGTTGTTGAACCGTCTAGGCCTCTAGAACTCGTCCCTATAGCCTTGAAAGCTCCCAGGGACCATATGATGCATCCCTGAGCAACCCTCCCCCCCCCCCCCCCAAAAAAATAAAACTGATTATAACAATTTCTGTTAATGTAAGGACACCGTGCTTTGCATGATCTTTCATATGATGTCCCTTTTAAAGACTCGACTTCAAATTTAATTGCTATTTATACTTACACAAACGAGAGTGTGAGTGTGGAGAGGGAGTCAGCCAAGTTGATCTCGAGCTGAGACATAGTCAGCACAATCAACACCAATAATAAGGAGAATAATGACACACAAACACAGTCCTTAAATCATTGTTGGACGCTTGTGTGACCTCCTGCTGTTAGCAGACTATGCCAACTGTTTCCGACCCAGGCGAAGTATCCAGCTCTCATATAATTGATCGAATCTGTTTATGTTGGTAGGAGTGAAAGAAATTCTTGTGCAGGTTCTGAGCCTACGATTCTTATAACATCAGTAAGCTTACAATGTAAAACTAAAACTTACTTAAATATAATAGTGAGATTGTTATATAAACGTGTATATTCCTCGCACTGATGATACCTGGCCGGCAAGAGGCCAGGTATCAACATGTCGAGTGTCCAGTGGCAACATGTCGAGAAGCAGCCATCACTACTCGCCAGGGATGCAGACCGTGCCCGCCAGGTATAGTTGATGCCCTGAAATGTTAATGACCATTCGTGTTTCTACATTTCAAGAAATCATCTTACCTGTTGATAACACTGTATTACTAACACAGTTCAGATCGTACAGCAAATTAATTTCAATAATTTAATATTTTTAATTATAACTCGCAATTTTTTTGCTGTTACAGTAAGCTTGTGGTCGAATGTTAGTACTTTTTTAATAGTGAAATTATGAAATTATCTACAGTTAAGTAGCTTTAGGATCGAATTCAGAGCAGTAAATTAACACTTAATTTCAACAAATTACCGGATAAGCTGTAAGACCTGAATTATTAACTAACACTATAATCCCCCTGTGAGAATTTTTTTTCCTTGACAATTACCAAAAGAATTAATTCCTAATTAAAGTACGTTAATCGTAACTACCTCGCAAGAGAGGCAGACCTTAAACAGCAAGAGCTGCCAGTGGCAGATATTTAATCTTAAAGCCTAAGATCATAGGACCGCAGGAGCAAACCGCCAGGCGAAACCACACGGGTAACACCTGTCACTTAGGTCGCTGGCTCCTCCTAGTTGACAACTAATAAAGGTAGCCGACGGATTCTCACTTGTTATTTATAGAAGTGTGGTGCTGTGCAATGGACTCGAGCTTTAGATACAGACATGATATGAACATAAGCAAGCAAAGCGTTGCAGAACATGAAATGTTGGGCAGTAATATTGGAAGGTTTGACGTAAACGACCGTTTTCTATAACATACAATTTATTCACAAAACAAACTAAAACTGCTACAACAAAGAATTTACGTTACTTTACTGTCACTCCAGTGGCAATTCAAGAACAGCTAATCAACAGCCTGATGGACCCACGGTATCTTTATCCCGTCGTCGCTGACTGACTAAAGACACTAACTGAACAAAGTGGTGCCCACTGGTGACGCAAGCATGC
>WNGS01000411.1:2436691-2477461 GCA_020271785.1 Procambarus virginalis
TACATTGGCTCTGTCATCCACACATCCACTGTTTCTGTCAGCAACACATACACTGACTCTGTCATCCAACATACACAGGCTCTGTCACCTAGCATACACTGGCTCTGTCATCCACAAATACACTGGCTCTGTCACCTATACATAACTGTCTCTGTCATCCACATATACACTGGCTCTGTCATCCACACATACTGGCTCTGTCATCCACACATACACTGGCTCTGTCACCTACACATACACTGGCTCTGTCACCTACATACAACAGCTCTGTTATCCACAATACACTGGCTCTGTCATCCACACATACATGGCTCTGTCATCCACACATACACTGGCTCTGTCATCCACACATACACTGGCTCTGACACCCGCACATACACTGGCTTTGTCACCTGCACATACATTGGCTCTGTCATCCATACATACACTGTCTCTGTCATCCACACACATACACTGGCTGTGTCATCCACACATTCACTGGCTCTGTCACCCACACATACACTGTCTTTGTCATCCACACATACACTGTCTATTTCACCCACACATACTCTCTCTCTTTCATCCACACATACACAGGCTCTGTCACCTAGATATACACTGGCTCTGTCATCCACACATACACTGGCTCTGTCACATACACTGTCTCTGTCATCCACACACACACTGGCTCTGTCACTCACACATACACTGGCTTTGTCTCCCACACATACACAGGCTCTGTCACACACACATTCACTGGCTCTGTCATCACACATACACTGGCTCTGTCATCCACACATACACTGGCTGTCATCCACACATACCCTGGCTCTGTCACCTACACATACACTTCCTTTGTCACCTACACGGCCCTGTCATCAACACATACACTGGCTCTGTCACCTACACATACACAGGCTCTGTCACCTCCACGTACACTGGCTCTGTCATCCACACATACACTGTCTCTGTCATCGACACATACGCTGGCTCTGTCACCCACACATACACTGGCTCTGTCACCCACACATACACTGGCTCTGTCACCCACATATACACTGACTCTGTCACCCGCACATACACTGGCTCTGTCACCTACACATTCACTAGCTCTGTCACCCAAACATACACTCTCACTGTCTTCCACACATACACAGTCACCCACACATACACTGGCTCTGTCATCCACACATACACTGTCTCTGTCATCCACACATAAACTGGCTCTCTCATCTACACAAACACTGGCTCTGTCATCCACACATACACTAGCTCTGTCACCTACACGTACACTGGCTCTGTCTCTCACACATACACAGGCTCTGTTTCCATACACATACACTGGCTCTGTCTCCCACACACACACACACGCTCTGTCTCCCACACACACACAGGCTTTCTCATCCTCACATACACTGGCTCTGTCATCCACACATACACTGGCTCTGTCATCCACACATATATTGGCTCTTTCATCCACACATACACTGGCTGTGTCATCCACACGCTCTCTGTCTCTGTCACTCACACATGCACTGGCTCTGTCACCCACACATATACAGGTTCTGTCACCTACACATACACTGGCTCTGTCACCTACACATACACCGGCTCTACTACCCACACATACACTGGCTCTGTCACCCACACATACACTGGCTCTGTCACCCACACATTCACTGGCTCTGTCACCTACACATACACTCTCACTGTCTTCCACACATACACAGTCTCCCACACATACAATGGCTCTGTCACCCACACATACACTGTCTCTATCACCTACACATATGCTTGTTCAGTCACCTACACTGGCTCTATCACCCAAACATACTCTGGCTCTGTCATCCACACAAGCATTGGCTCTGTCATCCACACAAGCACTGGCTCTTTCATCCACACATACACTGGCTCTGTCATCCTCACATACACTGGCTCTGTCATGCACACATACACTGGCTCTGTAACCTACACATATACTGGTTCTGTCTCTTACACATACACTGTCTCTGTCATCCACACATACACTGGCTGTGTCATCCACACATTCACTGGCTCTGTCATCCACTCATACACTGGCTCTGTCACCTACACATACAATGGTTCTGTCTCCGACACATACACTGTCTCTGTCACACACACATGCACTTGTTCTGTCATCCACACATACACTGCCTCTGTCATCCACACATACACCGTCTCTGAAATCAACACATACACTGGCTCTGTCATACACACATACACTGGCTCTATCACCCTCATATGCACTGGATCTGTCACCCACACATACACTGGTTTTTGTCTCCAACACATACACTGTCTCTGTCACCCACACATACACTGGCTCTATCATCCACACATACACTGTCTTTGTCATCCTCACATACACTGACTCTGTCATCAACATATACACTGTCTGTGTATGTGTTGTATGTGTATGTGCATGTGTCTCTGTCATCCACACATACACTGGCTCTGTCAATCACACATACACTGGATCTGTCACCCACACATACACTGGTTCTGTCTCCAACTCATACAATGCCTCTGTCATCCACACATACACTGTCTCTGTCATCCACACATACACTGCCTCTGTCATCCACTCATACACTGGCTGTGGCATCCACACATTCACTGGCTCTTTCATCCACTCATCAACTGGCTCTCTTACCAACACATACACTGGTTCTGTCTCCGTCACATACACTGTCTCTGTCACCCACACATACACTGGCTCTGTCATCCACACATACAATTCCTCTGTCATCCACACATTTACTTGCTCTGTCTTCCACACATACACTGGCTCTATTATCCACACATACACTGGCTCTGTCACCCACACATACACTGTCTCTGTTATCCACACATACACTGGCTCTGTCTTCCACACATACACTGCCTCTGTCACCAACACATACACTGGCTCTGTCATCCACACATACACTGGCTGTGTCATCCACACATTCACTGGCTCTGTCACCCACACATACACTGGCTCTGTCATCCACACATACACTGTGTCTGTCTCTCACACGTACATTGGCTCTGTCTCCTACACATACACTGTTTTTGTCCCCAACACATACATTGGCTCTGTCATCCACACATACACTGTTTCTGTCAGCAACACATACACTGACTCTGTCATCCACACATACACAGGCTCTGTCACCTAGACATACACTGGCTCTGTCATCCACAAATACACTGGCTCTGTCACCTATACATACACTGTCTCTGTCATCCACATATACACTGGCTCTGTCATCCACACATACACTGGCTCTGTCATCCACACATACACTGGCTCTGTCACCTACACATACACTGGCTCTGTCACCTACACATACACAGGCTCTGTTATCCACACATACACTGGCTCTGTCATCCACACATACACTGGCCTTGTCATCCACACATACACTGGCTCTGTCATCCACACATACACTGGCTCTGACACCCGCACATACACTGGCTTTGTCACCTGCACATACATTGGCTCTGTCATCCATACATACACTGTCTCTGTCATCCACACATACACTGGCTGTGTCATCCACACATTCACTGGCTCTGTCACCCACACATACACTGTCTTTGTCATCCACACATACACTGTCTATTTCACCCACACATACTCTCTCTCTTTCATCCACACATACACAGGCTCTGTCACCTAGATATACACTGGCTCTGTCATCCACACATACACTGGCTCTGTCACATACACTGTCTCTGTCATCCACACACACACTGGCTCTGTCACTCACACATACACTGGCTTTGTCTCCCACACATACACAGGCTCTGTCACACACACATTCACTGGCTCTGTCATCCACACATACACTGGCTCTGTCATCCACACATACACTGGCTGTCATCCACACATACCCTGGCTCTGTCACCTACACATACACTTCCTTTGTCACCTACACAGGCCCTGTCATCAACACATACACTGGCTCTGTCACCTACACATACACAGGCTCTGTCACCTCCACGTACACTGGCTCTGTCATCCACACATACACTGTCTCTGTCATCGACACATACGCTGGCTCTGTCACCCACACATACACTGGCTCTGTCACCCACACATACACTGGCTCTGTCACCCACATATACACTGACTCTGTCACCCGCACATACACTGGCTCTGTCACCTACACATTCACTAGCTCTGTCACCCAAACATACACTCTCACTGTCTTCCACACATACACAGTCACCCACACATACACTGGCTCTGTCATCCACACATACACTGTCTCTGTCATCCACACATAAACTGGCTCTCTCATCTACACAAACACTGGCTCTGTCATCCACACATACACTAGCTCTGTCACCTACACGTACACTGGCTCTGTCTCTCACACATACACAGGCTCTGTTTCCATACACATACACTGGCTCTGTCTCCCACACACACACACGCTCTGTCTCCCACACACACACAGGCTTTCTCATCCTCACATACACTGGCTCTGTCATCCACACATACACTGGCTCTGTCATCCACACATATATTGGCTCTTTCATCCACACATACACTGGCTGTGTCATCCACACGCTCTCTGTCTCTGTCACTCACACATGCACTGGCTCTGTCACCCACACATATACAGGTTCTGTCACCTACACATACACTGGCTCTGTCACCTACACATACACCGGCTCTGTTACCCACACATACACTGGCTCTGTCACCCACACATACACTGGCTCTGTCACCCACACATTCACTGGCTCTGTCACCTACACATACACTCTCACTGTCTTCCACACATACACAGTCTCCCACACATACAATGGCTCTGTCACCCACACATACACTGTCTCTATCACCTACACATATGCTTGTTCAGTCACCTACACTGGCTCTATCACCCAAACATACTCTGGCTCTGTCATCCACACAAGCATTGGCTCTGTCATCCACACAAGCACTGGCTCTTTCATCCACACATACACTGGCTCTGTCATCCTCACATACACTGGCTCTGTCATGCACACATACACTGGCTCTGTAACCTACACATATACTGGTTCTGTCTCTTACACATACACTGTCTCTGTCATCCACACATACACATACACTGGCTGTGTCATCCACACATACACTTGTTCTGTCATCCACACATACACTGCCTCTGTCATCCACACATACACCGTCTCTGAAATCAACACATACACTGGCTCTGTCATACACACATACACTGGCTCTATCACCCTCATATGCACTGGATCTGTCACCCACACATACACTGGTTTTTGTCTCCAACACATACACTGTCTCTGTCACCCACACATACACTGGCTCTATCATCCACACATACACTGTCTTTGTCATCCTCACATACACTGACTCTGTCATCAACATATACACTGTCTGTGTATGTGTTGTATGTGTATGTGCATGTGTCTCTGTCATCCACACATACACTGGCTCTGTCAATCACACATACACTGGATCTGTCACCCACACATACACTGGTTCTGTCTCCAACTCATACAATGCCTCTGTCATCCACACATACACTGTCTCTGTCATCCACACATACACTGCCTCTGTCATCCACTCATACACTGGCTGTGGCATCCACACATTCACTGGCTCTTTCATCCACTCATCAACTGGCTCTCTTACCAACACATACACTGGTTCTGTCTCCGTCACATACACTGTCTCTGTCACCCACACATACACTGGCTCTGTCATCCACACATACAATTCCTCTGTCATCCACACATTTACTTGCTCTGTCTTCCACACATACACTGGCTCTATTATCCACACATACACTGGCTCTGTCACCCACACATACACTGTCTCTGTCATCCACACATACACTGGCTCTGTCTTCCACACATACACTGGCTCTGTCACCAACACATACACTGGCTCTGTCATCCACACATACACTGGCTGTGTCATCCACACATTCACTGGCTCTGTCACCCACACATACACTGGCTCTGTCATCCACACATACACTGTGTCTGTCTCTCACACGTACATTGGCTCTGTCTCCTACACATACACTGTTTTTGTCCCCAACACATACATTGGCTCTGTCATCCACACATACACTGTTTCTGTCAGCAACACATACACTGACTCTGTCATCCACACATACACAGGCTCTGTCACCTAGACATACACTGGCTCTGTCATCCACAAATACACTGGCTCTGTCACCTATACATACACTGTCTCTGTCATCCACATATACACTGGCTCTGTCATCCACACATACACTGGCTCTGTCATCCACACATACACTGGCTCTGTCACCTACACATACACTGGCTCTGTCACCTACACATACACAGGCTCTGTTATCCACACATACACTGGCTCTGTCATCCACACATACACTGGCTCTGTCATCCACACATACACTGGCTCTGTCATCCACACATACACTGGCTCTGACACCCGCACATACACTGGCTTTGTCACCTGCACATACATTGGCTCTGTCATCCATACATACACTGTCTCTGTCATCCACACATACACTGGCTGTGTCATCCACACATTCACTGGCTCTGTCACCCACACATACACTGTCTTTGTCATCCACACATACACTGTCTATTTCACCCACACATACTCTCTCTCTTTCATCCACACATACACAGGCTCTGTCACCTAGATATACACTGGCTCTGTCATCCACACATACACTGGCTCTGTCACATACACTGTCTCTGTCATCCACACACACACTGGCTCTGTCACTCACACATACACTGGCTTTGTCTCCCACACATACACAGGCTCTGTCACACACACATTCACTGGCTCTGTCATCCACACATACACTGGCTCTGTCATCCACACATACACTGGCTGTCATCCACACATACCCTTGCTCTGTCACCTACACATACACTTCCTTTGTCACCTACACAGGCCCTGTCATCAACACATACACTGGCTCTGTCACCTACACATACACAGGCTCTGTCACCTCCACGTACACTGGCTCTGTCATCCACACATACACTGTCTCTGTCATCGACACATACGCTGGCTCTGTCACCCACACATACACTGGCTCTGTCACCTACACATACACTGGCTCTGTCTCGCACACTTACACAGGCTCTGTCACCCACACATACACAGGCTCTTTCACCCACACATACACTGGCTCTGTCATCAGGCTCTGTGTCATGCACATACACTGTCTCCCACACATACACAGTCACCCACACAACACTCTCTGTCTGTCCTCCACACTACACTGTCTCTGTCATCCTCACACATAAACTGGCTCTCTCATCTACACAAACACTGGCTCTGTCATCCACACATCCACTAGCTCTGTCACCTACACGTACACTGGCTCTGTCTCTCACCCAAACACAGGCTCTGTTTCCATACCACACAACTGGCTCTGTCTCCCACACACACACACACGCTCTGTCTCCCACACACCACAGGCTTTCTCATCCTCACATACACTGGCTCTGTCATCCACACATACACTGGCTCTGTCATCCACACATATATGGCTCTTTCATCCACACATACACTGGCTGTGTCATCCACACGCTCTCTGTCTCTGTCACTCACACAATGCACTGGCTCTGTCAACCCACACATATACAGGTTCTGTCACCTACACATACACTGGCTCTGTCACCTACACATACACCGGCTCTGTTCCCACACAACACTGCTCTGTCACCCCCACATACACTGGCTCTGTCACCCACACATTCACTGGCTCTGTCACCTACACATCACTCTCACTGTCTTCCACACATACACAGTCTCCCACACATACAATGGCTCTGTCACCCACACATACACTGTCTCTATCACCTACACATATGCTTGTTCAGTCACCTACACTGGCTCTATCACCCAAACATACTCTGGCTCTGTCATCCACACAAGCATTTGGCTCTGTCATCCACACAAGCTGGCTCTTTCATCCACACATACACTGGCTCTGTCATCCTCACATACACTGGCTCTGTCATGCACACATACACTGGCTCTGTAACCTACACATATACTGTTCTGTCTCTTACACATACAGTCTCTGTCATCCACACATACACTGGCTGTGTCATCCACACATACACTTGTTCTGTCATCCACACATACACTGCCTCTGTCATCCACACATACCCGTCTCTGAACATCAACAAACCATACACTTGGCTCTGTCATACACACATACACTGGCTCTATCACCCTCATATGCACTGGAATCTGTCCCCCACACATACACTGGTTTTTTGTCTCCAACACATACACTGTCCTCTCACCCACACATACACTGGCTCTATCATCCACACATACACTGTCTTTGTCATCCTCACATACACTGACTCTGTCATCAACATATACACTGTCTGTGTATGTGTTGTATGTGTATGCATGTGTCTCTGTCATCCATCCACACTACACTGGCTCTGTCAATCACACCTACACTGGATCTGTCACCCACACATACACTGGTTCTGTCTCCAACTCATACAATGCCTCTGTCATCCACACATACACTGTCTCTGTCATCCACACATACACTGCCTCTGTCATCCACTCATACACTGGCTGTGGCCTCCACACATTCACTGGCTCTTCATCCACTCATCAACTGGCTCTCTTACCAACCATACTGGTTCTGTCTCCGTCACATACACTGTCTCTGTCACCCACACATACACTGGCTCTGTCATCCACACATACAATTCCTCTGTCATCCACACATTTACTTGCTCTGTCTTCCACACATACACTGGCTCTATTATCCACACCTACACTGGCTCTGTCACCCACACATACACTGTCTCTGTCATCCACACATACACTGGCTCTGTCTTCCACACATACACTGGCTCTGTCACCAACACATACACTGGCTCTGTCATCCACACATACACTGGCTGTGTCATCCACACATTCACTGGCTCTGTCACCCACACAACACTGGCTCTGTCATCCACACATACACTGTGTCTGTCTCTCACACGTACATTGGCTCTGTCTCCTACACATACTGTGTTTTGTCCCCAAACCATACATTGGCTCTGTCCCACACATACACTGTTTCTGTCAGCAACACATACACTGGCTCTGACACCGCACATACACTGGCTTTGTCACCTGCACATACATTGGCTCTGTCATCCATACATACACTGTCTCTGTCATCCACACATACACTGGCTGTGGCATCCACACATTCACTGGCTCTGTCACCCACACATACACTGTCTTTGTCATCCACACATACACTGTCTATTTCACCCACCACATACTCTCTCTCTTTCATCCACACATACACAGGCTCTGTCACCTAGATATACACTGGCTCTGTCATCCACACATACACTGGCTCTGTCACATACACTGTCTCTGTCATCCACACACACACTGGCTCTGTCACTCACACATACACTGGCTTTGTCTCCCCACATACACAGGCTCTGTCACACACACATTCACTGGCTCTGTCATCCACACATACACTGGCTCTGTCATCCACACATACACGGGCTGTCATCCACACATACCCTGGCTCTGTCACCTACACATACACTTCCTTTGTCACCTACACAGGCCCTGTCATCAACACATACACTGGCTCTGTCACCTACACATACACAGGCTCTGTCACCTCCACGTACACTGGCTCTGTCATCCACACATACACTGTCTCTGTCATCGACACATACGCTGGCTCTGTCACCCACACATACACTGGCTCTGTCACCTACACATACACTGGCTCTGTCTCGCACACTTACACAGGCTCTGTCACCCACACATACACAGGCTCTTTCACCCACACATACACTGGCTCTGTCATCAGGCTCTGTGTCATGCACATACACTGTCTCCCACACATACAGTCTCTGCCACCCACACATACACTGATTCTGTCACCCACACATACACTGGTTCTTTCTCCCACACATACACTGTTTCTGTCTCCCACACATACAAAGGCTCTGTCACCCACACATACACTGGCTCTGTCATCCACACATACACTGGCTCTGTCATCCACACATACACTGGCTCTGTCACCCACACATGCACTGTCACTCACGCATACAGTCTCACCCACACATACACTGTCACCTACACATACACTGTCACCCACACATACACTGTCACCCAAACATACACTGTCACCCACACATACACTGGCTCTGTGTCCAACACATACACTGTCACCCACACATACACTGTCTCCCACACATACACTGTCACCCACACATACACTGTCACCCAAACATACACTGTCACCCACACATACACTGTCACCCAAACATACACTGTCATCCACACATACACTGTCACCCACACATACACAGGTTCTGTAACATGTAACTCAAAGTTACAGAACATGTAAATGCATGTAAATATTCCCAAGCTCTTCTCGTCAAAATGTCATATTCATAATTCTTTACAAAAAGTGTAATCAAAATTAATTTCATCATATGTAAATTAGCACTGCTATAGTGTTGTGCATATTTACACCAACGACAAGTTAGTCTAGGTGCCTTCCTGTCGGAGGTTCTATATTTGTGTAACCAGGCAATTTTTACGAGATTAACAAAGAATTCGTATGAACTAAGAAAAATTCTGTTACATAAATGATCATTTAATAAATTAGTGCTAATGATTCCTAATTAATTAAGCAGCATATAAAAGTGCATCACTAAAAGTTATATCTTGTTACCATCGAAATTCGTTACCATCGAAAATTCTTCATAATATCCAAAAATAAACTTAATCATCTCCTTCATGAGGTCGGGAAGTCCATGTCAACGGTTGTGTCAGTATGTAAGACACCCGCTCACGCACACATATATACATGCAATCAGGACAGGAGACCGATTGCATGTATGTTTTATTTTAAGCTTCCACATTAGCAGAATAACAAGTGCCGCATATGGCATACTTGCCAACATCCGAGTATCCTTCTGGAACCTGGACAAAGGGCCTTTCCGGGCCCTATACACAGGGAATGTGAGACCCACTCCTGAGTATGCATCGCCACCACGGAACCCTTACCTGAAAAAGAACAAGAGGTACTTAGAATAGATCCAATGATATGCAATGAAACGTGTTCCAGAGCTGAGGGAATTGTGCCATGGGGAAAGAATAAGATCACTGGACTTTATCACACTAGAGTAATTGAGAGATAGTGGTGGGGACATGATATCAACATATAAGGTTTTGATTGAAATTGACAAAGTAGAGAAGGCAGCATTGTTCAAAGCTAGAAACAGTAGAATGAGAGGGCATAGAAACAAGAGAGTATAGAACGAGAGGTCACAGAAACTAGAGACAAAGAAATTAGAGACGCAAATGAGTCATAGAGTCATCAGGAAGAACGTAACTCAGTGTTATAACTGTCAATAAGTAAAATAGGTTAGATGTAGAAAGCATTGAAGCTAATTCGATTTCAAATTTAAAAAGTAAATATAACAAAAGCGTGAGAAATTAGTCATTGCATTAATTTAGGAACGTTGGGAGCCTAGCTCGATCTTGCAAGCACATCTAGGTGAGTACACACGCGCGCGCTCTCAAATGTACATAGCCACACGCGCTAACACAAGCACACATTCACACAGAAACACGCACACTCGCTCACACAAACACATACACGCACGAGCACACACATACACATCATCTTAGGCAGTGATGTGGTAGAGGCAGACTTCATGCACAGTTAGAATTGTAGATTTGATAGAGCCCAATAGGCTCCAAAATGTGTACACCAGATGATTGACAGTCGAGAGGCTGGACCAAAGAACCAAAGCTCAACCCCTGCAATCACAACAAGATGAGCACGCGCTCACAAAAACATATCTACAAACACATACTCATATAAACACGCCTACACACACACACACACTCTCTCACATAAACACACATACACACATAAACACTCCTCCACATCAGGAGGAAAACAGCAGTGAAGGAACAAGTGATGAAGCTGCGAAAAGGGGAGAACAGGTACACAGAGAATGACAAGGAGGTGTATGAAGAACTCAACAAGATATTCCAGGAGGTCTTCACACTAGAAAAAGGAGAAACCCCTGCACTAAATGAGGAGGCGGCAAACCAAGCAACCTTGGAGGAATTTGACCTCACCAGTGATGAGCTCAAAAGGTGTCTGCCGGAGCTGGATGTGACAAAGGCTGTTGGGCCTGATAGAATCTCACCATGTATACTAAAGGAAGGTGCAGAAGCATTAAGTGTACCACTCTCTCTATGGTATATAACAGGTCACTGGAAACAGGAGACTTATCAGAAAGTTGGAAGACAGCTAACGTGGTCACAATATACAAGAAGGGTGACAGGCAAGAGGCATTGAACTACAGGCCAGTTTCCCTAACTTGTAAACCATGCAAGGTGATGGAGAAGATCGTGAGGAAAAGGCTCATACGGCATCTGGAGGGAAATAACTTTGTAACGCACCACCAACATGGGTTCAGGAATGGTAAATCGTGCCTCACAGGTTTAATAGAATTCTATGACCAGGCAACAAAAATTAGACAGGAAAGAGAAGGGTGGACCGACTGCATTTTCTTGGACTGCCATAAAGCCTTTGACACAGTACCCCATAAAAGGCTGTTAAAAAAGTTGGAGCAACAGGCAGGAGTAAAAGGGAAGGTGCTCCAGTGGATAAGGGAGTACTTAAGAAACAGGAAACAGCGAGTAACGGGGAAGGGGGAGACATCAGAGTGGCGAGATGTCACCAGCGGAGTCCCACAGGGCTCAGTACTTGGACCCATCCTGTTTCTAATATATGTAAACGATCTTCCGGAGGGTATAGACTCATTCCTCTCAATGTTTGTTGATGATGCAAAAATTATGAGAAGAATCAAGACGGATGAAGATAGACAGAGATTACAGGATGACCTGGATAAACTGGAGGAATGGTCTAGAAAATTGCTGCTAAAGTTCAACTCAGGAAAGTGGAAGGTAATGAAATTAGGCGATGGGAGCAGGAGATTGAGCACAAGGTATCATCTGGGAGGTGAAATCCTGCAAGAGTCAAATAGAGAGAAAGATTTGGGGGTTGATATCACACCGAACCTGTCCCCAGAGGCCCATATGAAAAGAATATCATCAGCGGCATATGCTAGACTGGCCAACATAAGAACTGCCTTTAGAAACTTGTGTAAGGAATCTTTCAGAACCCTGTATACCACTAATGTAAGACCAACCCTGGAGTATGCAGCCCCAGCCTGGAGTCCATACCTAGTTAAACATAAGAAAAATTTGAGAAGATTCAACGGTATGCCACCAGGCTCGTCCCGGAACTGAGAGGAATGAGCTACGAGGAAAGGCTAAAGAACCTGAACCTCACATCCCTGGAAAACAGAAGAGTTAGGGGAGACATGATAACCACCTACAAAATTCTCAGGGGAATTGACAGGGTGGACAAAGACAAACTCTTCAGCACGGGTGGGAGACGAACAAGGGGACACAGGTGGAAACATAGTACCCAGATGAGCCATAGAGACGTTAGAAAGAATGTTTTCAGTGTCAGAGTAGTTAATAAATGGAATGCACTAGGAAGTGATGTGGTGGAGGCTGACTCCATACACAGTTTCAAATGTAGATATGATAGAGCCCAGTAGGCTCAGGAATCTGTACACCAGTTGATTGACAGTTGAGAGGCGGGACAAAAGAGCCAAAGCTCAACCCACGAAAGCACAATTAGGTGAGTACACACACAAGCGCTTACATAAACACACCTACACACACACGCTCACATAAACATACCTACACACACACACAAGCGCTCACATAAACATACCTACACACACACACACAACTAGGTGATTACAACTAGGGGAATGCACACACATCCTCACATAAACATACCTACATACACCCGCTCATATAAACATACCTACACACATAAACATACCTACACACACACACACAAACACACACACACGCGCACAGTCCAGTGGAGTCCCACAGGGCTCTGTACTCGGACCTATCCTGTTTCTGATATACGTAAATGATCTCCCAGAGGGTATAGACTCATTCCTCTCAATGTTTGCTGACGGCGCCAAAATTATGAGAAGGATTAAGACAGAGGAGGACAGCTTGAGGCTTCAAGAAGACCTGGACAAGCTGCAGGAATGGTCGAACAAATGGCTGTTAGAGTTTAACCCAAGCAAATGTAATGTAATGAAGATAGGGGTAGGAAGCAGGAGACCAGATACAAGGTATGATTTGGGAGATGAAATACTTCAAGAGTCAGAGAGAGAGAAAGACCTGGGGGTTGATATCACGCCAGACCTGTCCCCTGAAGCTCATATCAAGAGGATAACATCAGCAGCATATGACAGGTTGGCTAACATAAGAACGGCTTTTGGAAACTTGTGTAAGGAATCTTTCAGAACATTATATACCACATATGTCAGACCAATCCTGGAGTATGCGGCTCCAGCATGGAGTCCATATCTAGTCAAGCATAAGACTAAACTGGAAAAGATTCAAAGGTTTGCCACCAGACTAGTACCCGAGCTGAGAGGTATGAGCTACGAGGAGAGACTACGGGAATTAAACCTCACTTCGTTGGAAGACAGAAGAGTTAGGGGGGACATGATCACCACATTCAAGATTCTCAAGGGAATCGACAGGGTTGATAAAGACAGGCTACTTAACACAAGGGGCACACGCACTTGGGGACACAGGTGGAAACTGAGTGCCCAAATGAGCCTCAGAGATATTAGAAAGAACTTTTTTAGTGTCAGAGTGGTTGACAAATGGAATGCATTAGGAAGCGATGTGGTGGAGGCTGACTCCATACACAGTTTCAAGTGTAGATATGATAGAGCCCATTAGGCTCAGGAAACTGTACACCTGTTGATTGACGGTTGAGAGGCGGGACCAAAGAGCCAGAGCTCAACCCCCGCAAGCACAACTAGGTGAGTACATAAACATACCTACACACACACACACACACACACGCTCACATAAACATACCTACACACACACGCTCACATAAACATACCTACACACACACGCTCATATAAACATGCCTACACACACACACGCTCATATAAACATGCCTACACACACACGCTCACATAAACATACTTACACACACACGCTCACATAAATATACCTACACACACACACGCTCACATGAACATACCTACACACACACACTCACATAAACAGTCAAACACGTAACGGACAGAAAAACGTTAGGGCTCTTTTTGCAGACTAATTACATAGCGAAGACAACAGCAAAAACATTTTTTTCCAGAAGTTACTTAATGGTCGAGTCCACCAAAGGTGTTTTACAGACTCGACATTAGATTGGACTCGAGTCTTACTCTGTTTCCCTTAAAAACCTAGTTAAAAGCAACTCACAACTGAAAGAAATTTACTGCAAAAAAAGATTTTAAAAATAGTAGAGTGAAGAAGTGAGGAGGCAAATGTTCAGTAACAGTATGGTGACTATTAAGTGCACAGTAACAGTATGGTGATTGTTTTGTGCACAGTAACAGTATGGTGACTGTTTAGTGCACAGTAACAGTATTGTGACTGTTTAGTGCACAGTAATAGTATGGTGACTGTTGTTATGATCGCAGGTAACTGAAAAACGAGTCTACCTTGAGAGTTATTTTGCAAGACCTGACCTAACTAAGAGGTCAAAGAGATATAGACATGAAGATACACACGTAAAACAATTGGTTAAATTTAACAGACAGTTTAAGAATAGGGGCAGTGAATCAGGATATAGATAAATGACTGATCATGAGATGTGGAGAGTTTGCTGGGGGTGTGAGGCTCGCTTCTGGAGGGCTTTGACCCCACTTGAGCACCAGACATTGTGAGGGGGAAGCCGCGCTCCGTGTGAGCTCCTGTTAGAGAGGAACCCCTAGTTGATATACCATCAAGCGGAAGGAAGTGTGCAGACGTTTCAGCTGTGGAATCAAGCTGGGAATATGTGGTCTCAAGTCCTGGATGGCAGGAAGAGTTGTGAAGCCGTCCTGAAACATTTTCTAGGGCAAACTTGGGAGCGCTTTGGTCAGGCGTCATATGAGGAGTGCCCTCGAAAGAGATTGTGGTAAGCTCAAATTTAACTAGTTAGTAGTGATCGCCTATAGTTGATCGTGTGCCCAGCGATCGTAGCAAGTGTCTGTTGATATATTAGACACATTTTGTTAAGGCACAAAGCCGAAATAAGAGAGTAGAGGCGAGAGAGCCAGCTGAGGGTCAAGCCGCGCATCTTTCCACGACGAGCTCCTAAGGGCAACTGAGGGCCGGTAGCCAGCTCCCTCGAGGGCCGCCCAGCTGGGCGGAGGATGGACCAGCCCAAACGTGGGGGAGTCCACACCCACGACGTTCGGGAGACAGAGAGATGTTGGGTGGAAACATTAATTGTGTTGTTTATTTTGTTTATGTGTTTATAGAGAAACATTTTTATTGGCGTGTCGATGGGTTGCAGGTTTGTCCTGAGGAAGGAGTTGATTGGAGTACTCTGAAGCCGAAGAAGAAGTTGATGATTGGAACTTCAAGCCTGAAGTGGTAGATGTTGTACTCTGTGGAAGAGCAAGCCCCAGAGTGAGGAATTGGACCTCATACTATGAGAAGAGGAGCAGTGAAGTCTAATATGTTTCTGTGGAAACGGTAGTGGAGTACCACTGGAGTCCAAGAACTTCGTGGTGCAGCAGCCTGGAAGAGCTACAGAGGATCCTGGTAGATAAACCTGGAAGAACCTGATGATGTCAGGGTAGTGAACTTGCAGATGTGGGAATGAAGTTCTTGTTGACTACTTGTATAAAGGTGGTAGTGAGCTTGATTGTCCTTAGCGTGCAAGATGCAGTGAAAGGTGGGTGATTGACTATCATTTCTATGCCATGGAATACCTACTGAAGTTTACAGAGAGTTACAGCTATAGGCTGGATTACCTACATATATATATATATATATATATATATATATATATATATATATATATATATATATATATATATATATATATATATATGTGTGTGTGTGTGTGTGCTTACCTATCTGCTTACCTATCTGTGCTTGCAGGATCGAGCATTGACTCTTGGATCCCGCCTTTCCAGCTATCGGTTGTTTACAGCAATGACTCCTGTTCCATTTCCCTATCATACCTAGTCTTAAAAGTATGAATAGTATTTGCTTCCACAACCTGTTCCCCAAGTGCATTCCATTTTTCCACTACTCTCACGCTAAAAGAAAACTTCCTAACATCTCTGTGACTCATCTGAGTTTCCAGTTTCCACCCATGTCCCCGCGTTCTGTTATTATTACGTGTGAACATTTCATCTATTTCCACTTTGTCAATTCCCCTGAGTATTTTATATGTCCCTATCATATCTCCTCTCTCCCTTCTTTTCTCTAGTGTCGTAAGGTTCAGTTCCTTCAGTCGCTCTTCATATCCCTTCCCTCGTAACTCTGGGACAAGCCTCGTCGCAAACCTCTGAACCTTCTCCAGTTTCCTTATGTGTTTCTTCAGGTGGGGGCTCCATGATGGCGCGGCATACTCTAAGACGGGTCTCACGTATGCAGTGTAAAGCGCCCTAAAAGCCTCCTCATTTAGGTTTCTGAATGAAGTTCTAATTTTCGCCAGTGTAGAGTACGCTGCTGTCGTTATCCTATTTATATGTGCCTCAGGAGTTAGATTAGGTGTCACATCCACTCCCAGATCTCTTTCTCGAATCGTTACAGGTAGGCTGTTCCCCTTCATTGTGTACTGTCCCTTTGGTCTCCTATCACCTGATCCCATTTCCATAACTTTACATTTACTGGTGTTAAACTCCAGTAGCCATTTCCCTGACCATCTCTGCAACCTGTTTAAGTCCTCTTGGAGGATCCTACAATCCTCGTCTGTCACAACTCTTCTCATTAATTTTGCGTCATCCGCAAACATTGACATGTATGACTCCACTCCTGTAAACATGTCATTTACGTAAATTAGAAAGAGGATTGGTCCCAGCACCGATCCTTGAGGTACTCCACTTGTTACTGTTCTCCAGTCCGACTTCTCGCCCCTTACCATTACCCTCTGGCTCCTTCCTGTTAGGTAGTTCTTCACCCATTCTAGGGCCTTTCCGCTTACTCCTGCCTGCCTCTCAAGTTTGTATAGCAGTCTCCTGTGCGGTACTGTATCAAAGGCCTTTTGGCAGTCAAGAAATATGCAGTCTGCCCAGCCTTCTCTGTCCTGCCTTATCCTTGTTACTTTATCATAGAATTCTAAAAGGTTTGTTAGGCATGATTTCCCTGTCCAGAAACCATGTTGGTGCTTGTTTACAAACCCAATGCTCTCCAGGTGCTCAACAAGTCTTAGCCTAATTATTCTTTCAAGTATTTTGCAGGGGATGCTTGTCAATGATACGGGTCTGTAGTTAAGTGCCTCCTCCCTGTCACCTTTCTTGAAAATCGGTACGACATTTGCCTCCTTCCAGCAACTGGGCAATTCTCCCGACATAAGTGACTCATTAAAGATCATTGCCAGAGGCACACTGAGAGCCTGCGCTGCCTCTTTAAGTATCCACGGTGATACTTTGTCTGGTCCAACAGCTTTGTTTGCATCCAGTGTTGTCAACTGTTTCATTACCTCCTCTGCTGTCACCTCTATGTCTGATAGTCTGTCATTTAGGGTAATCGCTTCTAACAATGGGAGCTGCTCAGGCTCGGTTGTGAACACTCCATGGAAATTTGCATTCAGTACCTCGCAGATTTCCTTGTCGCTTTCTGTATATGCCCCTTCTGTTTTCCTCAGTCTTGTCACTTGGTCATTTACCGACATCTTCCTTCTTATATGGCTATGTAGTAATTTAGGTTGCTTTTTCGCTTTGACTGCAATATCATTCTCATAATTTCTTTCCGACATTCGTCTTATGTTAATGTAATCATTCCTAGCTCTGTTACATCTAATCCTGTTGTCCTCTGTCCTTTGTCTTCTGTACTTCCTCCACTCCCTCCTGCTTCTCACCTTTGCTTCCTGACATTGTCTATTAAACCATGGGTTATTATATTCCCTCCTGCTTTTTTCCTTTATTGTTGGAATAAATCTCTCTTCAGCCTCTTTGCATTTCAATCTGACTTGGTTCATCATACCTTGCACTGTTTTTCCTATAAGCTCTTCCTCCCACTGCACTTCTCCCAGGTAGTCCCTTATCCTTCTGTAGTCCCCTTTTCTGTAATCAATTCTCCTTCCCCTTACCTCTTGACCGTTGGTCACAATTTTAAGCTCCATCATGTAGTCAAAGACTAGGACACAATGGTCACTGGCTCCTAGTGGTATTTCATGTTCCAACTGCTCGATGTCTTCTACATTCTGGGTGAAGATGAGATCTAATAGGCTGGGCGTATCCCCTCCTCTTTCCCTAGTATCTTCCTTCACATGCTGTGTTAGGAAATTCCTGTCAATAACGTCTACCAGCTACCAGCTACACACACATACAGTTGTGTGTGTGTGTGTGTGTGTATATCACGAAAATAAACACGTGATTAAAAATGTGACAATGTCAGACCACGGAGGAAAAATGAAACAGGAATTTCCTTAAGTACTTTCGTATATTAATTAGTTTCTTCACTCCTTCTGAAGATGTATTAATATATGAAAGTATATTAATACATCCTGTTTCATTTTTCCTCCGTGGTCTGACATTGTCATATATATATATATATATATATATATATATATATATATATATATATATATATATATATATATATATATTTATATATATTTATATATATATATATTATATGTGACGGTAACGTGTTGAAATGGTGGTAGGCAGTCTTCCAAATAGCAGGTGTCAATGCTGGGCCACATACAGTTAATTTATATAAAAAAAGGAAAAAAAAGAGTGACTGCTTGTCTGATAATCTGTGGTAAGGCAAGATACACGAAAACACAAAATATAAAAAATACTTTAATTGATCTAGAAAACAAAATAAAATAAAGACGTTACCTTGGCATGTAAAATAATATAAAAGAAAAATACATAAAAGATATAATAAAGTGAGAAGGGGGGAACTGGTTACGTTAACAAAGTAAATGGTGCTGGGAATATTTGCGCTAGCTATAAACCTCTTATTTGATCACATGAGGTGGGTCAAATTTAGGTGTTCACAGCAGGAGCACCAGATATATTCTGGCTGAGAAAGCTGCAAGGGACTCTAACAATGACTGGCGATGAAATGTGATTGGCGTGGAGCGGAGGTGGTGTGTTGGGTAGCGGCCAATGAAAACGCAGGACGGCCGCACGTTGCTAGTTTGCTGAGAGTAGTAGTTGACAGGTCGACCAGGTGTGCAGAAGTGGGGGGGGGGAAGGAGGGAGTTGCAGGTGCGTGTGGCTGTCTTGATATTTAAATTAAGCCACTATAAAACGTATCTTGCATATTGTTGAGAACGTGATGAAGTAAGGAGATAGCATGCTAAATCTCTGATAAGAGATTATCGTCACAATATATATATATATATATATATATATATATATATATATATATATATATATATATATATATATATATATATATTAGTATATTTTGGTAGCAGTCTTTCCTGTAGACATATATTATTAAATATGACCGAAAAAGTAAGATGAATAATTCTAACACGAATTTTCTCGATTTTCCTTATGTTTCTTTTTACTGGTGACGGTAAATGAAAAATCAATTCTCCAAAATTCATTTTTATTTCTAGTCTGACGCGACACTTGAGCGCGTTTTGTAAAACTTATTACATTTTCAAAGACTTCAGTTTATCCACACACAACTTATGACTGAAACAGCATTGGCTCTTATACCTGCATTTGGGTGAGGTGATGTAATACAATAGTGGGGTGAAAAACAAACTTTCAACAAAACACAGAACTCGGAACAATGGGTATAGATTTGCAGAAGATGGGTAAAGATAGAACTGCAGAAGGCCTATTGGCCCATATTTCTTGATGTTTCTATATTGGAGCGGAGTCTTGAAGTGGGTAGAATATAGTTGTGCATTAATTGGCTGTTGATTGCTGGTGTTGACTTCTTGATGTGTAGTGCCTCGCAGATGTCAAGCCACCTGCTGTCGCTGTATCTATCAATGATTTCTGTGTTGTTTGCTAACATTTCTCTGGTGATGATTTGGTTGTGGGAAAAGAATATATGTTCCTTAATGGAGCCCTGTTGCTTATGCATCGTTAAACGCCTGGAAAGATATGTTGTTGTCTTGCCTATATACTGAGTTTTTTGAGGCTTACAGTCCCCAAGAGGGCATTTGAAGGCATAGACGACGTTTGTCTCTTTTAGAG
This sequence comes from Procambarus virginalis, assembly GCA_020271785.1. Lineage (NCBI taxonomy): Eukaryota > Metazoa > Arthropoda > Malacostraca > Decapoda > Cambaridae > Procambarus > Procambarus virginalis. The sequence continues at coordinate 2,457,986 of WNGS01000411.1, forward strand.
CGTTCTGCTCCGTGTCTGGAGAGTTTCTCATGAGTAGGCTGGCCGTTTTTTTGTTTTTTTAGTAAATCGTTAGTTGTATCTTCTGATTTTTGTCTGTAGGGATAACATTTCTATTAACAATTTCTTTCAGGACCTTTCCTCCGTTTTATGAGCTGTGGAGAAGAAGTTCCTGTAAAATAGTCTAATAGGGGGTATAGGTGTTGTATTAGTTGTCTCTTCAGAGGTTGCATGGCGTTTCACTTTCCTTCTTATGATGTCTTCAATGAAACCATTGGAGAAGCCGTTGTTGACTAGGACCTGCCTTACCCTACAGAGTTCTTCGTCGACATGCTTCCATTCTGAGCTGTGGCTGAGAGCACGGTCGACATAAGCGTTAACAACACTCCTCTTGTACCTGTCTGGGCAGTCACTGTTGGCATTTAGGCACATTCCTATGTTTGTTTCCTTAGTGTGTGGAAACCTCCGCTCCTTTCCATGACTGTTACATCTAGAAAGGGCAGCTTCCCATCCTTCTCCATCTCGTAAGGGAAACGCAACACAGAATTCTGCTCAAATGCCTCCTTCAGCTCCTGCAGATGTCTGACATCCGGTACCTGTGTAAAAATGTCGTCAACATACCTGCAGTATATGGCTGGTTTCAAGATCATGTCGACTAAGACCTTTTGTTCGATGGTACCCATGTAGAAGTTCGCAAACATGACACCTAGGGGAGAACCCATGGCGACCCCATCAACTTGCTTATACATGTGCCTATCCGGGCTCAAGAAGGATGCCTCTTTAGTACAAGCTTGGAGTAGTTTCCTTAGAATGTTTTCTGGTATGTCAAGAGGAATACAGGCCGGATCACGATACACTCTGTCCACTATCATCCCGATTGTTTCATCCACAGGTACGTTGGTAAACAGTGATTCTACGTCCAACGAGGCTCTTATCCCTGTGGCCTGTGTTCCCTTCAGTAAGTCAACAAATTCCTTTGGAGACTTCAGGCTGAAGGTGCAAGGGACATAAGGAGTCAGCAAGCCGTTGAGTCAGTTCGCCGGTCTGTACGGGGGTGTGGGTATCTGGCTAATGATTGGCCGAAGTGGGTTTCCAGGCTTATGTGTCTTGACATTTCCATACGCATATCCGGGCTTATATTCCCCAATAATCTTTGGCAGGTGGAGTCCGGATTTCTTGGCGTTCACAGTTTCCATCAATTTGTTGACCTTTGCCTTCAATTCGGCTGTAGTGTCCTTCGTTACCCTTTGGAATTTAGTTTGGTCAGAGAGAATGAGGTTCATTACCGCCAGATATTCGTCTTTTTTAAGAATGACGTATATTGGCGACTTGTCACCTCTTCTGACGACTATCTCCTTGTTCTCACGAAGGCTCTTAGCTGCCGCTTTGAACTTGGGAGACAGTATGGTGCTTCTGTAATTGCCTCGATTCTTTCCTCCTTCCGCAATAAGTTCTGCCTGTTAGGTGGCCTCAAAGCCTCAAAGAATTCAGTATATAGGCAAGACAATAACATCTCTTTCCAAGCAATTATCGATGCATAAGCAACAGGGCTCCATTAAGGAACATATAATCTCTTCCCACACCCCAGACCATCACCAGAGTAGTCTTAACAAAAAACACGGAAATCATCGATAGATACAGCGATAGCAGGCGGCTAGATATCTGCGAGGCACTACACATTAAGAAGTTGAAACCAGCAATCAACAGCCAATTAATGCACAACTATATTCTACCCACTTCAAGACTCCGCACCAATATAGAAGCTTCAAGAAATATGGGCCAATAGGCCCTTTGCAGTTACTTCCATATTCTTTCCTTTAATTTACAAAATATTATACCCATTGTTTCGTGTTCTGAGTTTTCACATCATCCAAAACTGTTGTAACATATCACCTCACCCAAATGCAGGTATAAAATCGAAGCTGTTTTAAAACTGTTCTGTTATAGTTGTGTGTGTGTGTAAACTAAAGTCTTTGAAAATGTAATAAGTTTCATGAAACGCGTTCAAGTGTCGCGTCAGACTAGAAACAAAAATGAATTTTGGAGAATTGAGTTTTCAGTTACCATCAACAGTGAAAAAGAATACAAGAAACATTGATAAAATTCGTGTTAGAATTATTAATCTTACACTTTCGGTCATATTTAATAATATGACCGAACATATTAATATATGTCAGAACATATATATATATATATATATATATATATATATATATATATATATATATATATATATATATATATATATATATATATTTATATATATATATATATATATTATTATATATATATATATATATATATATAATATATATATATATATATATATATATATATATATATATATATATATATATTATATATATATATAGTGTGACGATAATCTCTTCCCAGAGATTGAGCCTGCTATATCTTCCCATCGTCACATTCTCAACAATATGCAAGATACGTTTTATAGTGGCTTAACGTATATATCAAGACAGCCACACCCACCTGCAACTCCCTCCTTCCCCCCACTTCTGCACACCTGGTCGCGCCGACGGCTACAGTCCCAGACAAACTGCTTGTTACTGGACGCCCTGCGTTCTCATTGGCCGCTAACCAACACACCACTCCAGCTCCACGCCAATCACATTCCTCGCTAGCCATTGTCAAGACTGCCCAGCCATTCTCTCACCAGAATATATCCAGTGCTCGTGCTGTAAACACCTAAGTTGACTCACCTCGTGTGATCAAATAGAGGTTTATAGCTAGCGCATATATTCCCAGCACTAATATTATTTTACTTGTTATTTTATGTCACTTCTCCTCCCTTTAATGTAATTCAGTTTTATGTTCAGTTATTTTTCCACTTGTTGTTCTGCACCATTAAGCCAAGATTTTGCCTTTATTTCAATTTGTTTCTTAGTGTTATTAAAGAGCATTGTTTATTATTGTGTTTTATGTCTCTTCCCTTACCTTACCACAGATTATCAAACACGCAGTCATTCTTTTTTTTCCTTTTTTTTTACTTTTTGTTTTTATATGTGGCCTGGCTTTGACATCTGCCAGTGGAAGACTGCCGACCACCATACTCCACTACTTTACCGTCACATATAATTGGGGGCCTGTCCTAGGAGCTGCACTCAGGTATTGGTAATTGTGGTAAGTGTACTTGGCTTTCATTTCCCTTGCTTTCGTTATTTACATTAATCATTTTTTATTATATGGTGCTGTGTATATTGTGCATTACGGGAATAGCATATGGTGAGAGTGAGACAACTTTGGATTACGTGGTGACTGTAGGCCGCAGTCATACTCTTAATTGGTCGTCTCCCCCTTCCGTGTTATTAACCGTGTTTAACATCTTTTGTCCCTCAGATACTTCTCACATTTTTGACAGATTATCACATAGGTACCCTGGTACTGTGGTCTGTCTCCGGGTCAATAGCACCTATTTTCTGAAATCCGACTCTAGGAGGAAAAAGAGGGCCAAAGATCCTCTAGCACGAACTATTATTGGCGAGTTGGGACCTCGCCGATAGTTCTCGTCACCAGTTGACACTCGCACCCCTACTCGTCGGTCATGGTCATGATCTGATGGTACTTACCAAGGTAGGGAATTAGCGTTCTTTCTTTTGAGCACAAAGTTTGCTAATTCTGTAAGTACCATATTCAATTTCAGTGGGTACCTTGCTTATGTTCTATAGTGATGCGGCAAGGTATGACTACATTTTTTTGTACTACCTAATTACTTTGAAACCATTTAGTGTTTTACTTGTTTTTCGAAACTGTTTCAATTAATTAGTAGGATTTTCTTGCCCTTATCCCCCACAGTGAGTACCGGGTACAAGATTTCCTGCGACTTTATTCATTTACCATCTTGAATTACCTTTAATTACTAATAATTCCCCACAGGATAGGTATCAGTTGCCACGTTTCCTGTTTCTGACATTCACCATATTCTCACTATATATTCGTGTCTCCTTTATTTTGCTATATTTTCACAATGTTTCGCCTACAAGCTTTCAAAACAGATCCAGAAGGTGAAATAGGGAACTTACGTCACGCTAAGAGGGTCGATTTGTTAACTCTTGCACATGAGTATCACTTGGAAGTTCCCGATGGAGCCAACAAATTTGCCATTAATAATATGATATTGGATCACCTTGCGGATGAAGGTATTATAAATTCTGATACTTACGAACAATACATTATTTCAGATAAAGATGACTTGAGAGCAATGAAGCTCAAATTAGAACTTGTCAAGATCGAGCGGGAGCAACAACAGGAAGAAGCTGCCATCAGAGAGTGTGAAGCTGCCATCAGAGTGTGTGAAGCTGCTCTCAGAAGTGAAGAACGAGAGCGTGAAGCTGCTCTGGCGAAAGAAGCCCTATACCTCAAGGAGCGTGAGGCGGCCCTGGCCAAGGAAGCAGCTGCCATCCGGAAAGAAGAGAGTGACCGACAAGCCTTCCTCCTTCAAGGACAACAAGAACGTGATTTTGCCCTATTCAAAGAGCGTGAAAGAATACAACTTGAAACAAAGCGGCAACAGCTGGAGCTACAACGCGACCACGAAAAACAGCAAGCCAACTTAGCTCTAGAATATCATGAAAGAGAACTCACGTTGGACACTACACACCAAGTTCAACGCCAACAAGCTGCAGCTAGTCTTCCTCCAAGCTTCAATATCTCCCACGCAAGTAAGTTAATGCCCCCGTTCATAGAAACGGAGGTTGATGTGTTTTTCACCACTTTTGAGACCCTTGCTGATCAACTTAATTGGCCTGACGACCAATGGGCTACCCTTCTCCGAGTACATTTAACAGGTAGAGCAGCAGTCACACTCAGCACTTTGGCTTCGGAAAACGACTACACCACCCTGAAACAAGCTGTGTTGGACGCCTACCTTCTCTCCACCGAAAGCTACCGACGAAAGTTCCGTGACTACATCAAGGCAAGTACCACCACCTTCTTAGAATTTGCTAACACCAAACGGAGATATTTCATGAAATGGCTGGAGGCAGCACATGTCTCTACTTTTCCAGAGCTTGTCAACCTCATACTGGTTGAAGAATTTTTGAGACGTGTACCTCCTCCTGTCCGCCTATACTTAGCGGACAAAGAAGAGACCGATTTGGTGAAGTGCGCGAAGTCAGCTGACACTTACAGCCTCATCCACCGGCTGACACCAGAACCTACCAGTAAGAAGTCTTGGTACAGTTACGAGAAAGCGAGCCCAGATCAAGGTACCTCTCAACTGTACTGCAGGTATTGTCGACTATATGGACATACCATTGAGAAATGTGGTAAGTCCCAATCTAAAGGTAACATCGAACCTCCTAAGTCTAAACCTACTCACCCGAAGTCCGGTAAGCCTGTAATGAATGTTGGTGTTCATGCTAATGATCTCTCTCTCTTTAGCAAGCATCTATATCCATCTCTACCCACGGTTCAGATTCAGAGGGACGTTTTGGACTTAAGATCCTACGGGACACAGCGGCTCTACAATCGATCGTCTTGAAATCAGCTGTGCCCAACGTCGCCTACACAGGAGAGACTGTATTCATCACTGACCTTACTGCTACAACTCCTTATCCACTTGCCAGAGTTTACCTAGATTGTCCCTTCGTGACCGGTGAAGTCCAAGTCGCCGTCAGGGAAAAGCCTTTTCCCATGCCTGGAGTGCAACTTCTCCTGGGCAACGACTTGGCAGAAGACCAACAACCAAACAACCTGATCGTCAAGGACATATCCGAGGTAAGCAACTCTGTGTTGGATAACCCGATTTTTGAGCATGTTCCAGCAAAGGTTCAAGAGAGTGATGAAGGTTCTCCTCCTGTTATGGTGACCACCCGTGCTCAAGCTGCACGACCACAGCCAGCTGACTCTACTGCTACCGCTGTCCCTCAGGACCCTTCGAAACTACCCCCTAACCTGACCGTTTTGGAGTTCCGTAAGTTACAGAGAGATGATCTTACCTTGACACCATTATTCTTTCAGACTGAAACCCAATCCGACAGTGTTCCTGGGTTCTTTATGGAGAACGAATTACTCTATCGCAGGTATAGACCCAGTAAACTGAAGGACGAGGACGATTGGGCAGACGTTGAACAACTAGTGATTCCTACCAGCCTGCGGCCCACGATTCTACACCTGGCCCATGGAGCATTGTCACCCCTACGGGTTCAACAAGACTTACCATGGAATTCGACAAGACTACTACTGGCCAGGTATGGTTAATGACGTAAAGAAGTATGTTCAACAATGCCACGTGTGTCAGTTAGCCGGGAAACCGAACGTTTCCATTCCCAGAGAACCACTGATACCCATCCAGGTGCCTGAGGAGCCGTTCCACAAACTTATTATTGACTGTGTAGGTCCTTTGCCTCGGACCACTGCCGGCAACGCCTATATCTTAACCATCCTGTGTCCTACCACCAGATTTCCGATAGCAGTTCCAGTGAAAAATATTACGGCTGCTACAGTGGTGAAGAATCTACTAAAGATCTTCACCTAGTATGGATTTCCGAGGGAGATTCAGAGCGACTGTGGCACCAACTTCACCAGTGATCTCTTCAAACGGACTCTCGAGGAGTTCAACATCAAACAGGTACTGTCCAGCCCCTATCATCCTGCTTCACAGGGTTCTCTCGAGCGTAGTCATCAGACCATCAAGGCACTCTTAAAAAAGTTTTGTAATGAGACCTCAAAGGATTGGGATAGGCAAATTGATCTCATCATGTGTATTTTCAGAATTCTTCCCAACGAGTCACTAGGAGTATCTCCTTATGAGATGCTCTACGGACGTAAGTGCCGTACACCTCTCAAGGCTTTCAAGGATTCTCTACGTGATGCCACCTTCAGTGAGCATCAGAATGTGCCCCAGTATCTTCAAAACCTCCGACACATTCTAGAGAGGGTCCATTCCTTTGCTAGCAACAACCTACAGAAAGCCCAGGAGAGGATGAAGACTCGTTACGACCAGCACTGCCAAGTAAGGAAGTTTAAACCGGGAGACTTAGTTCTTGCCTATTTCCCTATCCCAGGTTCTCCTTTACAGAACAGGTTCTCAGGACCCTACCGTGTTAAGGAGTGCCGGAACAACTTCAACTACGTTCTCGAGACCCCCGATAGGCGGCGGAAGACCCAGCTGTGCCACATCAATCTACTCAAGCTCTATCATGGGGTTCCTCCCACTGTGTTAACCAATTTCACCTCATTTACAGGTCCATACAGCCACAGTGAGACCTTCCCTGCTTCTCCTTCCGAAAACACTGACACTGAGACAGCGCTTTCTAATTCGGAAAGCCTTACTGACTTTCACATTCATTTTCAAGACAATAATTGTGCTCCTTTATCATATTCTAATACATCTCTCGCCTCACCAGATATCACCAAGTCTCCCATCCTCCATATCGACGCCAGTGGTACCGGCAACGTGGGTGACCTGGTACAACAAGGCGAAGAGACTATGCGTACCAACTACCATAAACGACACCACGAGCACCAAGGAGCTACTCGTCGTCCTGAACGGGCAACACTTTGCTCCATACCAGCAAAGTACTCAGTCCACCACCATCTACATGGACCACAACCATCTTCATTTCCTACAGACAGCCCAACTCAACCATCGACTACTTCTATAATGGGCTTGCCAGCTACATCATCTCAGCCTGGAGATTGCTACACCCAGAAGTCTGACTACATCATATCAGACGTCCTCTCCAGCATCACTGAGGTAGAGCCTGCTCCACCTCCCACTCTACCTCCCGTGAACATGACTCTACCAGAACCGCAGGCTTCGGGGGAGAGTTGTGACGATAATCTCTTCCCAGAGATTGAGCCTGCTATATCTTCCCATCGTCCCATTCTCAACAATATGCAAGATACGTTTTATAGTGGCTTAACGTATATATCAAGACAGCCACACGCACCTGCAACTCCTTCCTTCCCCCCACTTCTGCACACCTGGTCGCACCGACGGCTACAGTCCCAGACAAACTGCTTGTTATTGGACGCCCTGCGTTCTCATTGGCCGCTAACCAACACACCATTCCAGCTCCACGCCAATCACATTCCTCGCTAGCCATTGTCAGGACCGGCCAGCCATTCTCTCACCAGAATATATCCAGTGCTCATGCTATGAACACCTAAGTTGACTCACCTCGTGTGATCAAATAGAGGTTTATAGCTAGCGCATATATTCCCAGCACTAATATTATTTTACTTGTTATTTCATGTCACTTCTCCTCCCTTTAACGTAATTCAGTTTTATGTTCAGTTATTTTTCCACTTGTTGTTCTGCACCATTAAGCCAAGATTTTGCCTTTATTTCAATTTGTTTCTTAGTGTTATTAAAGAGCATTGTTTATTATTGTTTTTTATGTCTCTTCCCTTACCTTACCACAGATTATCAAACACGCAGTCATTCTTTTTTTTTCCTTTTTTTTTACTTTTTGTTTTTATATGTGGCCTGGCTTTGACATCTGCCAGTGGAAGAGTGCTGACCACCATACTCCACTACTTTACCGTCACAATATATATATATATATATATATATATATATATATATATATATATGTATATATATATATATATATATATGTATATATATATATATATGTATATATATATATATATATGTATATATATATATATATATATATCACTAAGAACTCTTTGACCCGACCAGGATTCGAACCCATGCCGTCCAGGATCACCCCTAAACGTACACAGTACCGTGACCACCGCACCAATGATCGTCTATAAGGACTGGTCAGTCATGGCGCTTATTATCTAAGCTCCCTGACTGACCAACCCCCGACGACACTCATGGATCCATTTGGGTACAGTTTTTCATCAAATTCTGGCGCATGCACAGGCCGGGGGTTGGTCAGTCAGGGAGCTTAGATAATAAGCGCCATGACTGACCAGTCCTTATAGACGATCATTGGTGCGGTGGTCACGGTACTGTGTACGTTTAGGGGTGATCCTGGACGGCATGGGTTCGAATCCTGGTCGGGTCAAAGAGTTCTTAGTGATATATGGCTTGCGCGTTCATGCAGCTTTCTCACACATGTTAGACTCAGTGCGGCCCGTGCATGCGCCAGAATTTGATGAAAAACTGTACCCAAATGGATCCATGAGTGTCGTCGGGGGTTGGTCAGTCAGGGAGCTTAGATAATAAGCGCCATGACTGACCAGTCCTTATAGACGATCATTGGTGCGGTGGTCACGGTACTGTGTACGTTTAGGGGTGATCCTGGACGGCATGGGTTCGAATCCTGGTCGGGTCAAAGAGTTCTTAGTGATATATGGCTTGCGCGTTCATGCAGCTTTCTCACATATATATATATATATATATATATATATATATATATATATATATATATATATATATATATATATGTATATATATATATATATATATATATATATATATATATATATATATATATATATATATATATATATATATATAATGCTCTAGGACTGATTGGATGATTGGTTATCACTTACTTATGCTGAAGTTTATAGAGTTACAACTGTAGGCTGAATTACCTGCAGAGATACATATATGTTCTAGGGCTGATAGTGCCGTATTTATCTAGTAAGATTTATCCACTTGGTGAGGTGGAAAGTGTAAGTGGTGAGCCAGAAGTTGCGCGACCATTTGGTATAAGTGACTGATAGGGTCCTGATGCATTTGATTTGCAACCAGGTTATAATATCATAAAGTGTTGAGGTTTATATTCCCCTGTATTATATGTGAATGCTTTGTATATGTTCTCTTTTGTTATTAAATCTGTGTAGTCAACAGGTGTTTGTCCTTGTCCTGGTGAGGCTTCCCAAAAAGCAGAAGAGAGACAGAGAGAGAAAGAACCAAAGCTGTAGACAGGATTATAAAGGATAATAATTCAGAAAAGGGGATTGAGGAGATCATACCAACCAAGGAGAGAGTGGGGAGTCACGGCGGCTCATGCGGGTGTGTGTACATGACAAGGAGGCCAGTGTTGGAGCCGCATCACCTGAACGTGTGACGCTGAACCCCTCACCAAAAGCAAGAAGCATGAAGGGTTAACTCTTGATGAAAAATATGCACTCTACGGAATTTTGGGTTGGTTTGTCCGTAAGGAAGGACGGCCAACATCACCATCATCATAATACTGTTTAGTGCACAGTAACAGTATGGTGACTGTTTTGTGCACAGTAACAGTATGGTGACTGTTTTGTGCACAGTAACAGTATGGTGACTGTTTTGTGCACAGTAACAGTATGGGGACTGTTTTGAGCACAGTAACAGTATGGGGACTGTTTAGTGCACAGTAACAGTATGGTGACTGTTTTGTGCACAGTAACAGTATGGTGACTGTTTAGTGCACAGTAACAGTATGGTGACTGTTTAGTGCACAGTAACAGTATGGTGACTGTTTTGTGCACAGTAACAGTATGGTGACTGTTTAGTGCACAGTAATAGTATGGTGACTGTTTTGTGCACAGAAACAGTATGGTGACTGTTTTGTGCACAGTAACAGTATGGTGACTGTTTTGTGCACAGTAACAGTATGGTGACTGTTTTGTGCACAGAAACAGTATGGTGACTGTTTTGTGCACAGTAACAGTATGGTGACTGTTTAGTGCACAGTAACAGTATGGTGACTGTTTTGTGCACAGAAACAGTATGGTGCCTAATTAGTGCACAGAAACAGTATGGTGACTGTTTAGTGCAAAGTAAGAGTATGGTGACTGTTTTGAGCACAGTAACAGTATAGTGGATGTTTAGTACACAGTACAAATATGATGACTGTTTAGTGCACAGTAACAGTATGGTGACTGTTTAGTGCAAAGTAACAGTATGGTGACTGTTTAGTGCAAAGTAACAGTATGGGGACTGTTAAGTGTTCAGCAGCAGTATAGTAACTGTTAAGTGTACATCAACAGTATAATGACTGTTTAGTGTTCAGCAACAGTTTAGTTGTGACTGTTAGGTGTACAGCAACAGTATAGTGACTGTTAAGTGTACAGCAACAGTATAGTGACTGTTAAGTGTACATCAACAGTATAGTGACTGTTAAGTGTACATCAACAGTATAGTGACTGTTAAGTGTACATCAACAGTATAGTGACTGTTAAGTGTACAGCAACAGTATAGTGACTGTTAAGTGTACATCAACAGTATAGTGACTGTTAAGTGTACATCAACAGTATAGTGACTGTTAAGTGTACAGCAACAGTATAGTGACTGTTAAGTGTACATCAACAGTATAGTGACTGTTAAGTGAACAACGACATTAATGTGACTGTTAAGTGTTCAGCAAGAGTATAGTGACGGTTAAGTGTACAGCAACAGTATAGTGACTGTTACGTGTATGTCAACAGTATAGTGACTGTTAAGTGATCAACAACTGTATGGTGACTGTTAAGTGTACAGCAACAGTATAGTGACTGTTAAGTGTACAGCAACAGAATCGTGACAATTAAGTGTACAGCAACAGTATAGTGACTGTTAAGTGTACATCAACAGTATAGTGACTGTTAAGTGTACAGCAACAGTATGGTGACAGTTAAGCGTACAATAACAGTATAGTGACTGTTAAGTGTACATCAACAGTATAGTGACTGTTAAGTGTACAGCAACAGTATGGTGACAGTTAAGTGTACAATAACAGTATAGTGACTGATAAGTGTAAAGCAAAAGTATGGTGACAGTAAATGTTCAACAACATTATTGTGACTGTTAAGTGTTCAGCAACAGTATAGTGAGTGACTGTTTAGTGTATAGCAATAGTATGGTGACAGTTATGTATTAAGTACTATCGTTCTTTTAAAATATAAACTGTAGGCTGAACGTTTCCTTTATAGAATTGTATTTTCTGTAAACGGAATTCGCGGCTCATTGAAATAGATTTCTTATTCCATATTTCACATTTTCATCAATAATACATCATTTTAACGTTACCAAACGTAATGAAACGTTTGTTGCTTCTTGAAGAAGCAATGTTCTACTTCTTCTTCATCTTCAGAAGACAACGACTTCTGTTGTCGTTATATCTGTCGATTATTTTAATGTTGCCGCTGAATATATATATATATATATATATATATATATATATATATATATATATATATATATATATATATATATATATATATATATATATATATATATATATATATATATATATATATATATATATATATATATATATATATATATATATTAGTATATTTGGTAGCAGTCTTTCCTGTAGACATATGTTATTAAATATGACCGAAAAAGTAAGATTAATAATTCTAACACGATTTTCTCAATGTTCCTTATGTTTCTTTTTACTGTTGGCGGTAAATTAAAAATCAATTCTCCAAAATTCATTCTTTATTTCTAGTCTGACGCGACACTTGAGCGCGTTTCGTAAAACTTATTACATTTTCAAAGACTTTAGTTTATCTACACAACTTATGCTTTATGAAACAAACATTGGCTCTTATACCTGCATTTGGGTGAGGTGATGTAATACATTAGTGGGGTGAAACACAGAACATGGAAAACGGGGTATAGATTTGTAGAAGTAGAAGTCGGGTCCCAGTAGAACTGCAGAAGGCCTATTGGCCCATATTTCTTGATGTTTCTATATTGGAGCGGAGTCTTGAAGTGGGTAGAATATAGTTGTACGTTAATTGGCTGTTGATTGCTGGTGTGACTTCTTGATGTGTAGTGCCTCGCAGATGTCAAGCCGCCTGTTGTCACTGTATCTATCGATGATTTCTGTGTTGTTTGTTAAGATTCTCTGGTGATGGTCTGGTTGTGGGAAGAGAATATATGTTCCTAATGGAGCCCTTTTGCTTATGCATTGTTAAACGCCTGGAAAGAGATGTTGTTGTCTTGCCTATATACTGAGTTTTTGGGGCTTACAATNGCTCTATCACCCACACATACACTGTCTCTGTCTCCCACACATACACTGGCTCTGTCACCCCACATACACTGTCTCTGTCACCCACACATACACTGTCTCTGTCACCCACATACATTGTCTCTGTCACCCACACATACACTGTCTCTGTCACCCACACACACACTGTCTCTGTCACCCACACATACACTGTCTCTGTCACCCACACATACACTGACTCTGTCACCCAACATACACTGGTTCTGTCTCCCAACATACACTGGCTATGTCACCCACACTCATACACTGTCTCCCACACATACACTGTCTCTGTCACCCACACATACACTGTCTCTGTCTCCAACACATACACTGACTCTGTCACCCACACATACACTAGCTCTATCACCCACACATACACTGTCTCTGTCTCACACACATACACTGGCTCTGTCACCCACACATACACTGTCTCTGTCACCCACACATACACTGTCTCTGTCACCAACCCACACATACACTGGTTCTGTCACCCACACATGCACTGTCTCTGTCACCCACACTCATACACTGACTCTGTCACCCAACATACACTGGTTCTGTCTCCAAACATACACTGGTTATGTCACCCACACTCATACACAGTCTGTCTCCCACAGATACACTGCCTCTGTCACCCACACATACATTGGCTCTGTCACCCACACATACACTGTCTCTGTCACCCAAACAAACACTAGCTCAGTCTCCCACACATACACTGGCTCTGTTACCCACACATACACTGGCTATGTCAACCCACACATGCAATACCTGTGTCACCCACATATGCACTGGCTCTGTCACCCACACATACGCTGGCCCTGTCACCCACACTCATACACTGACTCTGTCATCCACTCATACACAGTTTCTGTCACCCACACATATACAGGCTCATTGACACACACATACACTGGTTCTGTCACCCACACATATACAGGCTCATTGACACACACATACACTGGTTCTGTCACCCACACATAGACTGATTCTGTCACCCACACAAACACGGTCTCTGTCACCATCACATACACTGTCTCTGTCACCCACACATACACTGGCTCTGTTACCCACACATACACTGGCTCTGTCACCCCACACATACAATACCTGTGTCACCCACAAACACACTGGCTCTGTCACCCACACATACACTGGCTCTGTCACCCACACATACACTGGCTCTGTCACCCACACATACACTGGCTCTGTCACCCACACATACACTGGCTCTGTCATCCACATGTACATTGTCTCTGTCATCACACATATATTGGCTCTGTCATCCTTACATACGCTGTCTCTGTCACCCACGCATTCACTGGTTCTGTCACCCACACATACACTGGTTCTGTCACCCACACATACACTGTCTTTGTCACCCACACATACACTGGTTCTGTCACCCACACATACACTGCCTCTGTCACCCACACATTCAATGGTTCTGTCTCCTACACATACACTGGCTGTGTCATCCACACAATCACTAGCTCTGTCACCCACACATACACTGGCTCTGTTATCCACACATACACTGTGTCTGTCTCCCACACATACACTGTCTCTGTCTCCTCCACAAACACTGTCTCTCTCATCCACACATACACTGTCTCTGTCACCAACACATTCACTGGCTCTGTCATCCAAACATTCACGGTCTCTTTCATCCACACATACACTTTCTCTGTCACCAACACATACACTGGCTCTGTCATTCACACATACACTGGCTCTCGCATCCACACATACACTTGCTCTGTCTCCCACAAATACACTGTCTCTTTTACCCACACATGCACTGGCTCTGTCATCCACACATACACTGTGTGTGTCTCTCTCACATACACTGGCTCTGTCTCCCACACATACACTGGCTCTGTCACCTACACATACAATGTCTCAGTCATCCACACATAAACTGGCTGTCATCCACACATACACTGGCTCCGTCATCCACACATACAATGGTTCCGTCATCCACACATACACTGGCTCTGTCATACGCAAATACACTGGCTCTGTCATACACACATACACTGGCTCTGTCACCCACACATACACTGGTTCTGTCACCCAAACATATACTGGCTCTGTCATTCACACATACCCTGGCTCTGTCATCCACACATACACTGGCTCCTTCATCCACACATACACTGGCTGTGTCATCCACACATTCACTGGCTCTGTCATCCACTCATACACTGCCTCTGTCACCCACACATACATTGGTTCTGTCTCCTACACATTCACTGACCCTGTCACCCACACATACACTGCCTCTGTCATCCACACATACACTATCTCTGTTATCCACACATACACACTCTCTGTCACTCACACATACACTGGTTCTGTCACCCACACATACACTGGCTCTGTCACCCACACATACACTGGTACTGTCACCCACACATATACTGTCTCTGTCATCCACTCATACACTGGTTCTGTCACCCACACATACACTGGCTCTGTCACCCACACATACACTGGTTCGGTCACCCAAACATACACTGGCTTTGTCACCCACACATACACACGTTCTGTTACCCACACATACATTGGTTCTGTCACCCACACATACACTGACTCTGTCACCCACACATACACTGGTTCTCTCACCCACACATACACTGGTTCTGTCACCCACACATACACTGTTTCTGTCACCCACACATACACTGGCTCTGTCATACACACATACACTGGCTCTGAAACCCACACATACGCTGGCTCTGTCATCCACAAATACGCTGGATCTGTCATCAACACATACACTGCCTCTGTCATCCACACATTTGCTGGCTCTGTCATCCACACATACACTGTCTCTGACATCCACTCATACATTGGCTCTGTCATATACACATACACTGGTTCTGTCACCCAAACATACACTATCTCTGTCATCCACACATACACTGGCTCTGTCATACACACATACACTGGCTGTGTCATCCACACAATCACTGGCTCTGTCACCCACACGTACACTGGCTCTGTTATCCACAAATATACTGTATCTGTCTCCCACACATACACTGTCTCTGTTTTCCACACATACACTGGCTCTGTCTCCTACACATTCACTGTTTCTCTCATCCACACATACACTGTCTCTGTCACCAACACATACACTCTCTTTGTCTCCCACACATACACTGTCTCTTTTACCCACACATACACTGACTCTGTCATCCACACATACACTGTGTGTGTCTCCCTCACATACACTGGCTCTGTCTCCCACACATACACTGGCTCTGTCACCTACACATACACTGTCTCTGTCATCCACACATAAACTGACTGTCATCCACACATACACTGGTTCTGTCACCCAAACATATATTGGCTCTGTCATTCACACATACATTGGCTCTGTCACCCACACATACACTGGTTCTGTCATCCACATATACACTGACAGTGTCATCCACACATTCATTGGCTTTGTCATCCACTCATACACTGGCTCTGTCACCCACACATACACTGGTTCTGTCTCCTACACATTCACTGTCCCTGTCACCCACACATACACTGGCTCTGTGATCCACACATACACTGTCTTTGTCATCAACACATACACTGGCTCTGTCATACACACATACACTGGCTCTGTCATCCACACATACACTGGTTCTCTCTCCTACACATACACTGTCTCTCTCACCCACTCATTCACTGGCTCTGTCATCCACACATACACTGTCCCTGTCATCACCACATACACTTGCTCTGTCATCCACACATACAGAGGCTCTGTCTCCCACACATACACTGGCTCTGTCTCCTACACATACAGTGTCTCTCTCATCCAGACATTCACAATCTCTTTCATCCACACATACACTGTCTCTGTCACCAACACATAAACTGGCTCTGTCTTTCACACATACACTGGCTCTGGCATCCACACATACACTGGCTCTGTCTCCCACACATACACTGTCTCTTTTACCAACACATGCACTGGCTCTGTCATCCACACATACACTATGTGTGTCTCCCTCACATACACTGGCTCTGTCTCCCACACATACACTGGCTCTGTCACCTACACATACACTGTCTCTGTCATCCACACATAAACTGGCTGTCATCCACACATACACTGGCTCCGTCATCCACACATACAATGGCTCCGTCATCCACACATACACTGGCTCTGTCGTACACAAATACACTGGCTCTGTCATCCACACATACACTGGTTCTGTCACCCAAACATATACTGGCTCTGTCATTCACACATACATTGGTTCTGTCACCCACACATACACTGGTTCTGTCCTCGACATATACACTGACTGTATCATCCACACATTCATTGGCTTTGTCATCCACTCATACACTGGCTCTGTCACCCACACATACACTGGTTCTGTCACCCACACATTCACTGTCCCTGTCACCCACACATACACTGCCTCTGTCTCCCACACATACACTGGCTCTGTCTCCCACACATACACAGGCTCTGTCTCCCACACATACACATGTTCTGTCATCCACACATACACTTGCTCTGTCATTCACACATACACTGGCTGTGCCTCCAACACATACATTGCCTCTGTCACCCACACATACACTGGCTCTGTCATCCACACATACACTGGCTCTGTCATCCACACATACACTAGCTCTGTCTCCCGTACATATACTGGCTCTGTCTCCCGAACATACACAGGTTCTGTCTCCCACACAGACACTGGCTCTGTCTCCCACACATAAACTGGCTCTGTCTCCGAGACATACACTGGCTCTGTCTCCGAGACATACACTGGCTCTGTCTCCCACACATACCCCTACTCTGTCTCCCACACATTCACTGGCTTTGTCACCTACACATACACTGTTTCTGTCATCCACACATGCACTGGCTCTGTCATACACACGTTCACTGTCTCTGTCACCCACACATACACTGGCTCTGTCACCCACATATACACTGGCTCTGTCACCCACACATACACTGGCTCTCTCACCCACACATACACTGGCTCTGTCACCTACACATACACTTTTCTCTCTCTCACACATACAATGGTTCAATCGCCCACACATACACTGGCTGTGCCTCCAACACATACATTGTCTCTGTCACCCACACATACACTGGCTCTGTCATCCACACATACACTGGCTCTGTCATCCACACATACACTAGCTTTGTCTCCCGTACATATACTGGCTCTGTCTCCCGAACATACACAGGTTCTGTCTCCCACACAGACACTGGCTCTGTCTCCCACACATAAACTGGCTCTGTCTCCGAGACATACACTGGCTCTGTCTTCCACACATACCCCTACTCTGTCTCCCACACATTCACTAGCTCTGTCACCTACACATGCACTGTTTCTGTCATCCACACATACACTGGCTGTGTCACCTACACATACACTGTCTCTGTCATCCACACACACACTGGCTCTGTCACCTACACATACACTGGCTTTGTCTCCCACACATACATTGGCTCTGTCACCCACACATACACTGGCTCTGTCATCCACACATACACTGGCTCTGTCATCCACACATACACTGGCTCTGTCATCCACACATACAATGGCTCTGTCAGCTACACATACACTGGCTCTCTCACCTACACGTACACAGACTCTGTCCTCCACACATACACTGGCTCTGTCATCCACACATACACTGGCTCTGTCATCCCCACATACACTGGCTCTGTCACGCATACATACACTCTGTCATGCACACATACTCTGGCTCTGTCCATACACACATACACTGTCTCTGTCACCCACACATACACTGGCTCTGTCATCCACACATACACTGACTCTTTCATCCAAACATGCACTGTCTATGTCATCTACACATGCAATGGCTCTGTCATCCACACATACACTGTCTCTGTCATCCACACATACACTGGCTCTGTCAAACACACATACACTGGCTCTGTCACCCACACATACAATTTTTCTGTCTCCTACACATACACTGGCTGTGTCATCCACACATTCACTGGCTCTGTGACCCACACATACACTGGCTCTGTTATCCACACATACACTGTGCCTGTCTCCCACACATACACTTTCTCTGTCAACAACACATACACTGGCTCTGTCATCCACACATTCACAGTCTCTTTCATCCACACATACACTGGCTCTGTCACCCACACATACAATTTTTCTGTCTCCTACACATACACTGGCTGTGTCATCCACACATTCACTGGCTCTGTGACCCACACATACACTGGCTCTGTCATCCATACATACACTGGCTGTGTCATGCACACATTCTCTGGCTCTGTGACCCACACATACACTGGCTCTGTTATCCACACATACACTGTTTCTGTCATTCACACATGCACTGGCTCTGTCATCCACACGTTCACTGTCTCTGTCACCCACTCACACACTGGCTCTGTCACCCACATATACACTGGCTCTGTCACCCACACATACACTGGCTCTCTCACCCACACTTACAATGGTTCTGTCTCCTACACATATACTGGCTGTGTCATCCACACATACACTGGCTCTGTCATCCACAC